>JBBPBQ010000004.1:36006458-36224630 GCA_037974755.1 Cicer yamashitae
TTTTTTTTTTTTTTTTTTTTTTTTTTTTAACAAGGGGCTTCTTTGAAAATTCTACTCTTTTCAATTTTTTTAACTAGCTTTTCTTTAAGGAATTTTCTTATCACTATTTGATGTGTTTAAAAACTTAAAAAAAATTATGCATATTCCTATAGATTTAGGTGTCACTGTAACAATTAGTTATAAATAAAATTTGTTTGTAGGTATATGTTATTTATAACCACAGTTTTTAGTGTTGTTATTATAAACTTCAGTAGGTATACATCTCTTTTCTTGTAGTGTACTCAGCTAGAGATTGCTTTCATGTAGGGTGGAATGATTTCGTTGGATACGAGTTCGTGTTACCGTTATCTTGTGAAGCAGCATCTTGTTTCATGATTGATGGTGGTTTAATTTAGGGTTTCTTGCTTCAATTTATAAAATGTTGACTTAAGGAGAATTCAATTACCTAGGTAAATTCTGAACATCCAACAAAGTAAAAATACAAACAATGAGAAAATAAATAAGGCTGACTTGATAGTAAAAAACAACTCACCAAAGGTCTACAAAAATGGGGCATTGATGAAGAATCTTGTGAGAAAGCAAATTAATGAAAAATCTTGGAATACAACAATGAAAAAAAAATATTTGTAAATCTCTAACTGATTATGTTAGTTAGTAACTCTTAGATTCAGTTCGATTACAGTTAGGTAGTTATAAAGTAGTTACTATGTGGTTTATCTATCTTTTTTAATAATAACAATTAAGACTTGAATATAAGCATTGATAAAATTAAGCATAATTGTGATCGAAGATAAATAAATGCTATGATGACATATATAATGAAATTAACGAAGCTTGAACATGATGATGGAGTTCCGGCAAATGTCGTGTCACCTATATTCAATGAGCTGTGAAGAATCCGTGAGCACACTGAGTGGTGCGATGAACAGGAAATGGTCTGAGTGTGCTCATAACAAGGGAATGGAAGAAACAATATACAATATGGCATATATAGATGTAGTAGTATGTGTGAAAGAAGGAGGAGTATCTTTAGGAGAGGTTAGCATAGACCAAAACATAATCAGAATCTTTTACTTTTACATCTCACAAGTTGATTTGGATGCGTGCATTATGTGCTAATTTCGTTCTTGTTTTGTGTTTTTATGGACTTGGGGTTTTTTAAAGAGTATCTCTATGGTTAGTTTTTATTACTCTTTTTTATCATGCCCCTCTTGAATCTCTCCCCTTAAACAGTGGAAAGAGAACCAAAATTCCTTACTATTATAATCCCTCTACCTTAGCTATTATAATCCTCTCTTTGTGGGATTTCTCTTGAAGTTAGCAAGCTCAAAGCTATTTTGTCTTCCTCACAAATACAAGATATGGTGTTTCCTTGTTATAACAATAGTTAGACTTATAAGGGTTTGATAACTCAACCTATCTTCTCTTTTATCTCTATCCTTTAAAACAAAACACAAATTCAAGTTTATGTTGCATCATGGGTAAAAAAGGAACCCAAACTTCAAAACCCAAAACAAACTTCAAATTTCAAATTATCAAAGCAAATAAAACTTAACCCAATTAGAGTACAATGACAAATAGGAACATAGAAAATGAAATTTTAATAGATGACCAAGCTAATAGAAGAAATACACCCTAAATCTTCTAAAAAATAAACTACAATTAAAAAGGTGTGGAATCAAAAAGCTATTCAAGTAAAAAAAACTATCTAAGAAATTATTGAATGTTAAAATTACCATAAAGGAATCAAATGCTAAGAGAGAGATACATACTTTTAGAGCTTGAATATGAAATATATTGAAGCTTTAGAGGGATAAATAAGGAAATGAATGTAGTATGAGAGAAACATATCTTAGGGAGCGAAACAATTTTACGATGCAGAAAATAGGGTTTAGGGTTTCGTAACAAGACAATGGGAGAGAATGGAACCCATCAAAATCCATAGTGGAAAGGTATTGGACGCAAGTCAGCAACGCCAATCGTTGCGATTGGAAGCAGCACACAAGGAATTAGATGCAAGTTTACGATGAAAAAGTTTATTTACGATGGAAGACATTGTAGCATCATGAATGAAGGGTCTTTGGTAGCAATACACAAGTTACTGGTGTTAACTTAATTAGATTTTATGATTTTTTGTTTTTCTTAATAATAATAATTACTGAATGTAGAGGGTCTTTGTTTGGAGAAAAATTTAAAGGGAGGAAAACTTCGAGAATTGGAGGGATTTTTTTGTAAAATGTTTTGGACTTTAGAGCCAAAACTGAGAAAAGAGAGTTAAAAAATCATTTTAATCCTTTATAATTTAGAGACTTGTCTATATTAGTCATTGACTCATCCAAATTTAATTTATGACTCAGTGAAAAATCCAAATTAGTTACTGACTCATCCAAACATTTGTCAATTTAGTCACTGACATTAAGTTGACTGTTAACTTACTGACATGGATGATTATGTGACATCTAATGTGTCACTATCTCCCTCCCACATGTGTATTTAGGCTGAAGTGGAATGAATAGTCACAAGAAAAGGGATTTGAACTGTGCCCCTTTCAAAATTTAGTTTATGCACTTTAATTGATGATTTACTCAAGATTAAACTTGGTAATCAAAAGTTGATTAGTAATCTCTTAACTGACTAGAATGTTCTTGACAGTTTATATGAAGTTAAGAAGTTGTAAATAATAATAGTGAAATGTGATTTGTTCGTGCAAATAATTAAAGATAAGAGATAGAAAGATCACACACAAAAAGTATACTAGTTCGTCCTGTAAAACACATATTTTTTATGAAGACAAAGACCAAGAATTGTGATCAAAGCAACAAAGCTCAAAAAGAAGTCCAAATATCATAGTTCAACTTTAATCAAACATATTAGATGTTTAATAAATGTAAAGGTACATGATACAATTGAAACCTCAAGTACATGAGAACCATTCATCTTTACATATGCATAAAAAGTATTTTCAAATGTCAAAATTACATTAACAATGTTTTAAAATTAATATTTTTGACAAAAAACAATGTTGTATTTGAATACAGCATATTGTATTTGAATACAGATGCTAAGTCAGTAGCAAAAACTTGACATCTGTATTCGACTACGAAGTGCTGTAATCGAATACAAGTGCTAAGTCAGTAGCTCAAATTACACATCTGTATTCGACTACGACCTGTTGTAGTCGAATACAAACAGCAAGTCAGTGGCAAAATATACGAATTTGTATTCGACTACATAACCTTGTATTTGAATACAAGGTGAAAATTTTGAATAAATCTGAACGTTATAAGAGGTGTATTCGAATACATACATATTGTATTCGAATACAACTGGAATTGCATTTGTTCATCAAACCTCTTGGAACAATGGCCACAAATCTGAAGTGATGTCTATGGAGTATAAATACACCATAACTTCAGATTAATCATTACACAATCCTACTACAAAACCTTGAACAACTTTGAACAATTTTCTGATTTTTTATTCAAAGTTATTTTTCATATTTCAAGTACTAGCATTTCATTTTTGATATCATTGAGAAAGGTTCTCAAAGTACTTGAAGTAATATTGGATTGATATCATTATACCTCTCTTATATTCTTATTCCAAATCAAATTACATTTGTTGTAAAAGAAAGTAGTACTTTCTTAAAATAGCCTAATCTAAGACAATGGTGTGCTATCTTAGAAGTTTTTTGTTAGAAGTTTGTAGCAGAGATCCTAGGGTGGGATTTGTACATTTTCTGACAATAGTGGAGAAATCTCTTGTAGTTTGCAAGAGGACTGGATGTACCCTTGGCCATAAGAGGAACCAGGATAATATTGATGTGTTCATTTAATTGCTGCCATTTACTTATTGTCACTTACTATTCTAAAGCAGAAAAATCTATCAGCAAATCGCTGAAAACAAGAAAATTTCCTAAACACCTAATTCACCCCCCCCCCCCCCCCCCCCCCCCCCCTCTTAGGTGCACCTTTGTACTTACATGCCCTACTCAAGCTAGTCGACTCCTCACAACTGTGAGATTTTCACTATGTGCTTTAGAACCATAATGTTCTCCTTCACACCTTTTCTCCTAATCACACATTGATCAATTACAATCTTTAGCTTTCAACCTAGAAAAGATTTTTACAGTCACCTTTCAATCTAGAAAGAATTTTTACAAACACACTCAATCTGACATAAAAGATAAACTTGAGTTAATTTCAATGTGTGTGATAAAAAGTGTTTGGGATCTAATGATTCTCAGCTCTTTGTTTGAGATAAATAAAGACAAACTCAGTAAATGATAATTCACAAATATAGTGAAGAAAGGTGGAGTTTGCTTGAAGAGTTTATTGACTTGTGATTACTTGAACAAGTGTTGGTAGATTGCAAATTGAACTTTTGCCTTCATCTTTCAATTGATCTTCAATTTATAGATGATGAGAGGATTGAATATTAAGTTTAAACTGAATATAGCCGTTAGACACATCAGCCAAGTGTAAGATCTGTTTTAAAACAATTAAAACACATGTTTATAATAGTGTCCATAACGTTCTTGATAAACCCATAATGTTCTTGCTTTTGAGTCTAATGGAAAACGTGAATAAGTGTGACATTGGGCTATCAACTGTCATTTGGCACTGTGTGATTAGAAGCATGCCTAGCTTTATGCACAACAGTACTAGTACAATGTACTTGTATCATTATGTAGATCAATCTGCAAAACATTTTGCATGTTTGTTTTTGCAAGTAGGCCTTCAAATCTTGACTTTTAATTGCTCATTAAATGTTGGAAAGCCTATGTGCAAAATGCCAACTGATTTACTGCATGTTGCCTTTCCAAAAAGATCGCTATTGTCAATTGTTCTTTAATTGAACAACCAGAACATTCTGGTGAATGTTCTTCCATCACTCTTTTAAAAAATAACTTAATAAATGACTCAATCTTGAAATGATTTCTTCTTCAAATTTGATTCTTGTAATTTTGTTGAACTGATATTAATATTTCTAAGTGCAATGAACTTGTTCATTGTGATAATGTCGTCTTCTATATGAGAGGATAAATCTTTTATTGAGACAATACTTCCTACAATTTCTCTTGGTTTTACACATATTGTGTCTTGCTCATCAAGTATCACTAAGATACTCCAGTATAGGTATGAATGTATTGGACATTTTCTTCTTGAAGATGTTATCATCAAGATCCAATAATCATTCTCTTGAATGATTGATATAGTATATGATATATTCATTTTGAGATTCTTTCATAAATATGTTCTTTGACTTCTTTATTTGTTTTCATATATGTTTGAAATTATAATATATCATTAGACATATTTCCCAAGGTAACAAATTATCATTTTGATCATTCTCCTTATTCTTTGGTTTAGAACATTCTAAACACTTGTTGCTTTTGATTCATGAGACAAATTTTGACTTGTTTGATTCTCACGGGTTCATAAACCTATTTGGAAGATTGTCTTCTAATATCTCCATGAAATAATGTTTTGACACTACTTTGATTCTTTCATGATTAAGTAGATACTTATGCACTTGTTGATGTGAATGGCTTCTTGCTTGTCCGCTTATGTGATTCACGTTCCTTAAATAAAACTCAAGTGCAATCATAAGTAAATCACCATTCGTAAACTTAAATATTTATTTCATAAGATTTGTTGTCAATAAAACATATATAAAAAAGGTTTTTACCTTAACATAGGCAATGACCAAAATGACAGTAAATTAGAAGAAAAAATTATTAAAAAAACATTGATTGTATGAAATATATATCCTTCATCTTCATTATTTGGTTCTTCATCTTCCCTAACTCTAAAGGTCTTCCTCCAATTTATTTTTTATATTCTTCCTTTGATTTCTTCCCTCAATAGCTCAGGATAAAAACTATAGATTTCTAAGGTTGTCATCATAATCAAGAAAAAGTCTTATAAACCTAGTTATACTATAGTGAGAAGTAAGAAAATAGTTACCTACCATACTCATTTTTCCAACATCGAGAAGTTGAAGCATCATTGAAAATAAAAAACTATGAAGTGATAAACTTGAATTTCTCATTATTAGAAACAATTTCAACACAACTAATGTTTTGATTTGGCAAAATGGTGTTTGTTGGATTTGAAAACTAGTCCAATTTCCAAAGACTAAGTTTCCATTATCACGAAGAACAAGTTGTGTGGAATTAGAATCACCAAAAATGGTAACATTGTTGAGGAGAAAAAAACCACTTTTTGAAGTCATTACAAATGAGGAAGTGAGGTTGATTTTTTTTTAGAAGCTCCAAACAATAGGGTTTGAAGTTTGGGGATTTTTTAGAACCAATTTGGGAAAGTAAAGAGGTTTTGTGAATTTGGCATAGGGAAGAAACCAATAGTGAAGTTGGTCTTTGGTGTAATTAAGGTTTTGGTTTATGAAGGAAGAAGAAATTCGAGGAAGAAATTAAGGGTATAAGTTTAAGATTAAGGAAGATGAAGATTGAAAAAATTATCTTTAATTTTTTTTTCTTTCTAGTTTACTGCCGTTTTGGTCATTACCTAGGAGAGAGAAAGACACGTCAGACGCCATCTTATAGTCCACGTCATCAAGTTAACAGATTTAAAAGTCAACTTAACGTCAAAGACTAAACTGACAGTTGTTTGAATGAGTCAGGGACTAATTTCAATTTTTGACTGAGTCAAGGACTGTAGTGACATCGCTTTGCACATTTAGGGACCAAAATGATGGTTTACCCTTCAATTTTGGATTAGACTTCTCTAAAGCGAACAACTAGCTTTAGAGAATAAGGTGGGTAATATTAATCATTTATGATCAAATCAACGGTTGATATTATATCCACATACATGACAAATCATGGGTGGTCGTAATATAAACCATTGATTTACCCACTTTATCAACTTTTCGTAATATTTAAGAAAATTGCATATTTTGTTTAGGGAAAGAAAGAGTAATTTAGGAACCAAACTCTGAAATTGTGTCAAAAAAAGTAATTATGAATTATTTTCTTAATAAGTGTGAATTGATTATTTTTGCTTATGAATTGGGAAGGAGGGATACAGTGAGATAATGTATTTGTTTTTATTTTTTTATTTTTTATAAGAATGGAATTAGATTAACGATAAATCAATCACCTGTAAGTAGGATTGTGCAAAAAATCCGGTTATGAAGCCCGAATCCATAACCAAATCCAAATTCATTTTAAATATCCGGTTAAAATAATACGGTTATAATCCAATTCATTTACAACTGGTTGGATAACCATTAATGTTTTATTTTTGGATTTGGATTTTATTCGGTTATTATCCACTCATATTTTATTTCTGGATTTGAAGTATAAATCCTTTCTTGGAATCCTAATTCCTTTCTCTAAATTATAATTTACATATAATTTAAATGGAATTAGCAAGATGCTCCCTTTCTCTCATTAACGCAACAAAAAATTTTTTTGCTGCTTCTTCTTTGATTTTGACGACAACAACAAGGTAGCCATTCTTGAACCCCAACTCCATTTTTCCATTTATCTTTTCCTTTTCTACATTTCAATCTCTTCCTAACTTAACAGTACTTCATTTTTTTCTCCATTTCTACATATATCAAGTTTTGTATCATTCCTCTTGTATCACGAGTTTTCAGTAGAAATTTCACCATTTTCATAACCTTAACAAACTCTTATCTTTTTACAACAAAAAATCTATTTGTTAAAAAACATATTTGCCTTTTTTTGTAAACTAAAGTTCATACCTTCAGTTTTAAAATAATGCATAAAAACATGACTCATTTTTATTTACTTCATTTTGTACAAATTAGTCTTTTTGTTCATCTTAGGCTTTTCCTTTATGTTTTCCTTTTGACATCTTATATAAGTTTAACCATTTCTTTCCTTTCATATTTATATAAATGTCATATATTATATTTTGTCAATATTTCACCCTGTTGTAAATCATTTATTGATTTCTCATCTTTTTTTGTCTTCCATTTTACCTGAGGATGAATGTCAAATTTGGACAGTGCTACTGGTTGTGGTGTAATACGGTGTATAAATTGTAATTTACATACACTAATTATTGATGAGATTATATGGTGAGGATTTGTTTAAGGTAATGAAAAGAAAAATATGCTCAAGCTAGCTCGTAGTTTTGTCATCATAGTTTCATAATGCATCAAATTCTTGAAATTAATATGTTATATCAAGTAAAGTGGGTAAAAAAGTCAAATCAATTAAAAAATAACCAGATTTTAACCGATTTGAGAAAAAAGTCGATAAGTGCCCATTCTCCCCTAAATTTGTTAGAGAAATCCATTTAAAGAAAGCCCCCACCCATTTAAAGAAATCCCCCAACATATAAAAACCCACAAAATTCCATGGGTTTAGAGGGTCCATTTAAAAAAAATCAACAACTTTTTTGAAAAAATATTTCGATTTTTTTTTTTCAATTTTTATGGTATCCTCATCTAAAGTTTAATAAAGCATAGCATATATGATATGACAACAACTACTTCATACAAGTTTGATAACAATTTGCATTTGATAATCAAGCCAAGTCTGTTGTAGACTTGTAGTTAATGCATATCAACCAGTGCTTTAAGTATATTAGCGTACCGATCATCGTGAAAGAGTGTCCCAAATGTAACCTTCACAATGCAACACATATTTAACTCATCTAATAAAGAGTTGTGCATTGGGTAATAAAATTAGCAAGCCAGGTTCATCTTATGTTTATAAGTGAACTACTACAAATTGCACATTGACAAGCAAATAAACTCACCGTCACTAGTTGATTCATGGATTCTATACCATAATACTATGTCAGCAAAGTAATGAATAAAAACAGAACAAACATTCAAAGGTATCTTCAGACAAACAATTTCAAATATAATAAGTAATCATGCAAACGTCTATTACAAAGAGAAAGAGCCAATAGGCTTTGTAGACACAACTAACAAGTAAAACCAATTGAAATAGAGCAGTGTCTTTCCATCCAGAAGCCTCATGAGTCAAGGATAATAGTATTAGATTAATCTTCATAAATAAAAGCATTGTATCCATCCTCATCTTGAAAACAAAACCAATAGAAACAATCAGATAATCAATCATGAGGTAATTTTGCAAGATTAAAAAAATTAGAATACTAAATATTACCATTCAGATTTTCAGAAAATCCATGTAACTAGTTTTGAGTACAAATCAACATTTGGATGTGATCAAGAAGAGTGGAATATCTGTATTTGGTGAGAACACGTCCACCAATACTAAAAGAAGACTTTGATGCCACTCTAGTGATAGGAATACTTAGCACATCTCGTGCCATTAAAGAGAGTACATGATACTTTTTCTCATTAACCTTCCAGTAAAGAAGTACCTCAAAATCTTCATAGTGTTCTTCATCAACTTCAATTGACTTTTCTTCAAGATATACATCTAATTCACTCTTCCCATTGTTAGATGTAGGCTGATTCGGAAAAGTTTTAAAACCCTATAATGTATATAAAAATCAATATCATTATCAGTAATCTAAAAACAAGAAAGGTTGAAATGAAATAAAGTTAATTACTGTTTTAACATAAAAAACCTCACACTTATGATTTTTCATTTCTTAGTCTTACTTCCCTCTTTGGATGACTTTGACAACGAGATGGAGTCTTGGGATGATTGAGAGAGGACAACACTTTGATTATTGAAAATGCTCATATATTCTTGATAAAACACTCTAAATTTGTCCTCAACATTCTTAAGCTTAATGTTGTCGGTTGACGCATCAAGGGTAGTGTAACAATACTTCAAAAAAGGAACTTTCAAGTGTGGGTCAAGACTAACTGCAAAGGCTAGTACTACACTATAATCTTTTCAATATTTGTCAAATTTTGTTTTCATATCGGTAGCCATCTTCTTTATAACATCATCAGCTTTGTCTTGGTTTTTCTTTTAAGATACACTATACTTTCCACACTTGCATAAAATACAAGTTAGAAATTGGATACCATGAACCTGAGATCAATTTTGTGGTTTCATAAAATGGTTCTAAGAACTCACATATGCTTCCCCCTTTCCCATTCCTCGTTAGATGGACAATGTTTATAATTCCTATCTGCCACCTAAAAAAATTCAAATGCTTTTCTATATTTTAAGGCACTTTCAAGCATTAAATATGTGTTATTCCACCTTGTAGATACATCAAATCTTAAACCACTGCTAATGCTTATTCCCACATCATTGACAGAATCTTTAAACTTGATCATCCTTCCATAACAACCTTTAATATACTTGACACTATCTCTAATTTTCTTGTGTGCTTCATTGGCCACTTTTAAACCCTCTTGAACAATTAAGTTGAGCATATGGGCTGAACATCGAATATGGAAATACTTGCCATCACATAGCAAATTGCTTTGTACACATAGATTCTTTTTCAATGGGTCTTGCATGTTATCATTGGAAGAGGCATTATCCAAAGGAATACAAAATACTTTCTTATCTATTCCCCATTGCTTGAAGCAATCAAACAAAGCGGTTTCCAATACAATACCATTGTGTGGGGGTTTCATTCGACAAAAGTTGAGAACACGACTGGTTAACTTCCAATGTTCATCAACAAAATGAGAGGTTAAACAAATATAACCCTCACTAGTAGATGTTGTCCAAACATCCGAAGTAAGACAAATTCTATTTGGGATCCTACCCATGATATCCTTAAGTTTAGTATTCTCTTTGTTAAATATTTTCTCAATATCCGACAAAATGGTATTCCTAGAGACCATTTAAGCATAAGGATTCAAATAACGCACCCATACTTGAATTTTCTCATACTCAACAAAGCTAAAAGGAAGATCATGTGCAATAATAGCTTCTACAAGCAATCACGATGGGTTTTTTGGTTGATTCTAATCATGTTACATGCAGAAACATGACGGATTAAATGTGAAGTCCCATAATTGTGCTCGGAATTCGGGTTTTTTCCAATACTAAATTCATTACTACAAAAGTTACATGTAGCCTTTTCAATCCTATCTTCATCTTCACCAATTTTTGTAAAAAAATTCCAAACAGTTGACATTGTTTTCTTACGTGTATCGGTATTTCTAAATACTACAAAAGGAGTTTCATCAACCACTTCATTTTCTACATTCATATTTATATCCATAGACTCCATACTATAATCTAAAAGGAAGTTCCTATGAATTTAAACAAATAACATACAATTAAACAACCTGATAGATGATCAGTTTGAATAAATGTATCTAAACACAAATCAGTCCCACAATGTAAGATTCTGGTATTTATTATTTATATATAAATGAGAAATATATATTGCATATAATTAATGGGCTTAAGTAGGTACGAATGACATCATTCAATTCAACTAGTAAAGGTTTCAACTTTCAACTTCATTTATTTAATTAATGCAGCTATTTTATAAACTATTTTCGATTTCTATTGGAAAATGGAAGAAGGTGGCATATGGTAAAGAAATTAACTAAAATACTTAATATGGCTTAAACTAAAATAATAATATCAATCAAATCGAAGTATTATCCCACTAAATGAGGTTGGATATATAGATCAAACGAACACCACAACATGGTTAATATCCAAAATATAGGACACTGGGACACCACATATATATTTTTTATAAGATTAATCTATTAATCTTCTAAAGAACAAAGTTATGGTAATGATCACAAAAAAGAATACTGAGAGGAATCATTTACGATGCAATCCTTACATAAATAATTCTAAGATAAGCAGATGGATGTTGTATTTTATAAAAACTAGTTAATCTTATATGATAACGAGCCTCACAAAAAAAATGATAAGAGGCATCATTTTGGTATTAGTCTCAAAAGTAAAAAAATCTAATCTAGGTTAAAGTGTCAGAGAAGCTTTCAAGCCAAGAGCATGTATCAACTCAGTTTCTTGGCGTGTGTCCAAGACATGTCTAACAGGTATCTGAGCCAAGTAAATATATTTTTAATTGGACACCGTTAAAAGGTGTCTTAGGCGTGTTCGAGAAGTGACGTTGTCTGAAACCAAAACGTGTCTAACATGTCAACATAACTTTAGAGAGGTGTTCGTACTTCATAGTTATTTAAATCTAAATCTTTCTCAAGTGTTTCACCTACAATTATCATTGATCTCTCTTTACCTCAAACTAGTAATAATATAAATAGCTAAAAGGAAGCATAATGAAAATTAAAAGGGAGCATCTACACAGTAATAACCAGTGCCCCATTTACCAATTTAAATTCTAGTCAATAATTTAGCATTATCTGAATAAATGTCTCACAATGCAATGCACCACAACACATAAAAACCTGAAACAGAATTCATCTGATCGAAACTAACATAGCAGAATCCCAATGACATTTTCAGGAACCTTGAACAACAATTCTAAACCCACAATTGGCACCTTAGAAATCGAAATATCCACTCAAAACTTCAAACCAAAGAAAAAGACTCTCTCACCTAATAGTACAACAAATTAACAACAAGAAATGCAAAACAAAAACAACAACATTCCTCAATGCAAACGATTGCAAACTCTTAACATAGGTACAAGTTCAAGGCTCTCGAAGTCCTGTTTGTTCTTGATAACAAACAAGAAATCATTAAACGGTGTAGAATATATCAATAAATGAGAATAATTTCCATACTTTTCAATCAAAATAAAGCATGAGAAAATGGGTACTCAATTCATTATTTTTTCCAGAATAGTATTTCAAGAGCCAGGATTATAACGGTATCAAGACAGGCAAGAAATTCAGGCATGAAAATAAACAAGTTCTTGAGTAACTTGCAACGAAAAAAAATGAAGGCCGAGTTCTTGAGTAACTTGCAACGAAAAAAAATGAAGGTTGAGTTCTTTAGAAGGAAACTTTGTTGTTTCCTCTTATTTATCTGGTTCCTTTGATATTTATAAGTCTACAAAATCTTCATCGACCTTTGATATGATCATGCTTTTTGTCATCAAATTTGACACGGATTGATTCCTCAATAATCAGTGTCTCTTTGTTGTGTACTCTATAGGCTTTAGAGTATCCTAAAAGGTTACACTTTTGAGATCGTGAATAAAATTTGTCAAGATTCTCTTTGGTGTTCAAAATATAAATATGCAATCAAATTGATGAATATAAGAAATGTTGGGTTTTATTCCTTTACACAATTCATAAGGTATCTTTTTAGGCATAAGTTTTATATAGATTCTATTTTGAATATAGCATGCAATGTTCATTGCTTATGCCCAAAAGTGTTTGACAACATTCATTTCAGGAATCATGGTGAGTGCCAATTCCTAACAAGATTTGTTTTTCCTTTCTACAACACCATTTTGCAATGGTATTCTAGAAGAAGAAAAGTTGTGTAGAATTCCATTTTCTTCACATAAGTTTTCAAAAGGTTTATTTTCAAATTCAACACCATGATCACTATGAATAGTCGTAATACATGAACCTTTTTCATTTTGCACTTGTTTGAAGAAGGTAGTGGAAACTTTATGTGACTCATCCTTGTGCTTAAGAAATTTACCCATGTTCATCTGGAATAGTCATCAACAATAACGAGTCCATACTTTTTAGCACTCGAAGAGACAGTTCTTATTGAACCAAATATATCAAGGTGTAAAAGTTGGAGTGTTCTAGAAGTAGAAACAATGTTATTTGTAGCAAAGGATGATTTAGTATGTTTCACTTTCTCACATGCCTCACAAAGAACTTATGATTCAAATCTTAGATTTGCCAAACCTCTGACTAGGTTAAGTCTTTTAAACTTTGGATTAATCTCAAGTTGGTATGTCCCAACCTTTTGTGCTAGATTAATTGCTCTTTACTCACTAACTAAGACACTTTAAATCTTATTTTTCTAAATCTGATAAATTTATTTTGTAAATATTATTTTTCCTCTGACCAGTAAATAATTAGGATCCCTTTGTTTGACTAATTGCCTTACATAGCTTTTGATTGAAGACAACATCATAACAATTGTAACTTAATTAACTAACACTCGATAGGTTATGCATTAGTCCTTTTACAAGTAAAACATTTTTAATAGAAGGAAGGGAACCATTGAAGGTGCAAACACGAGAAAGTGGGGGGGGGGGGTTGAATTGTGTTTGCCCAAGTTGATAACTTTTTGATAATCAGCAAACAGTGAAAGCATATATAATTTGAAACATAGCTTTATCCTGGTTCACCATTTACTTGGCTACATCCAGTCCCCTCATTCAGAAGGCTTTAATCCACTAATTCAAATACCTTGAATTACAAAGCACCTGACCCTCCAAGCCAGTCTTCCCAAATAGCCTGACAACCCCAAACTTTTGAGGAACTAACCACCTTGACCCTACAAGCCAAGTCATCTCCTAACAACTTGACAACCCCAGATTGAAGAAGGAACTAAACCACTATTGGGTTAGATACAAAGATTGGAACTTGAGTAGTTGCTTCTAACAAAGCTGATAATAATAATAACTCTCACACTTTAAGAAAAGAACACTCAGAAAATATTTGTAACCTGAACAAGTGTTTCTCTCTTTGAACTCTAAGATGAATCGAGAACTTTAAGTTTGAGTTACTCTTTTATGCTTTTCAATGTTTTTCTCCTTCAGTCTTGAGTGTCTATTTATAGTGAAAATTTGGGCTTCAATTTAGTCCTTATTTAATTCTGAATTGTATCTTGTTTAGATTGAGTTTGTAAAATCTTCATATTGATTTTGTTCCTATTTTGTGTAGATTGAGTTTGTAAATTCTTCAGATTGATTATGTTCCTATTTTGTGTAGATTGAATTTGTAAATTCTTCAAATAAAATCTTCATCAAATGTTGATCAAATCTTCTTCAAATATTGATAAAATATTCTTCAAATCTTCTTCAAATGTTGACCATATCTTCTTTTCAACTTGGTCAAAGATTTTTTTCAATTATAAATATAAATCAAATCTTTATTTTAGATTTTCATCAATTATAAATTTGAATCAAATCTTAGTTTAGATCTTCGTCAATTATAATTTTGAATCAAATCTTATTTTAGATTTTCTTCAATTATAAATTTGAATCAAATCTTATTTTAGATTTTCTTCACAAACATGACTCTTCTTTCATACTCTTTAAAGTCAAATATATTGTTTTCATAAAATACTTTTGTTAACATCGAAACTCTAAATGTAAAACCAACTTGGTTCCAACAGCCATTACCATCCTATGATCTTACCCTTTTGATTTCTTCCAAATCCTACATATCCTTCTTCCTTGAGGGACAGGTTTTGGAACATAGACTTTTCTCCCTTCATGTGTCGTGAGCATTCATTGTCTAGGTACCATGACTGGTATTTCAACTTTGTTGCAAAGGATATTTGCTAGATAGATTACTTTGTTCTTCGGTACCCACATTTGATTGGGTCCTGGTTTGTTAGTTCTGAAAGATCTCTTGTCTTTCCATGTTTTCAACATAGGACAAGTTCTCTTATCATGACCTTTCTTTAAGCAACATACGCAAGCAGTTTCAGGAAGTTAAACTTTGGAGTTTCATTTGTTTCCTCGAAGCCAATTCCTATTATGTTGTTTATGCTAACTCCATAGATCATAGAAGCTTGTTTGCTTCTATCTATACCATTTGTTCTAAAATCTTAAATGGCCTTTCATACGTAATAAAATTACAGACACTTACTTTTGAGTTTTTTGAGACATTATCCTTCAGAGTTATATTTTCCCTATTAAGATGGAATGAGCTTTTTTGAGATTTTTAAGTTTTGAGGAGACATTGAGATTCTTGTTGAGAAACTCATTTAACATAATTATAAGTTCATTGCAAGATAGATCAGATAGTACCTTAATTTTCTCATCAACAAATTCATTGTGAAAATCAGAGTCGGAACAAACATCTTCCATCAGAGCCACATTTGTATGTTCTTCATCTTCATCACTGTATTCATCAGAGTCATCCTAATTAGCCATAAGACTCTTCTTCTTTATATCGAAGTCTTTTCGTTGAGAGTTTCCCTCCTCAATCTTAGGACACTTTGATTTGAAATGTCTTGGTTCTTTGTATTCATAGCAGATGATTTTCTTCTTTTCCAACTTTTCTTTTCTTTCTTTGCTACTTGTGGATCATCTGTAATCCTTTTTGAAAATGGATTTCTTCTTGTTGTTCGCAATGCATTGGTTTGTCTTTAAAATGAATGATAGCTCTTATCATCTGATCTTCTGATTCATTTTCCTCCCTTGGAACTTTCTTTGTTTCTTTTGGATTTGAAAGCCAAAGACTTTGATTTCCTTTTTGGTACATCTTCAACTAGTTCAATCTTTTTGGATATGAGTGAACTCATTAACCGTTCTAGAGGAAATTTGTTGAGGTCTTTAGCCTCTTCATCCTCTTCCATCTGGAAAAGTTCATACTTTCTAACAAGAAGATTTGTCTTAGCTTCATGTACTTGTTTATTTTCTTCATAGTTTATTTGGATACGTTGCTTTTTTCGAACTCTTTGAAAGTGATATGATTCATCATAAAAGTTCTGGCTTTATGATGCATTTTGTATTGTTTCTTTTGTTCAACGTTGGGATCCTTTCAGGATATTTCAATACTAACAATATCTTTGGGAGCTTTGTAGTCGTCTTCGACTATATCCCATATTTCAAGATCATGTGAGATGAAAAAACTTCTCAGTCGATCCTTCTAGTATTCAAATCTCTCCCCCATCAAAAAGAGGAAGCTTGTTACCATTTCCACTTGTAGTTTCTTCACTAGAGTTAGCCACAATTAAAAAGAAAGATATTTACTCAAACACGGTTAAGTGCTCAACCATGAGACTGAGCTCTATTGCCAATTGTAGAGACAAAAACACAAGAAATGGGAGTTTGAATTGTGTTTCATGTCCAAAAATAAACATAGATTAAAACAAATTATAAATTGGTGATGTTAAAAACAAGAATAAGTAAAACGATATGTAAAGAGATAAGGAAACCAACACATACCAATTTATCCTAGTTCACCACCAACACGATAGCTACGTTCAATCCCTTCATACTAAATGATTTAATCCATTAAACACTAACAATATCAAACGTCCACTGTACACCTTCTGGTAAAACAAAATGTGTTCAGGTCTTTTTAACCTTTTAGCTTAGTATGGTCAAGCTGTTGAGGGCAATAGCCATTATTGGGCCAAGTTACAACAATGATTAAGATGGTTTTCTGAAAAACTCTCACACATGAATGTTTACAGAAATTGCTCTCATAAAGTGTTTTGGGTTTCTTAGTACTTAGAGCTAATACAAGAGTTTTCACAAGTTTGAATATGTGATGACATTAGGTTTTTCCTTTGTGGTTTTCTTTTTCTTGCTTGTATTTCTTAGTGACGATCACAAATCCTTTTATAGAGAAGCTTTGAGTTGATTAGGGTTTCAGACCGTTGTTGTGATTGCATGAAATAAACATGTGAAATAATAGGTCGTATCAAATTTTCAGAGATCTTGAATTAGCATTAAAAACTTGTCCAAATTCAATTTCATAATTGATTTCATGCATCTTGATAGAAATGGCAGGAAGACTAGAGGATGACACTATCAGAGGATGTCATGCGCTTCTTCAGTTAGAAGATAAGTCTCCTAAGAGGAGCATATGATGTTCGAGTGTTGACTTCAGAGTATTGTCTAGACGGTCAATTTATATACCAAGGTTAACATACGTGAATCATCAAAGTGAGCTTGTATTAACATGTTCAGTAGAGGCGCTTTGAGAGCGCGTTTTCTCATAGTTAGTCACAACATATTTTCCACTGCATTGCCTTGTTTTTCTAGTTTATCTTCTCCAATCATTAGAGGATTCAACGTAAGGTCTTTAAGGTTTATGACAAAAGGAATTTTTGTTATCATCAAAATAATTAAAGGTCATTGTTCTTCAATCCACATTGGTTCTAACAATGAGGACATGAAAAGAGCTAATTAGGACGAAAACCAGAAAAATTTCAAGTCGAGAATTTAGAATGATTTTGGTTTTATTATGTTTTAGTTGAGTTTTAATAGTTTAACTTTTTTTTTAATTAAGTGTTGTAAGCCCATTTAATGGGTTTGTATTTAGGTTTTTAGGCCTTTTAAGTATATGAGCATTTTCACTATCAATACTCTAGTAAGGACCTCATTTGAAAATTTGAAATGAATTAGAGTTTCTCTTAATGAGAATATTTGATGAGTTATGTCTCCTCTTTGAGTTCTAGGATTAGAACTTGCTTGAATCTTATCAATGACTTCCTTACCATTGTGGTGATTCCTCATTGGCTTATCAATCTTCTTAGTACTGGTGTCTTCCTTTTCATGTTCTCTATCTATTTATGTTTGTTTCTTTCTTTCCCCTTTTATTTTGTCACTTTATTTGAAGAAATCACTTGGTTAAATCTTCATCTTATGTGGAAGCAACTCAAATCCCCATCAAGATGCTGCACGACCTCATCAAGGATGTATTGGAGGGACACTACAAGAAAAACTATTGTTATCTACGGAAAATTTTGTCTTTACCTATGACAATTCCATAGATAACGTAAAATTACTCACGAATTATCCACGAACACGAGTTCGTAGTTAATTCGCTCGTAGGTAAATATTTATCCACAGACAAGCACTGTCACATGCTTACTCAAGGAATGTCCGTGGGAAAACGACTCACGGAGTCTTCGTGAACAACGTTACTCATGACCTTTCTGTGGGTAAAGACTTAGATACTTACCCACGGAAAAATCACGAGTTTTATTACTCAAAGAAAATCCTTGAAAGATTGTATTTATAGTTTTATCGATGACATGTCTGTGGGTAAATTACCTCAATTTGATCCTTAAAAATTCGATATGTGGGGAGCATTAGCTTGAAAAGAGTGGAACTAGAGTAGTCGTATGGAGATGGTTCATGAGGCAATGAAAGAGTAATTTACACTTGAAAGTTATTTAAAAATAATTATATTTACACTTAAAAATAATTTGACCTGTTTAAACGTTTTTTATTACACAATACTTCAAGTTTTTTTATACAAACCTTAAACAAGTTATTATTCAAAGTTCAAATTGAAAATATTGTTCTCCAAATACATACTAATTGTCAAAACCAATTCCATTACCACCCATTCTTTTTACATCAATTGTTTCAATATCAATATACGTAAATAACTCTAAACTACTCTTGCAGTTAAAAAATATAGTGTGCTATCAAAAAAAGTCTAAAATTTATTGACTTATCATGGTCACAAACCACACAACAATATTACACTATATAAGAAACAATAATGAACCTGATGCAGATGTAAACATACTTCATATTATCTATCACATTATTATTAGCCCATGTGTAGCATATTAGCTAATAACATCTCCATGGTTTCAATTTTACAATGTGTAGTTTTTTTATAAGACTTTGATTTCCAGCACCATAGAGATAATAATTATGTAAATAAGCATGAAAACATGAAGAAGAAAATGAAACTTACATGTTGACCATAACATAAATAGAACCACGAACAAAAGTGTGAATGGAGGTGCGAACAATGCCACAAACAGTAGTGGAGGACCGATGAAAACTGAAAGAAGGAAATTACTGATACTGATCAGATAGTAACTTTAACCAACAAATTAGATTAGGGAAATTAATGTTCTAATTTGAGTCGATGCACAAACAATCAACAACATATGAATTCACTATATGTAGAAACACAAACCTTCAACAAACACTCAACAACAAAGTATTTGAGTAGAAAATTACAATTTATTTAACTATTACACAATCTAAAAACTACAACAAATATAAAAAAATAAAATAAAAGTCAGATTATGATTTTAATATGTACAAAAAGCAAGAGTAAACATAAGTAATCACAAATCTTTTCATACAAAACCACATTCACAGCAGCTTTGGCTAACACATAAGTTGAAACCAAACCTCTAAGTTCAACACACCAATCACTAATCCACTTCAATTCACCACTAATTTGTCAAAGACTATTCAAACTTGATATTCGAAAAAAAAGATCCATAGTCATTCATTTCAATTCACCACTAATTTCAATTCAAAAGTTCTTTCGCTAGATTCCTTTTTTTTTACTAATTTTCTTAGTTTCCAATATAAAATTATAAATCTTGTATACATATAGTTGATTGTGTTGAGATTCCTCAATTCAGTAAGTGTTTGTCCATCTCAGATTCACATAGATGGCTCCATTTTGAATTTTATATGATTAAACTAATAATGAAAAATAAACAAGGAAATTTTGTACTATTAAGGGGATATAATGCAGATCTGTAAATCAAGAAAACATAAATGTTCTTCCATCCCACATAAGTCGTTCCCTTCATACAATGAAGCATGCTGGTCATAGAATTTGAGCACATGTTTCTAGCTTTTTACTTTGGTATTTTAGAAGCTCTTTATAGCTTAGAATAATTTTTTAACTTGTTTCTAAACTTTGGGTCCAAATTGAATTATAATTTTATTATTTGTATTTTGACCCCTGCTCGCTCTGTAGGTCATAACTTGAGCTCTGGATATCGGATTGACACATGCAAGCAGGCGTTGGAAAGCTAAAAATCATAGCTACAACTTGTGTTGGAATAAAAGCCCAATGCCGAACTTTACTGGGTCTAAATTGCAGATTTCGTAATCTGGACTTTTGTAATAATTTTAAATAGCGGGCCACTTGTTTTTAAAGCCCAAAATCGAGTACTATATATTGGGAGTTTCTTTCCTTTCTTGGACATAGTATTTTTAGATTGAGAACCAGAAAGATATAAACACTTTTTTATTTTAATTTCATGGAAGGCTAATTTCATAAGATTAATCCACGAGTTCAGAGTTTCATCAACACCTTGAGATTCAGGTTACACTGTCAATTTCACTTCAATAGGATCGATTAAATTAGTTTGACAAAATTCGGTTTCTAATTTATTGACTTATAATTTTTCGACACTTGATCGTTAATGGTAATATATCGATGATCGTGATGCTTAATCTAGTCAAAGAAACCGAATTCACATAGAGTTGATTACGCTTGTTTGATCAATTGTATAGTCAAATAGGAATAGAATCACGAATTAGAAATTAAACTCATTGATAGAATATGTGATAGGTCTGAAACTCGAATCAGTGGATTAATCGTTTTGCTAATCAGTTCAAACAAAAACCTAAAAAACCCCCTTTCTAATTTCAACTTTCAATTTGGTTAATATTATTATATCAGAAGTCCTTGCGAAACGACTTGAGTTATTACCTCTATCTACATTTTATCACTTATGTTTGACCCGTGTACGACAGCGGATCCCATGCTCACGGCTAAGCAATGACTGATATCCCTTGCAAATCATACTAAACCACACGAATTGCATAGTCTTTTCATTAACTTAAGTTCTTACCTGTGAAATAATGGATTTGAGATGTTAGAGATTTCAGTGAGTTGTGCAAAAACAAAACGAGAGAACAAGTTAGGGTTTGCATATCAATTAATAAATCATTTCTTCCTTCCTTTACTCAACAAATAATCATGAAAATAGAACAAATTAGAGAGAGCGAGACAGAACATAGAGCGAACTAGAAAACGAAATGCGAGAGAGAGAGAGAGAGAGAGAGAGAGAGAGCGAGAGAGAACCTATGAATGAAAGAGAGTGAACGTCAAAGGGTTTGAGTCGATGTAGCCAGAGTGATGGCAATCTGGGTTGGAGCAAGGTTGCAATCTGGGTTGGAAGAAGAAGGGTTTGTTGTTTAAGGTTATATAGAGATAAGTGAGATTGAGTGAGTTTTTTTAGTCAAGTGAGAATAAGGAGTTGTTTCACACAAACCTTTTCTTTAACTCAACACAAAAACCTTCTAACAAGAAAAGAAAGTAAAAAACAAAACTTTACTTGTACATTATCCACGGACAATCCGTGGACCAATTAAAATTATTCTCTTTATTTACCTATACAGAGAAGTTGTGGTAAACACAACACGAACAAATTTCGCACAGCTTAAGCGTGAGTTGCATTTTTTTTACTTTACCCACAGATTTTTTTAATTTTACCCACGGAATAACCATGGAATCTAGTTAAAAAAAATCAATTTATTTTATAAAAAATATACACACCGTTTTTCCATAGATTCCAATAATTTACTCAGGAACTCGAATATGTGGTATAAGGATGTTTTCTTGTAGTGAGAAGGGTTATCAATAATACCCGTATGAGCAAAAGAATGAACAACTACCGAATCAACCTCAAATATCACATGAATAAGAGACAATTGCATGTATGTGTAAAATAGTTTTATATTGACAATATATCAAAATTAATTTCTTTTTTTGTAATATATCAAAATTAAATTAGATTC
The DNA here is from genome assembly GCA_037974755.1 of Cicer yamashitae. Taxonomy (NCBI): domain Eukaryota; kingdom Viridiplantae; phylum Streptophyta; class Magnoliopsida; order Fabales; family Fabaceae; genus Cicer; species Cicer yamashitae. The sequence continues at coordinate 36,028,772 of JBBPBQ010000004.1, forward strand.
TATAAAAAAAATATTTGTTAATTATGTTTTTATAATATATATTGAATTCACATAAGTATTTATAATCACCATAACAAAAGTTCAATTCTATATACTCTAAGGAAAAAATAGTATATGACTTTAGAGAAAAATATATCTAACATAGTTCTTAAATTATTTTGATGCATATAACTATATAAATAGTCATAGTGAAACCCTTTGCAAAAAATAAAACAAAAAAAAAAGAAAGAAAAGAAAAGTAGTTTTAATTGTAATGAAACAAAGTCCAAGCAAATGATCTGAATCCCCCACCTAGACACACCTTTCCGCTTATTTTTACGCATGCATTTGTAAAATACACCTATATTTTGTTGTCTAACTTTGTAGACATTTGAGATTTTGTGACTTTTTATTAGTGCTATAACAGCTTTAATTCTTATAAAGGAGAGGTTATTAATATTTTAAATTTTTTTTACTAATTGTTACTAAATATAGTACTTTATTTTTTCTTATCACAATATTATTTGAATACCCTAAATTTGATAAACCAAGATGATCAGATCTCCTTACCAATTAAGGGTGCTCGCTCATGCTGGAAAAAATAATGATGATGGCGAAACGAAATTAATGGTATGAATTTTCTTATCAGAAATAAGGCCCATATCTTTTCATTTTTGTTGGTATGCTTCAAGTTTTCAATAGTTTGTATGATTATTACTCTATGGACTTTTTGTTGATATTATTTATGCTTCAACTCCCAAAAACACGTTTATTTATCGGAACTTTTCTTCTGAAAGTAAAAATTTCACTTAAATGTACTACTGGAAGCTTGTTTTAAGTAGTGTTTTTATCTCTTGTGAGTAGATAATGGGAGTTAAATCAACGATTACGGTAATTAATTTTTCTATATAATTTTTAAAATACAAGTAAAATATTGAATCAAAAGAAATACAAGTAAATAGTTACTATAAGATTCTATAGCAACATATATTTAATTTTTTTAATTTTTTATATGCATGATCATTAAATATAATAAAATATAATTTAATTTTTATAAATTATGCAATTATTTTTATAAAATATAATTTAAAATATAATAAAATATAATAAAATATAATATAAATATAAAAATAATTTATAAAATATAATCAAAAATAGAAAAATTTAAATCTAATAAAATCTAAATATAAATATAAAAAATTAATAGAATTTGATATTAAAATTAAAAATAAAATATTAATAATTATTTTAAAAAATAATTATTTTCAGTAACATACCACAACTATTTTCAGCAAAGACTCAATCCCGATCGACGCATGTTTAGCTTTTAATGTTGTCAACTTATAGCTTGTCGAATGCATGCCTCTTGTCGATGCTCTTCATTTTCTTTAATCTAATCGTCATAGTCGATATGTTAGTGCAAAAGTGGTTTTAACTACAATCATCTTGTTGATATTTTGATGATAACAAAACAAACAAATAAGAGCAATTATTCCTAATTGTATTTGCTAAGTGTGTAGACTAAGTTAGAAGACAAATATTTATATTAATGACTATCTATTTTAAGGTAGCATAAATTATGAGCAAATTAGAGGTAATGAGCTAAGTGTTTTTAACACATGATATTATCACTTAATAAACAAGTAATTATGTCTACTAATGGAGTAAGTCATAATATAGTAATAAGAAGCATTATAACAAGCATCTGATAGACGAAGGAAATACAAGTCAGTGATTGATTCTCTCATCACAAAGGAAAAGAATGCTACAAGAGTCAAGACCTTTGTTTATCCTGTGAATCAAAAATCAAAAGAAGAAAGTTCAAAATATAGCCTCTAATACAGTCAATGTTCTGGTAGAACTGGTAGAAGTTAAATCCTCTAATGAAGAAAGAAAGAGGGTTAATCAATCAAGTGCACCATGACTATAAAGAATCTGTTAAAGTTGTGATTGACTCTATTAAACGCATCCTCAACGTGCCTCCGATGAACCTATTAATACAAGTTTTCTTTGATAATTCTACGTTTGATAATTCTGGTAAACTAGTTGATCGTCTGGTCAACGTTTCAAGTCAACACTTTGGTAAAGTCAACGCTCTACCAAGAGGTCAACATTCCAACATCCGCTGCTCGTCAAAGAGGAACTTATTCTCTAATTAAAGAAACACATAACATCCTCTGAGATATGTCTTCTTAATTGAAGACACGTTGAATTAATTATGAAGATATACATGGATATGTCTTAAAAGCTTATTTACCGTAAATATTAATTCAAAATCTCCAACGATAACCTTCTCAACATAAACATTTCTCACTATTTGAGTAGAAATTGATCAATATGAAAAATGGGATGAGAGAATGAAAAAGTTATGTGTTAAGAAGAAATTCTGTAAAAGTCTAGAACATATCAAAAGAAAAGAATGAATGAAAAATCCTCTTAGTAGAGAGTTATTATAATTGATGTACATCAGTCAAAATGTCATATACACTTGAATTGATATAGTACTTGAATTGTAATATCTTCTCAATGAGAGTCAAAATCCTAGAAGTAGACTTTGTGTCAAGTCAGACACAAAGTAGAACTGATGTAAATCAATCCGATAGTGACAACTCTTTCATCTATAAGAGATACATGAAGAGGTATAACAATACTTGTGAACCTTAATGAGAGCTTGCCAGAAATTTGAGAAGGATGCTAATGGAAACTGTCTGGAGAGGCATAAGAATAATACTTAAAGCCTGAAGAGGAAGAGTAAACAATACTTGTATGCTATTGTTTAAATAGTGGATTAAGTCATCGACTCTACTGAGCAAAATTTCTCTGTAAATGAAAGACTAGATATAACAACAGTTTGTTGTGAACTAGTATAAATACACAGATTTCTTCTCTATCTCCCGCTGTTATTTAATCTAAGTTATTCATGATTCAATTTTATTTTTACCTCATGTATTTTATAATTATAAGTTGAATGATTTGATGAAGAACATATATTTTTGTTTAAACAACTCAAATAATCTTCAGATATGACAAAACACAATTCAAATTCTAATTGTATTTTTCAACACACTAATGATAATTATACATTTTAATAAAACGTTAACTTCTTTAACATCTTTATAAGTCTTTTTTCGGTAGATTTTCAAATTTCTCAATAACAAAACAATATCAATATATGGGATGTCCAACAATCATGTATGAAAAAATAAATAAAATTGTATGACCCTTTATAATTTTTAATGAGATTTGAAGTTATAAGGCTTGAAGCCTAAGTTTTGGATATTCCCATTTGTGGTGGAAGCTGCTTAATCAAATTGATGAGTTGAAAGTTCTTGGTTCCATTTGAAGAACAATGACACAAATGTCAAAATCGTACCCTAAGACTAAGGACAACCATCTATTATGGTCTAATAGATGACCCATTGGTCAATTTTGTGCAAAGGAGTGTGGCCCCGCACACGTCCATCAAATTGAGGTGCCTAAGGATGTGTTTACTTTTTCTATGTGCATGTACCTCGTAAAAATTAAAAGATTTGTGTTATTGAAATTCAATATTTGACAGACATATTATATGTATGTGGTATATTGTTCAAAAAAAAATTCTTGTACAAATTTTTTCATGCAATATAAAAAATAATAATTTATTTTTATAAATATAATTTTAAAATAAAAATAAAAATATTCATGTAATATAAAATTTAGAATTCTACTATTGATTACTTTATATATTTTACTAATCATATGTCATTAATTATTTATTAAATATATATTACATTAACCACTAAAATATACAACATTAATCAAATTAAAATATTTTTTTAACCACTAAATCGTAGTACCCTAAAATAATAAATATTTTGTATTTTAATAGTTAGTGACTTATATTTTAATGATTAATAAAATATTCAAAATAATTGTGAAATAAAATTGTATATGTGTCACAAAATAATGTCCTAATTATTTTTTTTAAAAGTTGAAAAACAACTTTAAACAAATTTTATAAAAAAAGATATTATTCACCTTACAAATACCGTAAACAATATATACACACGGTACAATTGTCAAATTTATTTGTTCAAATAACATATTTTTCTCGAATTAAAACTTAAAAGTATTGCACATCGCTCAAACGCTCGATCATATTCCAAAGTTTTCAAATCAATGTTTAGGAATAGACAAAGATATAAATAAGGCAGGGGATGATGATTCTTGCTATCTTTTGAAAACTTTTTTACTTAATATCTATTTGTAATTTATGATTAAACTTTTGAGGGTCTAAAATGGACAACACATATCTAAAGAAATGCCGACAATGTAACTTGACTAGTGTATTATGGACAAAAACCGATTAATATAATTAGTGCATCTCTTATTTCTTCATTGGGCAACATATATGTGGTGACAGGATTATTCGTGAATTGTTATACACCAAGGGTTTCAACTAAAAGCAAAAGATGAAAATCCAAAGCTTCTAACTCCTAGTAGGCTTCAAAGGGAAAATAAAGGATTAAAGGCTATCAATATCATGAATGTAACCTCAAAAATAATTTAGGATTCAGTTTATTATGAAACGACAAAATAAAAGTGATTTAGTTATACAAAGTTAAAAAAAAATGTATTTCCATTTTCTACATCTTCCATCACAACAATTAAGTTCTCCTCTTGAACTCATTTTATCTAATGTTTGGAGAGACCATTTACAATCACCTCTACCAATGGCTATAAATGTTATATTGTGTTTGTTGATATTTTACTAGATATACATGGATCTATTCTCTAAAAGGTAAAAAATGACGTGGCTTCTATCTTCCCTCAATTTCACACAAAAGTTGGAATATTTTTTCCACACAAAGTTAGATCCATTATCACTTATGGTGGCACTCAAAATTTCAAATTAAAATCATATTTCACTTCACCTTTATTTTATTTTATTGGTCAATTCATTTCTTTATTCGTTTTTGAACTCTTGGTATTGTTGAGCGCAAACATGTCATATAGTAGAAATATTTTTTACTATTTTATTTCACAGTTTTGTTCCACACAACACAATCACAAGTGTCCTCAAGAAATCCTTTTTGGGTCTAAAGCCAATTATCTCAATCTTCAAGTGTCTTTGCTATCTTCGGCTTTAGCCATATTCCTCACATATGCTCTCAAATTGTGGTATGTCTTGTTTCTTTCTAGGTTTCTCCTCTCAGCATCATGTCTATCAATGCTATCACCCTCCTACTCAAAATATATATCTTTCAAAACATGTGGTTTTCTTTGAAATGATACTCCCATTTTTATCTATTCATTATGGCAAAAGTCAACCATTTTAAAAGAGCTATATTTCATGGTCTTCTTCTTCAAAAGCCAGCATCATCTACTCTCACTTCTTACAATGATGTTGATTGGGCTAAAGACAAAGATGACAACACTTCCACTTCTGCTCACCTAGTCTATTATGGTGCTAGCCTATCCTTGAGGAAATCCTCTAAATAAAAAATTGGTGTTTCATAGTATTCAATGTTGTTGGGGCGTGTAAGACCAACAATGTCATCTCCTTTGATCAAGCCTTGACTTGCACCTTCATTCACTTGTTTGGTTGCCTCCATAATTGGAATTTCATTTTTAACTGCACAGCTAATCAACCATTAATGCTAATATCAATTAGATTACTTACTTCCTTCGTCCTTGATAGGGGTGGAAATAGGTCCATCTGACACGTGTCTATGTCTCGGCCTATTAAAAGTCTAGCTCGGTCTAGTATGTTTAGTAAAAAGATTAGATTCAAACTTTTTAAAAAACTTATTTATTGAAATAGGTTAAAACTTTCTAAAAAACATATTAGGTCTGACAGGTCGGTCCGTATATATATAATTAAAATATTATATTTATATATATAGTAATAATTAAATAAAAGACTCGTCATATTTGTATATTAAAAACTCTTTATTTTCTATTTTTTTTAAAAAGACTTTTTATATTTCTATAATAAAATACTCTTTATTAGACTTTTGAATCTTAAGTTTTTGCTCCCACTCCATACCTATTCTTTTCTATCAAAATCAATGTACTATAAATTCAACATTTGTATTTTATTCTTTTATTTTGTTAATAATTGTTGTTGTACATATATACATCGAGTTTGTTGCAATAAGTTGAAAAAAATGGGTGTTATAGTTGTACGGATGCAACAAAATTCATGTTTTTTATATGTTTATTAGGCTTTTTAGAGGTAGATGAAATGATTTTTTTTATAAGCATTAACAAAAATTAGGCTTAAAACAAGTTTAAAATAAAACATATGACATATAATAAGTCAAACTCAAGCTTTAATTTTTTTAAGTAGACCTGACATATTTAAGCAAAGTTCGTCCCGACCTAACCTATTCTCCAACCTAATAATAAAATAGAATGAAAATATGATAGTCATATAAAATCAAATTCTTTAAAATGTCTTATATATAAAAAAAGAAATTAATTTCATTAATACATATTAATATATATATATATATATATATATTAATTTGTTAATCTATTTAAAAAATATATTCAAATACTTATTTAAAATGTTAATAAAAACAGTAAACACCACGATTTTGTTAGTTCCACCGTAAAACCAAATATGGACTAAAATTCATCCAACTTTCTTCTAAAGTTCCCACTCTAGTATGGTCCATAGCTTGAAGAATAAAAAAGAGAAACCAAGCTAAGTTGGAAAAGGGGAAGATCAATCCTGGAAATAGTGCTTAGAAAGAATAATAATTAAGTATATAAAAATAAGATAGTTACACAGTTAAGGATCTTAATACAGTGGTATAGCACAGGACATGATACTTTAGTGGTTGACCTCGTGCTTAGATCAGCTATGAAAATGTGGCTTAACAGACAAAAGTTGTGAAAAATCCAATAACCCTTTTTGGTTTCACGCACTCTTTTTAACATATGTCTCTAGGACATTTATTAAGAAATTCAAAAAAATAAATTTAACATTAAAAAAAATTAATACTTAAACATTTTAAAAATTGAATATACTCCCTTAAATACAGTTCATAAAATAATTATAATGACATTTGATTTGTTAAGGTGTATATTCAACTTAGAATATTTCATTTTCTTTGTATTTAATATTTAATGTATTTGAATTTTACTGTTAAACTCTTTAAAAATATTAAAAATATCAAATTCAAAATAAAATTTTATATATAATTTGTTAACGTATGCTTTTTGAACACTTGTTAATAGGGGTGGACAAGATAATTCAACCCGCCCATACCCGCCCGACCCATGTTGAATTTGGGTGACGCGGTCGGGTTGAGGTGGGTAGTCGGGTCTGTGTGGAAGAAATAAAGGATTCATAAGGGTTACGTCGGGCGGGTTCGGGTTGGTTATTTATACCCATCGCCGACCAAACCCGCCCATATTATTATTATTATTATTATTACATTGAAATTATCTGTCAGAAAAAAAAAAAGAGGTTTACTCACCGGCCAGTTATTATTATTACTATTGAAGTTATTATTATTATTACATTGATTATTATGCAAATGCTGCGTGCTTTAGAAAAATTAAAGATATAAAACAAGTGTGATGTAAAATTAGCCGGTTGGGCCAGCTGTTTTTTTAACGGACAATAGTTGTATTATATATAACAAACTATATAAGACCAGATTTTTTTATAAAAAATAAAAATAGGTCCAATAAAGTCCAACCCGTTTTTACCCACCCACTCAAAACCGACACTCGACGAACCCGAATTAAAAAATTGACGAAATTGGGCCAATAAATACCACCCGCAGATTGAGCCGATTTCACACTTTTGGTCCGAAACCGCCCAAACCCGCACGATGTCGACCCCTACTTGTTAACATATGGGTCTAAATTTTTCTTCTTCCATCAACACCACCCACTGCCACTGCCAACTAGATGTTGGCCTCCTTGTTTGTTATTTTGTACGTTAGTTTCTGCATTCTGTCTCTCAACCATTATTTTATCAACCATGATATCATTATTGATAGATGCATGATTATTATATAATATATCTTAATATATGCACAAAGGCATTAATTAGTTTAATTTATCCCCCAACTCAAATACCGTACACGTGGCCCACATACTTAAATGATCTGATTGTGGGCCACACCCCAAATGGGTCATCACCAACTGGCCCAAAGAATCTTTTTAGAACTACAACTCATTATAATTATTATTAATGTTATGAGTGTGCCTTAGAAAATTAGTATGACGCATGTGAAAACCTGAATGGATTGGTGTTGTGTTGATACCTTAGTCATTAAGGACCATGCAATTTGACTTGAATTTAATGGAAAAAGTGATGGACTTGGTTTGGTGTCTGAAACATTAGGTAAGAAAGGACCATCAAAATGGTCATTCAAAAGGTATCCAACGATTATAATTCAACCAAGTGTGACAGTGGAAAAGAGAATCATATTTGTGCAAGGTCATTATCAATTTGTTTTTCTTCAATTTTCCTATTTTTTTCCTTGGGGACAGTGATGGCTACTTATAAAGACGAAAGAAAGGCAAATAGTAAAAGGATATGGTTAAAAAGACAGACAACTATTGTATGGTTGTAATGGTCATCCATGAGACTACTCCCACCATGAGAAATATGGATAAGCCAAGACAAGTGATGAGAACCAAACCAAGTGTTGTTTTATTTTTCTTTCTTTTTTTGTTCTTCTACAAGTGTCTTATCCTATCACTAAAGCGATATGATTTTATGATATGCATTTTTGAGGGTCAGAGACCATTGGGTTCAGTCCACTAATGGATAGATAGACAAAAAAGAAAGCCAAAGCTTCGCTTCACATCACTCAGTTGCACAGTCAGATCCCACTTTGCTGTTTGTTTGCTTTTACCATTCTGCCTCATGCCAGATTGAATACCAACAAGAGAAAAAGGATAGATTTTTCTCGTAATAATGAGAGAGAGAGAGAGTCCTTTATAGTGCTAAGCTAAAAAGCAGGAAGAGGAGACCAGCCATCAAATTATTGGTCTTTCACATCAGCCTATTAATAAATAAATATCTTCAAAACATAAGCAAATTATTCAGATTGTACCTAATATAAAGTTAATCAATTAAGCTTTCGAATTAAGAAGGTTGTTTAAGGTTAGTGAGCAAGGAAAAGAGTCATGATCTTCAAAAGGGTATCATAGATGATCAGGACCATCTAATTAATTGGGATCCTCAAAAGTTACACGGTCAAAGATTCTCAGCTGTTTGATAAAGATCAAAAGTTTTCGTTTAATCTTTCATTTAACAGCTGAAATCCTCTAACCGCGGAGTCTTCGGGTCCAACATCAAATCCCTCCATCACCCGTTTTTTTTTTTTACTGAAAAAGAGATTCCTCAAGGCATGTGAAATGGAACACCAAGGGAAGAAAGGGGGGAGGGGGTCCTGCAACGTGTGTACTTGAATAACACTTTCCAAACATAATTAATAAGATCTAACTGGCGATCATTCCACATTCAGAAAAACGAAGGACATGGTCCATTGCATATTCTGGCATTTATTAACCATCTCACAATTGCTAAACAACAACAATAAATTCTACAGTCAGATGCAAAAGCAACACATCTGAAAAAGAAAACAAAAATAAAAACATTAAGAATACATATAAGTTTTGTATCAGTCTTGGGGATTGGATTCTTTCCACCTAAAGCTTAAAACTAACTATCATTTGAATCCAAATAAAGAGACTAATTCCTTACAAAGTGAATAGTTTGTTGGTTCTCAACTAGTATGGTATGATGGAAAAATTAGGGAACATCACCTCTTCACACCTTCTGTTTTGTGATCCCTCTGAATCTTCTCTCAATGTACCTTCTATTTGAGACCAAGGAAATGAAATAACAATTACTAACCAATCCAGAGTAGCTTAAGCTTTCTATTTCCCCTTGCCCCGGCATCTTTCTGCTACGATAAATTGAATATCAAAGAAAAACAATAACTGTAGGACTTCATCTTCTGCAACATTCTCCCTCCTTCCCCTCACTATTTTACTATTCCACCCCCTTCCGAACCTGAGTCCTCTAGAACATAAAAAACAAGGGCAAATGAAGATATCCGTCCCGCCCCGAAAAGAACAGCATCTTTGTGGCCTTCCATCACAGTAGCCACCCAAGAACAGTAGTTGTTAACTAAACTTTGCTCACAGCAGGATAGCAGATATCTCCTGTCAGGTTTAGATTTTCTTGAACTGAAATCTACTGCATGATGGTAACATTTTCCGGAGCATCGTCCCGTGGTCCATCAAGAGACCGATACATGTACAATATTTCAATATCGTTAACTGCATCCTCGTTGTTGTTGATAACTTCCAAAACCAGACCAGGCAATGCTCGTGCAACTTCTTGGCAAGCTTGGCGAGTTAATTTACAGGACGACATCCAAAGGAACCTCATGTTGTAGTAATGATGCAAACCTGATAGCAAAGCTCCATCACCAAATGGACTGTCCCTGATTTCAAGTTTCTTCAAATTAGGGCACCCTTCAAGCACATACTTAAGGCCCAGGTCAGTGTCTCCGGCAAAGGCAACTGACAGTGTCCTGATCAATTTCCCATACCTTCCAATGTATTCGAAAGCTCGATCAGTCAGCAAACCAGATACAGCAAGTCGGGTGAGCTTCTTGCAGTTCATAACAATAGCACCAAAACCCTCGTCCATGGGTTCTTGTGTTACAGCATCGGGGCGATACACCCCAATTATACAAAGGCGAAACACCACAAGATCTGGGCAGTTCTTTGACATAGCAATTACAGCCGCGTTTGTCATAGTCTGGCAGAAAAACAAGATTGATTCCAATTTTCTACAACCCTGAGAAATAGCTACTAAACCAACCTCAGAAACAGGACCTTCAGTCTCCTCCCTCGCATCCACTGGAAAAACCCGAAGCTCGCGCAAGTCCTTGCAAGTTGCAGCCACTGCCTGAAGACCATCATCGCATACTGAATCGAGGACCTGCTCAACAAAAGCAACAACAGTAATATTCAAAAACACTATTTATTTCTTTCACAACACAGTCAAAACAGCTCATTATTACAACAACAAAAAACACAAACACCCACCCACAATATCTGCAGATTATGACAGTGGCATATAACAGACTTCAGCTGTTCTGCATTAACATCAGCATAACTAAAGTTCAGCGACGTTAGGTTCGCGCAAACCGGATAAATAGCAGGAAGGTAATCTGGCCAAATCTCCCTGAATCCGGACAAACAAACCAACGATCTGCAAGCTGCAAAGGCAGATGCATAATCAGGTTCCTGATCCATATTCTCATTAGCACTGAAAGAGCCCGTTCCAAGATGTGTGAGCTGTGGAGCACGAAGCATTATCCGATGTAACTGAGTCATGGAAACAGATCGGTTCAATCTAAGCTTCTTCAAACAAGGCGATCTAGCCACCAACCCTTCCAATGCCTCAAAATTCACAGGACACTCAACACAATCAAAAGCAAGAGACTCCAAATGAGTTTGACCCTCATTCGGAAAACACGATACCCAATCAACCTCTTCATCATCCTCAACTTCAATCACAGATTCTACTAGTTCCAGCACCCTCAGTAATCTGAATCAACAAACAACAAAAAAACAATCATTCATTCCACATAACAATTTCACGAATCAACTAAATCCCCAAAAAAATTCACCAAAAAAACTTAAACAGTATAACTTCTTTAGTAATCAATACATCAAATAGTGTTCAAACTTGAACCTGATGAACAAGAAAATAAATACTAACATAACGACTAATATAGTAACATCTTGCAATTATTTTATAAAAAAATACCACTATCCTGATTTGAACCACAACATCAAGGTTTTCATATCTCAACAACCCCAACGCGATTGCTATTGAGGCTGCATTTGACCTAATTCTCCACAATATAAAAAATGGCGATACATCTCCAATATTTAAAATTAAAACCTTAGATGAAATAATATATATTTTAAAGTAAACACATTCTTGTTATAGTGATCGTGATTACCTGCACTTAGAAGCAATAGCAGCGAGACCAGGGGTACCAAATCCTTCACAGCAAACAAGGAGAAGTTCACGAAAACCGGCGAACGAATCGGCGATAACAGCAAGATTCTCATCAGTAACAGTCATACGTTTAAGGTGAAGCTTTTCAAGCCAAGGGTATGCTTGAGCAAGTGAACTACCCCATGGAGTGAAGTGGGCCCCCCAATCAACCGGCATCAGATCGAAATCCGCAAAACGCGGCTTTCCCTTAACGGTTACAGACTTGATACGGCTGAAACGGTTAGTAGCCCGACGTGGGGAGACTGCATAGCAGTTTCCGATGAAGAGGTCGGATCGTGTGAGTGCTTCCGCACGGTACCATGAGCGACAGACCAATGAGGCGGCGTTTCGGTCTTTGCGAGAGGAAAGGAAGTGGAGGACGTTTTCTAGAACGTTCTCGAGGACTTGGTCTGGGAAAGGAGATGGGTTTTCGGTTTGATTTGAACCGGAAACCGGTTCGGATAAACCGGTTCGGTTTTTGGAGGTTGATGACTCGGCGATCTCGGCTCTTGCTAGATCTGGGATGGATGAAGATCTGTGGTCGTCTTCTGTTGTTGTTTGAGGATGGTTTTCTCTCATTGTTTCTTTTTTGGTTCGATTTCGTCGATGTTTTTTGTTGCTGATCTGAGAGAATAGACTGTGGCTTTGGATTAAAAAAGATGGAATCTTTGCTTCTTTAGTTTGTTTATGGGTTTTTAAGGGCTATTGAATTCATGGGGTTTGGTTCTTTAGAGGGAAAATGGAAGTGAGAGAGAAAGGGAGTTGAAAATGGTGATGGAAATGGAAGGAATTTAGAGAGAGAGAGAGAGAGAGTGGAAGATGAGGTGAGTGAGTGAGTGAGAGAGTGTGATAAATGAATTAGTTTAATTGGTCACAAAAAGAGGGCCAGGGAGTGACAACAGTAACCTCTGCTGTCTTTGTCTATGAGCTTTAGCTTTGGGATTCTCTATGCTCTCTCTTTCATTATACAAATATCCAAATCACTCTTTCTCTTTCTTTTTATGCCATTCTTCTCCTTCATTATTTAGAGAGATATTTTTTCTTTTACTAAACCACAATTTTGCACCTTGAAAATATGAGTTGCTACAATAATTATAAAAATATCTTTAAATATATTTTTTAATTATTTTAATTTATAATATCTTAAGTTAATTTGTTTATATTTAAATATATTTTACACCGATCAATTTAATTCATAAAATTATTAATAAAAATAAATATACGAGATATATTTGCAATTTCAATATAATTTTTTTATGAACAATTTCAATACATCTAAAGAATATAACTATGTCGTCATTAAATTTTGTTCAATTGATAAATATCAATATTGTTAAGTTGAATATAATATTTTAAATTAAAATTCAAAATCTTGCATTTGTAAATAAATTTTTTTTAATAGTATTAATCATATATTATACGAAGAAAAAAAAATCATTTTACCGTTCAAACTAAAATTACTATTTACTCATTATAAAAAAAAAATACTATTTACTCGATTCTTTTTCATTTCCCTTTGTGACAAGCTTTTGTACTTTTGTTTTTTACTCTTGTCATTTTCGTTTGGTAATTTCCTAAGTTGTTACAGTTTTCCTTTTTGCACCATTCATGTCAAGTTTATGGAATTGCCCCCTTCATTTTTAGTTAAAAGGTTGGTTTCCTTCAAAAGCCAAAAATTTAACTATCAATGTCACGGTATATCCTTAGTTAATACCTTAACTTGCGAAAGAGTATGCTCTTTGTAATAATTTCTAGTAGGAATATATTATGGTTTTTCTTATTTCATGATTAATATGGTATCATAATTCTCATCAATAAAATATAAAAATCATAATTGCATATGCTTAGAATGCTTTACACCAACTCATATTTTTAAGTCTTAATTATCAAACTTACATTATATATTATATAGATATAGACCATGGATCACTTTTACAAATTCCAATTGACTGGCACCTCCATAATTTATCATCAATTTGGGCTGCGTTAGTCAAGTTTTTTATTGGTACATAAGTCAAGTTTATATATATATAAAGAGAGGGGGTATATGGGACATATCTAGTAATAAAATTCATCTTTAAGTGAGAGTAAGATGAGTTATTATGGACCTTTAAATTAAAATAGATAGTTTAGATTTAAACATCAAATTAAAACACTAACGTGACACTTTCATCTTTTTGTTTTAGTTTGGAAGGGGCAAATCTGGATTTGAGGTGGTTCACTCATGTGAATTATTTTTTCAATGCGGTTGACCGATGATGGTGGTAGTGGATCAACTTCATTCCTTCAAGGAACAACATGTCTCACATGTTATCACATTTTTTATTTGGATAGAAATAAAATTAAAATTATATTTCTTTCTTTTCTTACTATGGCAAATCCATGAATTCTGGGTTTGTATGTTCAAAAAAAGTATTATGATTCTTGATTTAAGTCATTGATAAGAGAGAAATGGAGGGAAAAAATTAAATAATATTGATGATTGAAAGATTGTTACATCAAGGGTTACAAAGAATTATTAAGTCAATTAGTTAAACAACTAACTAGCTAGTGCAACTAACTAACCAACTAAGATATATAAATATCCCTCAAGCTATAATGTGTTTAATACACTTCGAGCTTGAAAAATCTCAAGAAATAAATGCCATAAAAGACATCGGCTAAAAGAAATTTGTAATGCTGAAAATTCATTGACTAAAAGAATTTGAAATGCTGAAAAATTCATTAGCGAAAGAATATGATTTTTGTGTTTGATTATCCATATTATGAATAGAGGCTAGTATGAATTGAATATGAAATGCCAATTAAAGTTATAAAGAATGAAATTGTGCTTAACCATCCAATATATAATTCGTTTTTATTTTGGATAAAAGCCGAAATGCAAATGAGACAAAAAAGAATAAATTTTGTTTAATCATCTATTTCTTTATGGACATAAGCTAGAATGTCAATTAAGGCTAAAAGAAAGAATGAATTTTGTACAATGGTGTCTAAGGCTAAAAGAAAGAATGGAATTTTGCTTAATCCATTTCTTTGTGGACATAAGCTAGCATGTCAATCAAGGATAAAAGATAGAATGAATTTTGTAGAATGTCAATTAAGAAAAATGAATTTTGTAGAATGACAATTAAACCTAAAAGAAAGAATGAATTTTGTAGATGGTTTTGTTAAGGCTAAAAGAAAGAATAAATTTTGTAGAATGTCAATTAAGGCTAAAAGAAAGAATGAATTTTGTAAAATGTCAATTAGGCTAATTATAAAGAAAGAAGAAATATATCACAAAATTTTCCGTGTTTTTGAAAAACTTTGACAAATCTTGATCATAGAACTCAATCAACAATTTTGCATTGTCCAATCTCATGTCTTCAGTATTTGTTTCTACTAGATTTTGATGTGTAGGTTGAAGATTCACTTGAAATGATCCCTTGCATATTTGGATTAAGAGGTTGATAATTGTGTTTTCCATAGTGGTAAATTATATCCTCTCAACTATTTTCATGACCGTAGAATTATGATGTATGCACTTATAATAATTTATTAGAAACTCACCTACTTTATTCAATAAATTGGAGTCTTGGTCACTCAATTTTGTCATTGTTATTTGTGTTTTGAGAGAATGAATGTTGAATTGAAAATGAAACACTAGAGTTTTGATGAATAAAAATTGTAATCGAGGAGGGAAAATATTCTTCAATAAAAAATTTCTCGAGAAAATATTGAAAAAGAAAGAATATAGAGGAACAATTACTCTCTGATACCATATTATGATTTTTGATCTAAGTAATTGATAAGAGAAAATTGGAGAAAAGTAAATTGTATAAGGTTGACGATTGAAATAGTGTTACATCAAGGATTACAAAAACTTACACAGTCAATTAGATAAATAACTAACTATTGTAAAATAACTAACTAGCTAGTGTAACTAACTAATTAAGATATCTAATAAATAGCAAAGCATGAAAATGAAAGATTAATAGACATAAAGTAAAGTCAGATGACTTTTTAATTTGAGATTTTAATATAACGGATGCTACTGATTCCTCTTATTCTCACATGAGATGAGTTTTCTCACTAGATATGTTCCTCTCTCTCTCTCTCTATATATATATACGATAGTCAAGACTTGGGTTTGTTTAACTTTTATTTGCATCTAAAATAAAATTGACTTTGTTACTTAGTGTATGTTTAGAGTGACAGGAAAATTGTTATTTTGTTGATGCTCTAAAGATGAACTTTTATTAAAATCATTGTGGCTCACTATAATTAGATCAATCTCATTGTCAACTCGAACATACAATTGGCCAAATACTGCACCATAATTATTTCTTTTGTGTAGTGAAAAAAGTGTTACGCAATCATAAGATAGACTTTAAAATTTTCTTTTAAAATTATTCTCATGAGCGAAAATTCCTTTTAGCCAAAGATCACCTAAGTACAAAATTTCACTAGAAGTGTTCATGTGTTTACCTCTTGAACATTGAGAAGATAAATCACCAACACAAATCATCGCTCTTCAATCATGCTTTAACTTTGATCACCATTGAGGAAATTATAGGTGTCTCTTCATAATCCACGCGAGTACAAAACGAAACATAGTGCTAGCGAATCTATGAGGATAGTGGCAAATAGGATTATTTGGGGAGCGTGCTCTTCTATTTATAGAGAATGAGTCACTAAAACTATAAGACTCTTATTTTGGACCCAAACAAAAATAAGTCCCAAAAAAATATATTTAATTAAACTCTTTTAATTAAATACAAATTATTTATTAAACTAAATCATATTTTAAATTAATTGTCAACCCTCATTTATTTAATCAAATCATATTCAATTAAATAAATTATAAATATGTTAATGTATTAAAACATATTTAATACGATTAATATCTAATTAAATCAAATCTTATTTAATTTAGTTCTGTTATTAATACTTTATGCATGTCACTCTTATAAGTTCTAACTAAAATGCTAATAATATAAATATTATATGTTATATGATATAAAATATTATAAACAATGATTGACATCTAGCAATGTTCATTGCTACCCAAATCATGAAAAAATTGGTGATAAGATTTAAACCTTACTGCGATCACTATTTACTGTGCAGTAATTTTTCCTTCGCCCAAATTCATAATTGAACGCAAGTCACAATATGCCTTATCCTTACAATGGTCAATTATTTATTTCTCGATCCCAGAGTAGACGCGTCAAATCAATGGACTCAATATCACATATTAATACATTCTAGCATGCCCATGCATTTCCAGGGTCTCACTTTATCGAGTGACCCAAGACATAACTCGTGTTATGTAGGAAGGAAAAATCCTATGTATATCACTCACACCCTCTCCACATGGTTCATTGTAAGCCCAACAACCATCTTTATGATTGTCTTGTTACAAACAACGGTTGATGGCCTTAAAGCCTACAACTTTCCATGTAGGGATTATAGTGACTTCAAGTCGAAGGACTATTCACTATGATCACATGAGGATTGCTAATGATGCTTACACAATAATTATGTAGCATTATTGGGAAGGGTCAATCCAATATAAATATTACACCTAATATTTATACCTATTTGACGACTTGATATATCATATCAATAACGCGTAAGATGTAGTCATTAGTATACTCATATAATAGTCTCGATGAATTATATGTTGACTATGAATACTTTAACGCGTATCAATAACGCGTAATATGTTGACTATAAATACTTTAAGAATAATGTTCTAATGTTCAATAGAGTTTTACGATCAAGTCACATTTAATGTTTTATTAAAGGAACTATTTATTCTAAGGAATTTATTATATTATACCGTCAATAATATAATAAATGATGTTATGTACAAATAAACAAAATTAGATATATAATTTAAATGTATAATACATATAATAATTTATATAAAATAGATCGACGCTAGAGCGCTTACAATAACAAAAAGGAAAGATAAATCTAAAATAAACATTTTTTAAAATAACGCTAGAATTCTATTCTTTTAACATCACTCTCTCCCTCCCCCCACCATCCATTATCACTAATTTCGCATAAATTTCCTTCTTTGATCTTTTCAAACCCCTTCGTTTAATTTTCTAACTTTCCAATAATCAACATTATAAAATAATATAAAAATTACAACCATCTCTAATTATTGGCGTAAACTTCCTTTTGTTTTTTCCCAAGTCTTTTATGCTCCATCTATCATTACAAACCACATCTTATGCATACTGCATAATTATGCAGAAGATAGAAAAGTTATGCAAGAAGTAGATTTCAGTTCTCCTTCAATATAGACACATATCCCTAAAAATAATTCAAAGGCCTTTGTGTGTTTTTTTTTACAAACAAAAGGCCTTTGTATTTGATAGCTAGAATATGACTCCAAATAATTGCAAGCTTTGGTTCCAAACTTCTGCTTCATTTTAACTATTCCGTTAATACCATTAGTTGTAGGAAACACCTTTTCCTTGTATTGATGTTGCAGATCTATACCTTTTTCTTGTATTGATGTTAAGCTAGAAAAAAAGAAATAATTAACAGAAATTTTGAACTATTTTAGAATTGAGCAAAGTTAATAACAATTCTAACTTGGGAAGAACAATGCAATTCAAAAAAAAAAAAAATACAATGTAACTCTAATGAAAGAAAATTATAAGAAAAATAATACAAGCCGTAATAACATTGATTAAACAAGAAATTTGATGTAAAAAGTGGTAACGGCCAAGGTGCATAACTCTCTTTGAAGGTTTCTACCTACTTTGAACTAATTTGAAAATGACACTCACTCCAATAGAATCAAAAAAACCCAATTTTAGATCTTAAAATTTGACTAACAAAGTTTAACCACCGTAAATTATAGAAATACAGATATGTCTAACTACCATAGAATAGAAGAATAAATAAAATGATAATTGTTTTACTACTATAAATTAGAAACAAAGAGAATTAAAAATGCTTAACTACTATACGGTATTAGCATATAGAGAGTAGCCAAAATTTTTAACTACTATAGGATATAAACAAATAAGAAAACCAATATTGGCTAAACAATCAAAGAAACATAGTACCAATTTTGGGCTGCATAGTACCAAGTGTTTAATATCACAAATGATTTGGAAAGAACCCATCAATATTGTAGTGCAGTCCAAAAGGGTTGATTCCAATATGATGTTCCTCTAATACTTCAATGCCAAAACTCATTCTTTGAAATATCCTTGTACAACCAAAGAGAGCTAGAAGAAGAACATCCAAGTTTCTTCGAGACACAAAGTATCTTTGGCAAATTCAACGGATCAAATTGTAAAATAGACAAGGCATCGTCGCATTGTTTGCAATTCAGGTTTTTGGTTCGGAATGCGATGAAGAAAATTTTAGTGAAGAAGATAAAGAATGTTCTTTAGAATCTTAATTTGCAGCAATAATCTCCAATTTAGGAAATTGTACTAAATGACGACAACTCTATGCGCAAAACGTGTAATTAATTCTAAGCATGCATCATTCTTTTCTCCTTCATATGCGTCAAGAGCCAACTCCATCAATTTTATTTACTTCACATGGGATCTAAGTCGTCTTCCACGTTTTCAGTTCGAGATGTTGGATTCGACAGCTACTGTGTCAACATCAAAGACGGTGTTTGAGTGTACCAATCTTATATACAATACCTTTTTAGCATACTCAAATATGGTGTTTAACCCTAATAGAACATATATTTGCTTTTATTAAGTGCAGTTCAAAATGTGGATTAACTTCTAGTTTTCCATGAGTTCCTTGGAGATGTAGCTGTCTGCCACCACAAGTAAAGATGTAGATGCTTTTTTCATTTTCCCTTTCATCACCTGATATGGCTTCATACACTATCACTTGTTACAATTGTGGGCATGGAGCCGAATTGCGAGGATAAGAACTTAAAGATAATGAATGATAAGAACTGCACATCCCTGATGCAGTTCACAAAGTTAGGCAAAAAGTTATAAAGCATATGGACTTGTTGTCTTAGTGCCAAGACCCAAACAAATTTTGTATATGATTTTTTTGTATGAGTTGAATGATGTATGACAAGAAGTTACCCTGGTTTCTAATATACCCAACAGTGAAGTAAGTTGTTTGGGATCACTTGTGTAAGCTCACAAAATGCAAGGAAAAATAGATATGTAAGCTCACAAAATTCAATTTATTTTTTTGTATTTTAATATTCTGTATCACAGTAGTTTGAACTCAAGATAATAATTTTCTTACCTTGAATTCGTAGACGACTATTCACATTAGATATTTTAGTTACTAGTTTCGGAGATTAGTTAGTTGGTTAGACATAGTTAGTTGATTAAGTTTAAAATGTGTTGTATACGTAGAGCTATTGTATTAATTGTTTTAATCATTAATATGAAATATTCTAAAGAACCACGAGATAGACGAGCAATTGTCTTCCTTTAATTGAAACCATTGATTCATTTTAGTATCACGAGAAAATCCTAAAAATTTGTCTCCCTAATTTGTTAATTGATGGACACAATAAAATCTCACTTTTAACCTTAATGTTAGAAAATAGAAGTTAGTTAGAGTATAGATAATAGGTTAGAGAAGTTAGTTTCAACTGCTTTGTGAGTTTGTTAAGAGTTGTTAGCTTGTAGTTTTGTTAATCATTCATATGTCCTATAAATAGAGTATGATGTATTCATTTTACACAATCTTTTCAATTAATTCAATATATTTTCAACATGAATTCTCAAGAGTGTGGATATGCTCTATATCTCGCCAATCAATATGATATTCCATCCCTTGATTTATGGATTTCTAACATGGTATCATGAACCTTTGGTTAACTTGATGAAGATCATTATGAATTTGATTAACTCACCAATGAAGATTATCCATTGGATTATGATGAAAATTTCAATAATCCTTTGGTTGTTCGAGGAAGATGCTTCACTGCTCCAACAAGAATCATTGAACGGCCTTATCAAAATCGTTCTTGGTAATTTTTCTTCTTTGGATACTGAATCTTTTTCTTTGGAGAATATTGGTCTATTGAATCAACGAGTGATGGTAGAAGAGACATGACAGAAGGTTGAGGAAGAAAGATAAGTCGTATGTTGTTTTTTGAATTTGTTCTTTTTGTCATGTATCGTCACCATGATGACATCTCATTATTGCAAGACCTTCGATCTCCATATTTTTTTTTGTCACTAGTTTTGACCTCGGTGGAGTTGCGTTGTTTGACGTCGAAAGACCTATTTGGTTCTTTTATCACCTTAGTGTATGGATTATAATTTTTGATCGCATCGGAAGAAACAAAGGAGGAAGATCAAGAATTTCATACACAAGAAAGTTTTTGTTTGCATTTCTCATGGTCCATTCTCAATCTATGCACTTCAAGGTTTTGTCAACTAACGTCGTCCCATATGCCACTGTCCATAAGATGAAGTAGATGCGTAGGGTGTTAAAAAATACAAGTTAGTTAGAGTATATGTAATTGGTTAGATGAGTTAGTTGCAACTTTTTTGTGAGTTAGTTAGGAGTTGTTAGGAAATAGGTAGTAGTTAATTATTCATAAGCCCTATAAATAAAGCATGATGCATTCACTTTACACAATTTTTTCAATTAATTCAATATGTTTTCAAAATGAATTCTCAAGAGTATCGATATGCTCTCTATCTCGCTCATCAATATGATCGTCCTCCCCTTGATCCATGGATTTCATGCAATTCTAAAGAGAGGAGTTGGAACAATTGCACAATTTAACAAGCATGCAAAATCCAATCTTGGAAAATAGAATTGACACTTAGTAATGGACAAAAAAACCAAAAACTAAACCGGTTTATAAAATTGAAAACCAAACTTTATTTTAAAATCAGTTTTTTTAATTGAGCCGATTTTAAAAAGTAAAGGCGAATTGTAACCATAAGTTAGTTTTATATTTTAATTCTAACAAAATCCCAAAACCCTAAAATTAGAATCAATGTTTCATATGTTAAAAACCCTAAAATCGAATTGAACTGAAATGAAGCCATGGCCCATGGCAGCCGCAAATAGAAAAGACATCTATCTCTTTTCTCTTCAGACAACAATTCTCTATTTGGTCTTCTCTCTTCGTGTGTCTGCGCCCTCCGTCTTCCGTTATATCTACGCCTTCCGTTGTTTCCTCTTAGGTATTCATCCACTCCGTCGTACCATTTTCATTTTCGTTTTTTAGGTTTTCGTTGTTTCACAATTTTGGTTCATCTTCATTATTTTAGTTGTCTGATACCCTTTTGAGACGATTTCATGCTTTTACCATCCAAAACTATTGAAATGAAAAACTAGTTTGAAAATTCGAGTTCATGCATTTTATTCCTATGTGATTGGTACTCTGCTCTTGATTGTTGTGCTGTATTTTTTGAAATTTTGTGTAATTTGGCTTTGTTTATCTCCGTATTTTTAAAGTGATAAATTGATAATTGCTTAAACTTTTTATTAATGCTTGTTGAGTTTTTTTCTCTGTATTTGTATTCATGCTTGCTGATTTTTTTCTTTGTATTTGTGTAATCAATAGCATTGGTTTTGTTCTTCTATGAGTTAGGAATAGGTTATTTGCAATACATTTGTACTTTTCAAGGTTGGTGTTGTTTGCCATTTCTTTTTGTTGATTCTCTTCTCAATATGATATTGGTGATGTTTTGCATTATATATAAAAACTTATGGTAACATCATAACATATAAAGGGATAAGCTAATTTTAAAAGCAAGGGTGTTTGAAACAAAAACACAAGAATGAAGATTGCATTGCATTTTAGAGACAAATCACTAAAACTATGATATTTGTCTTCTTTTTGTTTTGTTTTGTTTTGTTTTTGTTTGTGTGGATGTTGTTGAGGATTATTATGATTGTTGTTTGGTAGATGACTTCTGGTTCTTAACAACATGTACTAATAATACAACGAAAATTAACTTCTTTGGTGATGTATGAACTTTTTTAAAACTAAGTGTGGTTTGGATTTGCTTATAATTTATGGGATCTTATTAATTAGAGTAAATTTATGGAGAATAATCCTTATGACCTTAATGGCATTTTTCAAAAAGTGAAATGAGAGAGATTATGAAAAATTTAGGATATAGAGGCTGATTTTAATTTAAATGAGAAGAAGCTATTGTATTGAAAACTCATAATCATTATAAGATATGTTTGACATAACTTTTGTGCTACTTCACATTCTATGGTACTTAACAGATGGTGATATAAATAAAAAAATCAATTGTGATCAAATGGATTTATTCGGTGATGGTTGAGTTTTAGAATATCTTCATTTTATTCACTAATGCTTCTCATTGTTTGCATATATATGGTTTGTTAAGTGTTGGAATTTTTGTTTTCATTCTTTCATGCTTATGTGAATAGGTCGTCCTAAGTTGTTTACCAGGGATGAGATGGCTTTGTTGAGTAAGCAAAAGTCCGACTTGGCAGTTGCTACTTTATTGGTTTATTATTAATTAATAGTAGTAGTATGTTTTAGGATACTAACTAGTTATATTTATTTTAGGAAACTAAATAGTTATATTATTTTAGGAAACTAACAATTTCTTGCCATGTCAATTGTAGCTCAATTTCAATTTTGTTCTCATTTTGTTGTTGAAGGTTGTTTAGTTCAATTTATGTTATTGTTTCAATAGATGATTAGAAGTAGACTTTCTAATCATATTTATTTAAACAAATGTCGTCAATAGGTGATTACTTGGACTCTCCAGTGAATCTATACCAGCCCCTCTTCCATCATCTAAGCGTAAAAACCAATTGCAAGCATGAAATCACTTTAGTGAAGTGCCTAATTTACGTCAAAGGGCCAAATATCATTATAGGGGAAACTTGATTAAATTCAAGGATGGGACAAGTGCTATGACTATGCATTTTAAAAGATGTAAGGACGATCCTAATAATCGAGAACGCAAAAGACAAAAAACATCTCCCTCAACAAAGCCTACAAAAGGGGAATTAGGTGTTGTCTTTTCACCTCATTCAAAGTTTGACCAGCAGGCGTGTCGATTGGAGCTTGTGAAGATGTTTGTGAGCACATAACTTCCTTTTCTATTTGTGGATAATGGGTTTTTTTCGAAACTTTGTGAATGTCTTACAACCACGGTTTGATATTCCATCCCGCTCTACATTAAGGCGTGCTATTTGGTTACTTTGTGATGCGGAGAGAGAAAGACTTCAAATTTTCATCGCAAAGCCTTGTTGGAGGGTTTGTCTTACGAAGGACACATGGACTTCTATCCAAAATCGAAGCTACATGAGCCTAATTGCACATTTCATTGATAAAAAATTGAATTTGCATAAGAGAATCCTAATTTTTTGTCAAATCACAAGCCATACAAGAGATTTCATTGCTAAGGAAGTTAAGACATGTTTAAATGCTTGGGAGTTGAATCGAGTCATTAGCATAACAGTAGATAATGCATCGGTAACAATGTCAGAATTAAATTTATGAAGAAGTGGCAACGTTGTGCACATATCCATATGCAACATTGTGCACATATCTTGAGTTTGATTGTAAAGGAAGGTTTGAAAGATTAGGACATTTCCATCACATGAATCCGCAAGGTTTAAGGGATTTGTTGAAAGGGTGAAAATTTCTTATCAAGGCTTCATATGTCTAGAT
Source organism: Cicer yamashitae (assembly GCA_037974755.1). Taxonomy (NCBI): domain Eukaryota; kingdom Viridiplantae; phylum Streptophyta; class Magnoliopsida; order Fabales; family Fabaceae; genus Cicer; species Cicer yamashitae. The sequence goes on from JBBPBQ010000004.1 coordinate 36,053,425, forward strand.
GTGGAAACTAGATGGAATGCTACATATTTGATGTTAGAAACGGATGTGAAGTATAAAAAAGCATTTGATTTGTTAGAAATTGTGGATGCTAAGTATGTCAAAGAACTATCTAAGGGTAAAGGCCATGGATTACATCTATCTAAGGACTGGTGAAGTTTGAATAACACAAGAGAGGGGGATTTAAATTGTGTTATTGTATTTTTAAAACAGATTTTGGAATTTATTTGTTACTTGTTGATCAAGGCAAATAATAAAGTAAGAGTAAAGAGAAGAATAATCACACAAGGATTTTATACTGGTTTACCACCAATCTGGCAGACTACGTCCAATACATTCACTTGAAAGATTTCTTCCAATAATTCGATTATGAATTACAAAAACACTTAACCTCACCAAGTTAAGTTTTCTCAACTTTCTAGTTGTAAATACAACAAGTTGAAAAAAAAAATTCTTCCACTAATGGGCCAATTTATAAGTGTTTGATATTGAAATAATGAATAATCTAAGTCCATAAATCTTTTAAAATATTTGATGTTATTTTCTTTTTGATTCTGTCCAAACTTAGTGGGTTCAGATTTTCTCTGATTTTTGCATAGTTGTTTTATGAGAATTTTGTTGTTCTTGTTCTCGTGAATTTTGTCGAGTGTTGTTTGTAAAATGTTATTTTTTTTTTATTTTTCTTGTTGTTGAACTAGTGAGGGAACCCTTTTATATTTGATCCTCAAACGAGTGTTTTGCTTCAGTTTGAATTGAAACATTGTCTTATTTCAATTTCATTCAGTTTTGAAATGGTATGTCTAAACAAGTGCGATACTTCAATTTTTACTTTCGACTGTTACTGTAGATTTTAATTTGTTTCTTGCCCATTGTCAGTGTTGATTCCGTTGGCAAACCATTTATGCCGATTAAAAAATACTTATACAATATATTCATTTGGTGCAATTTGGTAGGTAACTGTTTGGAACAATTCTTGTATTTTTCAAAGTCTTTTTCTGAATTTTTCACACCTTCTAGTATCAGAGGCAAAATAGTGAGTATCAAAATCAGAGGCAAACTTTTTCATTGATTCAAAATCTAATCTTGAGTCTTCTAGATTTTATCAAAATCAAAACATCCAAGTCATACACAAATTCCAGAATCGTTGACCATCATTAAAAGCACTGACCTTTCCAAGTGCGTTGAATTTTGTCACAGGTATTGACTTTTGTTAGAGTCAGAAGCATGAAAATCTGGGTTAGGGTTTGATCATCAGAGGCAAAGCTAGAAGCATCATAAGCAAAATCCTACTATTATTGAATAACTTATAGAAGAAGAGACAAATATCAGATGCATGCTGAATTATCAGAGTTAGAGTCATATGCATTAGAGGCAGCGCATTGGAGTGTGTCAATATCAGATGCATATGTTAATGTGTGAATATCAGAGGCAGAGTCAATGATCTACTTATGTTGAAATAGTTTTGAAAAACAGAGGCAATCATAAGAGTCAACATGAATAACCATTTTAGAGAGAAACATGTTGCCTTTAATGTGAACGCATTAGAGTGAGCGCTTTATTGCCAGCAGAGGATGCGCATTCAGAGCGCTTGTAGTTCAGTATCTTGTTTCGTTTTCTCTAACTTCTGTGTTTTATCTGTTTCCTCTTATTGTTTTGTTTTGTGTGTTTCCTTTGATTAGTGTGTTTCGTTTGATTCTTGTTGTTTCCTCTGATTAGTGTGTTTCCTTTGATTTTGTAGTATCCTCTGATTCTATTGTATCATTTGTTTCTATTGTACCATCTAATTCTGTTGTATCATTTGATTCTGTTGTATCCTCCGATTCTGTTGTATCCTCTAATTCTGTTTGTTTCCTCTGATTCTGTTAGTTTCCTCTATTTTTATCTGTTTCCTCTAATTATACTTGTTTCCTCTGATTTGTTCTTGGGTTTGGAATGTATCTATTTGTTCTATTTTTCTGCTTACTTAATTTAGAACATTAGTATGTTAAATTGTTATCACAAACTTCCTTTTGTTATCAACAAAACTTGAAAGGAATTGTGCTCCAAAACCATCTTGGTTCTAACAATCTCCCCTTTTTTGTTGATGACAAAACTCCATTTTTGTGAACAATTTAAAAATAACAAATAGAGCATAATAAACAAATGCTCCTTTAACATAGAGCATATTTAAAATATAAAAACCCTCTATGTAAAGTAACTAAAAAAAGCATATGATCCATAATTTTTCTACAAAACATGTTTTTTCTCTCCCTCTTTGTCGTTAGACAAAAAGGAGTAAAAAAAATGACAATATTAAGGAACAAGTAAAAAAGCAAAAATGATAGAAAACAACTAATAAACCAAAAATCAGAAAACATAACTCATAAAATCATAAAGCAGAAGCATGTGATAAGGAATATCATTCAGGAATATTAACAAGATTCAGATTTTCTTAATGAAAAGGAACCTGTCTTCATCCAGGAGTTTTGTGAAGATAGTAGTTTATTGATGATTAGTGTCAATAAATTTGATGTCAATGTTTCCTTTTTGAACAAAATCTCCGATGAAGTGATGTTTGATTTAATGTGTTTGGCTCTAGAGTGCAAAATTGGATATTTGGTTAACCAAATAGCAGAAGTGTTGTCACAAAATATAGAAATTTGACTTTCATAGAGTTTGTAATCTTCTAATTGATGTTTCATCCACAAAAGCTGAGTACTGCAACTAACGACTGATATATATTAAGCCTCTGTTGCTGACTAATCAATTGTCCCTTGCCGCTTGCAAGACCATGATATCAGATTGTCGCCAAGAAAAGTACAATTTCCATTAGTGCTTTTCCTTTCAAGTTTGTCACCTACATAGTTACCATCATAATAACCAACCAACTTATAATTTGATGATTTATTATAAAATAGCCCTAAGTTGGTGGTGCCTTTTAAGTATCTAAGTATTCTTTTTACTACTGTTAGATGAGATTCTCTCGAGTCTAACTAGAATCTGGCATAGAGGCAAGCACTAAAAAGAATGTCTAATCTTGAAGTAGTTAAGTATAAATGTGACCCTATCATTCCTCTGAAGAATTTTTGATCAACTCGTGTTCCTAAATCATCTTTGTCAAGAGAGCAGGTTGGGTGCATTGGAGTGCTCATGGGTTTGCACTCATCCATTTTAAATTTTTTAAGAAGTTCTTTTGTGTATTTGGCTTGATGAATTAGTACCCCATCTTGAGTCTGATGAATCTGAATTCCGAAGAAAAACTTGAGTTCCCCCATCATGCTCATTTGGAACTCTTTCCGCATCAACTTAGAAAATTCTTGGCACAACTTGCAATTAGTAGAACCAAATATTATATCATCCACATATATTTGTACTATAAGAACATCATTATTAGAAGTTTTCCTGAATAATGTAGTATCAACTTTTCCTCTTTCCTGAATAAAGTTGGAGAAAATGATGCTTAGACTTAGCGGGATCTTTATGTTAGAGGGAGTCAAAGAAATATAAAGAAAAGTTGTTATCAAAAATACAAGTTTTGTCATCATAAAAAAAAGGGAGATTGTTGGAACCAAGTTGATTTTACACTTAGAGTTTTGATGATAACAAAAGTATTTTATGAGAACAATATATTTGACTTCAAAGAGTACGAAAGAAAATTCATGTTTTTGAAAAAAATATAAAATAAGATTTGATTCACATTTATAATTGAAGAAAATCTAAAATAAGATTTGATTCAAATTTATAATTGAAAAAATCTAAAATAAGATTTAATTCACATTTATAATTGAAGAAAATCTAAAATAAGATTTGATTCAAATTTATAATTGTTGAAAATCTAAAAAAAGATTTGATTCATATTTATAATTGATGAAAATCTAAAATAAGATTTGATTCATATTTATAATTGAAGAAAATCTTTGGCCAAGTTGAAATGAAGATATGGTCAAGATTTGATCAACATTTGAAGAAGATTTGATCAAGATTTATCTACAACAAAATATGTACATAATCAATCTGAAGAATTTACAAACTCAATCTGAACAAGATACAATTACGAATTAAACAAGGACTAAATTGAGGCCCAAATTTTAACTATAAATAGATACTCAAGGCTGAAGAAGAAGAGCATCAAAAAGCAGAAAAGAGTAGAAGAACTCAAGCTCAAAATTCCAAATTCATCTTAGAGTTCAAAGAGAGAAACACTTGTTCAAGTTAGAAATATTTTCTGAGTGTTCTTTTCTTAGAGTGTAAGAGTTATTATTATTATTATTATTATTATCAGCGTTGTTTGTTGCAAACACTTAAAGTTCCAATCTTTTGTATCCAACTCAATAATAGTTTAGTTCCTTCTTCAATCTAGGGATGTCAGGTTGTTAGAAAAAGACTTGGCATGTAGGGTCAAGGTGGTTAGTTCCTTCTTCAATCTGGGGTTGTCAGGTTGTTAGGAAAAGACTTGGCTTGTAGGGTCAAAGTGGTTAGTTCCTCAAAAGTCTGGGGTTGTCAGGCTGTTTGGGAAGACTGGCTTGGAGGGTTAGGTGCTTTGTAATTCAAGGTATTTGAATTAGTGGATTAAAGTATTTTGAATGAGGGGTTTGGATATAACCAAGTTAGTGGTGAATTAGGATAAATCTATGTATCAAATTATTTATGCTCTCATTGCTTACTGCCTCTGAATCCGATTGCTTCTTATCATAGTTATTCATAAAACCCAACCAACCTTCGTCAAATTAAAAAAAAGTTAGCAACTTTGGCAAACACAATTCAATTCCCCTTCTCGTGTTTGTACCTTCAAGCTCATCCTTTGCCAATTCAATTTCATGTGATCTAAGTGAACTTATGAGTTCCTCCAGAGGCAAACTATTTAGGTTCTTTGCCTATTGTGTGGCTGTGATTTTTGGTCTCCATTTACTTGGTAGACTTCTAAGGATTTTCTTCACATGGTCTGTCGTAGTGTAACTTTTCTCCAAAACTTTAAGACCTGAAACCAATGTTTGAAATCTTGAAAACATTGTTTCATTGTTTTCCTCTTCTTCCATTTGAAATAATTCATATTTTCTTACAAGGAGATTTGCCTGTGCTTCTTGTACTTGTTTGTTTCTTTCATATGTTAACACTAGAACATCAAATATGCTCTTGGTAGTTTCTTTGTTGTTGAGTTTGTCAAACTCTTTGAATGTTATTGCATTCAACATAAAGGTCCTTGCCTTATGGTGCATTTTGTATAATTTTTTTGGTTCAACATTCATACTTTTTCTTGATACTTCAGTGCCATCAACATTTGTTGGGGCAATATATCATTCTTCAACTACATCCTATAATTCAGAGTCTTGAGAAATAAAGAAGCTTTGTAATCTGTCTTTCCAATATTCAAAGTATTCTCCATCAAAGAGTGGGGGTCTATTAATATTTCCTCCAATTGCTTCTTCACTAAGATTAGTCATGATAGAAAAAATTTGTTGGATCTTCTCTCAACACTGTTAAGTGCTTAGTCCTTGAGACCAAACTCTGATACCAATGGAAGTTTGAATAACAAAAGAAATGGGGGTTTGAATTGTGTTATTGTATTTTTAAAACAGATTTTGGAATTTATTTGTTACTTGGTGATCAAGGCAAATATTAAAGGAAGAGTAAAGAAAATAAGAATCACACAAGGACTTTATACTTGTTCACCACCAATTTGGATGGCTATGTCCAATACTTTCACTTGAATGGTTTCTTCCAATAATTCGACTTTGAATTACACAAACACTTAACTTCACCAAGTTAAGTCTTCTAAACTTTCTGATTGTCTACAACACGTTGAGAGAAAAATTACAGCCACTAATGGGGAAATTTACAAGTGTTTGATATTGAAATAATGAATAATCAACTTTCTTTCAAAGTATTTGATGTTATTTCTTTTTGATTCTGTCTAGACTTAGTGGGTTTAGATTTTTGCATAGTTGTTTTAGGAGAATTTTGAATTTTGTTGTTCTTGTTCTCGTGAATTATGTTGAGTGTTGTTTGTAAAATGTTATTGTTTTTTAATTTTTCTTGTTGCTGAACTAGTGAAGGAACCCTTTTATACTTTATCCTCGAACAAGTGTCTTGCTTCAGTTTGAATTGAAACATTGCCTTATTTCAATTTTGTTTAATTATGAAATGTCATGTCTGAATCGGTGCGATACTTCAATTTTTACTTTTGACCGTTACTGCAGCTTTCAATTTGTTTATTGTCGTTGTCAGTGTTGATTCCATTGGCAAACCATTTATGCCAATTAAAAATACTTTGACAATATTTCCATTTAGTGTAATTTGGTAGGTAACTGACCGAAACAATTCTTGTACTCTTCTAAGTTTTTTTCTGAAATTTTCACACCTTCCAGTATCAGATGCAAAATAGTGAGTATGAGGATCAAAGCCAAACTTTTACCTGATTCAGAATCTGATCTAGAGTCTTCTAGATTTTATCAAAGTCAAATCATCCAAGTCATACACAAATTCTAGAATTGTTTACCAACGTCAGAGGCATTGACTTTTTCAGGTGCGTTGACTTTTGTCAAAGGCATTGACTTTTGTCAAATTCTAGAATTGTTGACCAACGTCAGAGGCATTGTTAGATTCAGAGCCAGAAGCATCATAGGCAATATCCTGCTTGTATTGAATAACTTCCAGAAGCAGAGGCAAATATCAGAGGCATGTGGAATGATCAGAGTCAGATTCATTTTACCATACTCAATGCTTCAAAGTTAAGTATTAGAGTTAGCGCATTAGAGGCAGCGCATTGGAGTGCGTCAATATTAGAAGTAGAGTCAAATGTTAATGTGTGAATATCTGAGGCAGAGTAAATGATCTACTTGTGTTAAAATAGTTTTGAAAAAGAGAGGCAATCATTAGTTCAGTGTCTTGTTTCGTTTCCTTTGACATATGTGTTTTATCTGTTTCCTTTGATTGTTCTGTTTTGTGTGTTTCCTCTTATCAATGTGTTTCCTTTGATTCTTGTTGTTTCCCTGATCAGTGTGTTTCATTTGATTCTATTGTATCCCCTGATTCTATTGTATCCTTTGATTTTGTTGTATCCTCTGATTCTGTTGTACATTGATTCTATTTGATTCCTCTGATTCTGTTGGTTTCCTCTAATTTTTCTTGTTTCCTCTAATTGTTCTTGGATCTAGAATGTACCTGTTTGTTCTATTTTTCTGCATACTTAATTTAGAACATTAGTACATTAAATTGTTCTCACAAACTCCCTTTTGTTATCAACATAACTAGGAAGAAATTGTTCTAAAAAACCATCTTGGTTCTAACAACTGGGACTTTACTAATATGGTGCTTCCCTTTTTGAGGATTTTCTATGATGCTACTATGCATATTTCTGGCTCTTCATATATTACCAGTAACATATATATAAATGAGGTATTTGCTATTGGAAGGAAGATTCGATTATTAAGCAAGCACAATAATGCAAGCATAAAGTCAATGGGGATTAATATGAAGAGTATTGGGGCAATGCTGATGGAGTGAATGTGGTGTTATTGATTGCAGTTGTATTGGACCCGACTTGCAAATTGGGATATGTAAACTACTTTCTTGATTATTGTTTTGAAGTAGATGGTGAAGCATTTAAGACGAAATTGTCATCTTCCTTGAAATCAATTTATCGAGAATATATAAGTCAGGAGCAAGGTTCTTAAAGTATAGGAGAATCAGAACTAAAGGAAGATGATAATGATATACATTGTATGAGCTTCTACAAAAAACTCAACTGGGCAAATAATTGATCATAAGTCTGAGCTTTATAAATACCTTGCTGAAGAGTGTGAACCTTATTTTGTCGAGTTTGACATTCTGAATTGGTGGAAAGTCAACTCAACTAGATTCCCCATCCTTTCAAGTGTTGCTCGTGAGGTGTTGGCCATCCCTGTGTCTACTATAGCATCGGAGTTTGCTTTCAGCACTGGAGGAAGGGTGTTGGATTTTCATCGTAGTAATCTTACACCTACGTTAGTGGAAGTGCTTGTTTGCACTAAAGATTGGCTGATAGGATCTTCTTTCTCATATCTATTTTATGAGGACCTTGAAGAACTTGAAACCTTTGAGAACGGTAATTTTGTTAGAATATTTTTAGTTCTACAAACTTTGTATTGTATTTTAAGTTTTTTGAAAAAACAACGAAGTAGTGTTTTTTACAGAAATCATTTCTCCAACGCTCTATGCAACAACATCTGCTAGCGTCATTAGTCTTGACGAATGAATACATTTGTTTCTATTTTGTTTTCTATATGAGTTTAAGAATCATTGTATTTGAAGTAATACTTTTGAATTTGAAGTAAAGGGATTATTTGAGTTTAGGGATCATACTTTTGAAGACTATTTTCATATTTGGAAGTAATTTCACAAAATTGATGGTATTTTGTTTTATAAATACTTTGGAATGCCTTAGACTTTGCAGGTTTTGTAAGCCTTTTGAAAAATATATTTTATATGTAGATGGTTTAAATTGAAATTTAAGTTATTAGCTTCATGATTTTAGAAGCATGAGGAGTATGTTTAGATTTGCTTAAAAGTTAACATGCAATTTCTTTTTCTCATGAATCTGAGTTTGAGGATGTGGAAAAATGATTATATAGTATTTTTTTGGAAGTAATTACGGTAATTATGTAAAATTTGGCCTATAGGAACAAAAAAAAAAAGTCTATAGAAATTAAACAGTTCGGTTCAGTTTGATACAAAAACAGTTTGGTTTGGTACCATCCATATTATAACAGTTCAGTTCAATTCGAACAAGTAAAATTAAGTTAAAAACAATTCGGTTCAGTTCAGAACAATAAATCGGTTCACTGATTTATAGAACTAGTTCAGTTCGACTTTTCGAACTAAACATCGGTCCGGTTTAATTTTTTCGAACTGAAAATTGTTTCAGTTCAATTTTTCAAAAAGTTTTAGTTCATAACTGATTTTTGTCAATACCTATTACATTGATTAATTAAACTCCATGAGAAATTGAAGAAATGAATGAATCACCATAGACAACTGCTCACTCGGTCTCCTGCGATCCTCTCGGTCCCAATTGTTATTCTATTAATTGTTGGTTTTTAGAAAGTTAAAAAATTAAAGTTTGTGAAAGAAGTATAAAAAAATAGATGCTATTTTTTTCTTTCTCATACGTTAGATATATTTAATATCTATTGTTGAGAGAGTGGAGAGAGTAGTGTAGACAATTTACTTGAAAGGATCCAGACACAAATGATACATTAATAAAAACAATTTAACAATTTCGTTGAGTTACGCATGTAGACCTGACCAAGAGATTTGCTATAGAGGCGATAAAGCATCAACCTTTAAAAAGACTATTTTTAAGCTAAAAATTTATTAAAAAGAAAAAGAAAATAAATGAAAGGACATAAATCTAATTTAAGAAAGAAAAAAATATTAAAAATTCTTCAAATTAAGTAGATTTTATGTCTATCGGACATAAATTATATGCTATAGTGACCTTCATATTCTTTTTCTTTATCTTAAAAGTCACCTCCGTAAAGGACTCTGACGTGCTTCGCTAGCATCTCTATTTTTAAACAATCTTAAACCCTTCAACATCACCAATATAAATTATCGTCAGTAACAATGATAACATTTAGATAAATCCTGCTCGATACCATGACCTTTGAATTAACTGTGAAATAGAAGAAATTTGATGGTTTTGAATATTGTTCTTCTCTAACACTACATCACTCCAAGAACCAACAATACACATATCTGGATATTAATTATCCTCTTATTGATGTTATGTATTAATTGTATTAGATAAGTTGAAACCAAAAATCTCATAAATTGCATTTTAAGATTTTGTGTTGCTTGAACCTTAGATCCTTGAATCTTCTTTTGCATAATATCTGAATCCCCTAAATCAAATTAATCTGAATCTCAAATTTCTTCACAATTTTTATTAATATTTTTTTAATATATAGGAGATTCTTGAACAATAGTAGCACTACCTTGTTCAACGTTTACTGATATGATAAAAAAAAAAGTTAACAACATGATATTTTTAGGGACATAATTTTTAATCAACTTATTTACTCTTGCAACATCTTTAATAAAGTGAGGTATTCTATCGCCATTAGAATGTTTTTCCTATGACATAACGACAAACAATATATCTAACTAATAAAGAAATATTATTCTGTCAAAGAAAAAACTAAAGAAATATTATATCATCTCAACAAATGCACTTCGATTATTACATGAACCCGTACTTGTTCAATCTTATTTGGTGTCATTTTTTTAAATCTTAATATCTATAAACTATGATTTCCACCGTCTTCTATTTGGATGTTAAATTAAGCCAAATCTATCTAATGTTTGTATGCATTTGTCCCGAATTGTTGGGAGTTCCGAAATATAAATAAAAATTGATGATAAATTCAATTTTTTTATCGAAAATTTAAATATATCAAATATGTTAATTTTATAGAATTATTTTTGTTTATATTTTGGAACCCATACATTTTTTTGATTAATATATTTTTAGTCTTTATAAATATCGATCTTTTAAGTTTAGTCTATGTAAAATAAATATATAATATTTAATCATTATAAAATTATCATATGTATAGTTTTAAGTTTTTGCAATTAATGCTATAAAAAACAGTACGTCTATGCTATTAAGCTAACATATATATTTGAATGATTTTTTGCATGCATTTTTACAAAGTTTTAAAAAGTTTTTTCACAAAAAATAAGCTCAAAATTTGATTTTTAAGTCACATTTTCGTTACCGTTAATCTTAAGTTTTTGTATTTAAAAAATTCTAAATTTTTGTAGAATAATTTTTTTATGATATTCTAAATATATATGTTTGCAAAAAATCAATAAAAAATTTAAATGTTCCATTTGCACAAGGATTATTTACTCGATAATTTAGTAAAAACTAAAATTAAGTTTGTATTTTATAGAAATAAACTTAAAAAATCAAAATTTTATAAAGACAAAAGATTCTTTAATTTTTTTATACCCGGGGACAGATACATTTAAGCAACATAGTATGGTTTCATTTTTCAAGTACACACATGTATATAAAAAAAGAATATAGGGCTGTATGTGATGGGGAATAAATACAAAAACACAATAACAAGTAATACGCAGCGGATATAAAATTCCCCCAACTTGCAAGAACCCGTGAGGAGCAACAACAAATATATGGCAGTAAATTAATCAAAATAAAAGAGCGTAAAGAACACCGATATTTTAACGTGGAAAACCCCTCAATGCAAGGGTAAAAACCACGGATCGTCTAGACCAAAGAAATAGCTCCACTATAATCAAATAAGGGTACAAGAGAGTCTCAAAAAGGTGCACAAAGTGTGCCTACAACCAGCCAAAATAACAAAGCACTAAAGCTTACAAATGAAAAGCAAGAAGAAGTAAAACATCTAAAAACCTGCTACTGTGCGAGCTCGATTCCTTCCACTCCAGAAGTCGTTTCGCCGATCCGACCGTTGAAAACGAATCCATGAATGTTGCGAACCTACTGTCCAAATTTCAGCCCGATCCAACGGTTAAGGAATGCGCAATCGATGTTTTTCTGAGACTGATTTAACAAAATCGGGAATAGGGTTTACTCTTCTCTTTTCTCTTTTGGTGGTTGCCTTTTCTTTCAAAATAGTCTCTCTCTTGCAACCCTAATTAGACCACTCTCTACATAAATAAGTGAGACACATGGACTACAATATTTGAGTTTTTCTCCACATAGGAAGGGAGCCCAATAGCCAACCGTATGAACATAAGATATTATTAAAATGTTATAAGTTACATTGAATTTTAATTATTAATATAAAATTGATTGGTACATTTAAAATATATAAAATTAAGAATGACAAAACTCGTGGATATGGATATGATATGACATTGAAGAAGTAAGATGCTAATAACCTGTAGTGTGGACAACCCATGTGGAGTACAATGCTAAAAGATTGCTAGCCTTGTCTAGTTTCATCGCACCAATTACTACTAGGTTGCCCCTCATAACACGACCACACAAAAACAGAAGATAAACTCTTCTTATTAAAGCAAATATTTCATTATCACATCTATTGAAGCTTAGCATTTACAATTTTTTAATGGGTCCATCTTTCGGTGTCTCTATGCATCCACATGCCATTTTTTTACAAGATAAAATAGTTTGTGGAAAGTTTGGAAAGTGAGTTTTCATTTTGTATAGATCCTGTTTCTCTAGTTAGGGTGATTGGACAATAAAAATCGATCGATCATGAGTTCATTAAACATGTGGAGCAGTGAAAGAAAATTTTAAAAAAGTCATTTTTGATAATAATTTCATTAAAAATGATTTATCTAGATTGTTTTGGCTATATCTTAAATTCTAAAAGTTTGATTGAAGTATTTTTTTAATGTGTTGTAAATATAATAATATTTTCTACAATTTATATTTCTCGCACCTTGATCAAATTTGACTTTCTATCATAATAAAAAAACAGGTTAAAAGTTGAATCTAATTTTGTGATATTTTCTTTGTTTTGTGGACTTCAATAAAATAAGACAAATACTAACAAGTGTTCTAAGGATTTTCTTAGCATTTATTAGAAAATAATAGTTGAATAAAATCAATACAAACAGACAAATTGGAAAGGTAGATAAGAGGTGTTGCACCAATATATGGCTTTATTTTGCAGAAGTGGCTATTTGGATGCATTGGGAGTTTTGTAACAGACATATATAATAAAGTTAATGCGATTACTAAGTGAAGAGGGTTAATGTAACCACTAGGAGTTATGTTACTTAATTGTGACCTTTAATTACTTGTACTTTGCAATCAACCATTGGCTAGATTTCTCAAATGATGAAAAAGTTCACATTTAGATGGAATAAAGTTTTGTGAAATTTTCTCATCATTAATTAATGACTTAATTTTTACTATCTTTGCAATTTTTCTAGTCTTATTAATCATTGTGATTGTGGTATCTTTTTTCTCCATCTCTTGATCTATCTTTTGTTTATTCATTTTAATTTTTTTTATCATTTTTGAATTCATTCATATTGTTTTAATTTCCTGTGAATTTTCCTTTCCTTTTACCTAGATTTGATTTTTGAATCATCATCACATTTCTTTTATTTTCTTGACGAATAGTCAATGGATTGTGGGATTTGGAATTAATGAAATTTGTTTGAATAAACCATTAATTAGTCTTTGAAACTATATCAATTTAGTCCTTAAGACGGTTAATATCTCAAAATCGTTCTGTAAAATGTTACGCAGTTACATCCTTTGGTTAACACTGATTTCTTACACCATTTAAAAGCAACGATGTGGCCCATTAAGTGCCACATAGACGCCAATGTATAATAAAATTTAACTAAAAAATATTTATTTGATTAAAAATAATTTGTTTATATAATATATAAAAAGGATGGGTTAAAGTTTCCTAAAATCTTTTTCATTTATTTCCAATCTTCTTCTTTATCCTTCTTCCCGCATTGCTTTAAGTCGCCAATTTCTCAAATCTTCTTTAATTGTATTTCCCCCAATCTTCTTAAACCCTAAACTCATTTCTTCTCAAAACAATAAGTACCCTAAATTTCTCAAACACAATTTGGAAGTCGAAGAAACTTTTTAATTAATTTTTTGGGTTGATTGAGGACTAATTTATGTTTGACAAATTTTTTTCCCAACAAGAAATATTAAACTTGACTATTTTAATAATCGAATTATTTTTTATCGTAAATATAATTATCGACATGAGTTATCTGTAATTCTTTTCAGTAACTGCTCACACTAGCAATAGAGTAAAACAAGACCCTTGAAAATGTAATTTTTTTGGAACCGGAGAGTGTTAGATTTTGTGAAGCATCAAGAGTTACATTTTTGTGAAGCTTCAGGAAAGGTCTTTGTGAGATATGTAATATTCCATAATCATGTGTACTGGCATATAAGCATTGCATTATGGTGTTTTCATACCATGATAAATATGCACGCTTTATTAATTGTTGTTTATTATTTCATAACTTATAAATATTATCCATTAATTTTAGTTGGTGATTCTCTACTTTGTTGTGGATCGGACTATGAGCTATTTATGCCAAACGTGAGATGGCGATGGAGGTGCACTAGAGTCATGGCTTCGACTATTAGTCATTGTAGACAACTTGATGTAGTTAGTGGGTCAATAATATCCTGTAGCTTTCATTTAACTATGTTATTATAAATTTATGGGTAGTCGAGTTATCAACGTCGAACCCTTATTGTTGTATTACTTAACATGATGTAATCTATTCTTGAAATAAAGAAGTTTGATTGTAGGAAGTTTTTTTCCTACTTTGTAAATGTGTATCGATGAATTTTTTTTTAAAGGATTTTGAGAAAATGTTTTATTTAAATATGTTTTTAGTCCCAATAAAATTTCAAAATTTCAATTTTAGTCCCCATAAATTAAAAATATAATATTTAGTTAAACAAACATATATTTTTGAATAATTTTTTTTCAAGCATACTTACAGCATTATAAAAAATTTGTTCAAAAAAATGAGCTATCAAATGGTTTAGGTGTTGATAAAGATGTTTTTGATGATTCATGAAACATTATGAATGAGTTGAAGAAAATGCAGCTAACAGAACAAGAGCGTTTTGCTGCAGCAGACAAAATATTATCTATGCCACATCGCTTGCACATATTTTGGGATTGTGATGATATTGATCATCTTGCATTTGTTAAGTTGTTGATCTACTAGATATGTGAAAGCGATGTGTCTGTAGGGCATAAAAGATCTTGGGAATTTCCTTACATGTTTTTGAGGTGTTTTTCTCAATTTTAGATCGTTTGGAGGGATGTGCATATTCAATGATTGTTTAATTGATTGATTGCTTGCACTTCAAACTCTTGCAGCATCCTTGACCTTGAGATTCCTTTTGTAGGCTTAATGAAGGCTGTTGACAACTCATCTAGCCGTTGGAAATCCAGCTGTCCAGTTGTAGCTTTAATGGAAAAGTGTTGTTTAAAAAGCAGGAATGTTGAGAACATTTGACAGCTGTTAGATGTCATGCTTTTCTCTATTTCGTGTGCAAACTGCTCAGAGGTGCAGTTGTAGTGTCTTATCAAGTTTTTCATGATTGTACTTGTTGCTTTATCAATTTGGAGATTGATCTTGCTTGTTTGATCTTGATGCTTAGCTTTTGCCTTTGTTAAACTTTTTGGAATGGATCTTTCTGATATGATCTTGTGTATATACATCTGGTACCTTTGTAATGAAGAATGGTTCATTAGCAACCCATAAACGATCTTGTCTTATTTCCCTTTCACGAACCAGAAAGTTCTTAGTTTGATAAGACTCAAGGCTGTGAAGAAGAACAATCTTCGTTTTTCCAGACTTCTGTTTTTATTAAACCAGAATGTTCTTCGATTATCAGAATGATGTTGTTTCTTTCAAAATGATCTTGTGTTGATATGTTTAATACCTATATTTAATTAATACACTCAAAAACACATGTTAAAAAGCAAGACACTTTTAGAATCATAATTAGAAGTTTAGTTAACTTTGTTTGATTATCATGAAAACATTTATTTAGGATTTTGTGTCAACAATCTCGCCCTTTTTGATGATACAAAACATGTTAATTAGATTTTAATTTGATTTTGATTTAAATAATAATTAAGTGCTTTAGTTTTAAAGCTCCCCCTCAAAATGTGGTTTTAGTAATAATCTTTGAACCAACATATCTCTTTTCATTAATGCTTAAAAGGATCGATTATACATATGGTTCAAAAAACAAAAAAAAGACAGAAGTACATAGTATGAGCACAAAAAAACTTCTGAAAAGTTAAAATCTAATAATTAATTTTCCTCCTTTGACAAATCAAAAAGTAGTAGGAGAACAACGTATAATTTCTTCAAAATGACAAAGATGGGGTGGAACCCTCGGAGGATGATGAAAGAGATGGTTGCGGAAGATCTGGAAAGGTTTGAGGTGGATTAGGTAGAGGTGGGTCTAGTCCCAACTTAGGCGCAAGCTGAGAAGCCATGCAATACCTTAAGATCGCATGCTCCTTGTCTTGATGGGCTTGCCGAGCAATGATTGTCTGTAGGGCAAAAAAGATCTTGGGAATTTCCTTACATGTTTTTTAGGTGTTTTCTCAATTTTAGATCGTTTGGAGGGATGTTGATCTTCATCCGTGTGAGGAGCAGATGCATGATGACTTGGAGAGAGAGCTGCAGTGGTGCAGAAGGAGGACAAGGTGGAAAAAGATGTGTTAATTGTTGGAAGAGTTCTTTATGTGGACTTGTGTGAGGAGCTGATGGGCCAAGAGGATCCAAATCGGGAAAGGCCAAATATTGACTAATGCCAAATAGAGAGGAAATGGTCTTTTAAGGTGAGACAAAGACTGGCGACATTAGAGATGTTTGTTGATGATGGAGCTAAGAGCACGAATGACTTTGTAGAGTCGAATTGTGAAGATAGTGAGAGGTTGGAATCTCAGCGGTGGAATTAACACCAAAAGGAGTGAAGCTTGATGGAGTAGCAGAGAAAGGGAGTCTGTTTGGTTTGAAAAGAAGAATGTTCTTGAGAAATGTTTGGTTCAACATTTGGTTTCAACACTGGTTTCCTTGCAGATCGTTTTCTTTTGATTGATCTTGGAGAAAAAGTAGTTTGAGTGTGAGGAGTGGATAGGGATGGTCGAATTGATGGAACTTGCTTCATGTGAGAGATATTCTTTGAGGAAAATTTTGAGATTTTGATGCTGGAGGCTTCTGTTGAGAGAGGGACATTGAACTATCTAAATTTTTTTGAGAACCGTAAGGAACGTTGTTTCTCTTGTAATCCCTATTTGTTGCAGCAATCATATTTTGAATGATGAGATGAGGGAGATTTAGTTTCTTGCAGTGGAGAAGATGGTAGATGACCAGAGCATCATTGTTTGAGCCATATTCATGACTACCACAGTGAGGTAGAATTGAATGTTGGCTAATGCTGTTGAATATTTTGCGGAGAGGTTTGAGATCAGCAGAAACAAAGTTGGTGGAGCTAGAGATAAATAACTCTTGAAAGACTTCATCTTTGCAGTAGAATGCCCTACTCACCTCAGGATAAAATGGATAGTAGATTTGAAGAAAGTTTTTCCATCTAAGAGCATTAGTATGATGCTTGATGGAAGTACCTTCAAATTGAAGATTATCAAACATGAAGACTCTATCAATACCAATGGGTCGCTTGGCCCATTTTTCATGAACATTTTCTAGTATTTGGATGATAATAAAGGAGGGATGAGAACTTTGGAAGAGATTTGTTTTGGTGGAGGTTTAGAAGAGGTGTGTTCTTGTGATATAGGTTTTTGTGGAGAACGTTCTGATGAAGTGGGTTTTGAATGAGAACGTTCTGGTTTTGTGTTTTTTCGAGATGGGTTTTTAGGGTTTTTGAGTTTGTGTGAGGCTAAAAACTAAGAAAGTGTGGAGGAGGAGTTGGATTTGGGAATTAACTGGGTTGGTTTCGAAGGAATGGATTTTGAATTAACTGGGTTGGGTTATTAACTGAGCCTCATTGATCTGCGTTTGGAAGAGGTACTACCAAAGCCAGTTTTGATGGATGTTTTCTTGATATGAGGGGGTGCTTGGCTGATTGTAGGAAGGTTGCATTGATAAAGGGGTGGAAGGATGGTGGAGATAGGAGCAAGTGTGGAAGGACTTGATTCAGGAGATGATGATAAAAAGTCAGAGAAGGTTTTCTTTCAAGAAGATTTTTCTGGGGGTCTTGGTCTGGGTGGAGGTGATGGTGAACGAGAAAGAGATGGAGTTCGGGGATGTGGGTTTTTTCTAGCAGAAGCTTTGGTGCGCACCATTGTTGTGTTAGAGAGAATAGAAGAAACGTAGGAAAGAGAAGATAAAGGTTTTTGCAGAAAAAAAAAGTTTTACTTTGTTTTGTTTTTAGGGTGAGAGAAGGAAGATTTGGAGATGATGAAGAGGAAGTTGAAGAAAGAAGATGCCAAATGTAGAGGGTGGTTGAGAGGGGACATATGGTATTGGGAAAGATGAATGTAGAACTGATGTGGTAGACATAGGCCTGAGTAGCCTTTACTTTTTGATAAAAGGACAAAAGGACCATTACTTTTTAATGAAAGCTGACCTTTTGATCTTCTCATAGAGATGAAAAAAGGAGTTTGTTTGTAAAAACAAAACAAGAACAAGAATGTTCTTGGTTTTGACCAGAATAATCTAGTTATTTTTTACAGAGAGGTCTGGGTTGATTTTTAATGATTTTTAACTTTTCTTTGATGAAATTGAAATTTTCTTCAACAAGGGGTTTAGTAAATATGTCAGCGAGTTGATT
Organism: Cicer yamashitae; assembly: GCA_037974755.1. Lineage (NCBI taxonomy): Eukaryota > Viridiplantae > Streptophyta > Magnoliopsida > Fabales > Fabaceae > Cicer > Cicer yamashitae. The sequence goes on from JBBPBQ010000004.1 coordinate 36,071,711, forward strand.
GTTTGTGTCAACAAAAATTAATTCAACTTCCTTTTTGTTAACATGATCCCTGATAAAATGATGTTTTATTTCAATGTCTTTAGATCATGAATGTTGAATGGGATTTTTAGAGAGATTGATAGCACTCGTATTTTCACAGTAAATTAGGATATTTGAATAACTTAGAGAAAAGTCTGCAAGTTGGTTTTTTATCCATAGAACTTGGGAGCAATAGTTTGCAGCTGAGACATATTCAGCTTAGTGGTTGACAGTGCAATTGTATTTTACTTTCTACATGACTAACTTATTAAAGCTTCTCCAAGAACCTGACATGCACCACTTGTGCTTTTTCTTTCAATTTTGTCCCCGGCGTAGACAGCATCACAATTGGCTACAAGATCAAAGTGAGTTCCTTTGCTATACCAAAGGCCAATATTAGTAGTATCAACAAGATAATGAAAAATTCTTTTTACAGCGGATAAATGAGATTCTTTAGGTGAAGATTGAAATCTACCACATAATCCTACTGCAAACATGATATCTGGTCTACTTGCAGTTAAATAAAGCAATGAACCTATCATTCCTCTGTATTCCTTTTTAGAAATGGATTTTCCTTGTTCATCTTTGTCCAAAATGGAGGATGGATGCATGAGAGTTGTTATTATTTTGGCTTCATTCATTTTATGTTTTGTTAAGATATCTTTTATGTATTTTTCTTGAAATATAAAGATTCCATCTTTATGTTGTTTAATTTGTAAACCAAGAAAATATCTTAACTCTCCCATCATGCTTATCTCGAATTCACTTTGCATGAGATTTGAAAAATCCTTACTCGTTGTTTATTTTTTGATCCAAAGATGATGTCATCAACATAGACTTGAACAATAAGTAAATCATTTTTATCATTTTTCTTAAACAGTGTTGTGTCAATTTTTCCTCTATAGAATCTATTTTTGATTAGAAACGAACTTAGTCTATCATACCATGCTCTAGGGGCTTGTTTAGTGCATATAGAGCTTTGGTAAGTTTGAAAACATGATTTGGTTTCTTTTGATTTTCAAAACCAGGAGGTTGATGAACATACACTAGTTCATTTAAAAAACCATTTGAAAAGGCACTTTTGACATCTATTTGAAAAAATTTAATGAGTTTATGAGATGCATATGCAAGGAGGATTCTGATAGCTTCTAACCTTGCAACTGGAGCAAAAGTCTCATCATAATGTATACCTTCTTGTTGGTTATACCCTTGAGCTACTAGCCTTGCTTTATTTCTTATAACTTTACCTTCTTCATCCAACTTATTTTTGAATACCCATCTCGTTCCAATGATTGTTTGGTCTTGTGGATTTGGGACAAGAGTGTAGACTTGGTTCTTTTCAAATTGAAGAAGTTCCTTTTTCATTGCTTCGACCCAAGATTCATCAACTATGGCTTCTTTGATTGATTTTGGCTCTATTTGAGATATCATTGCCATGTTGTTGTTGATATCGTCTTTAAATGACATTCTTATTGTGATTCCATCAGATGTATTTCCTATAATTTGATTTTGTGGATGATATTCTATGATTTTCTAGCTTCTTGGAGGAGTTTGAAACAAAGATTGATTATCGATCTCGTTTTTCTAAGAAACAATCTGCTGTTGTTGTCCATATTGTTTTTCTTCTTCATGTTCTATCTTGCTTATATCAAGATCATCAAATTCATCAAATAATATATGCATGCTTATCTCAACAATTTTTGTTCTAAAATTTAATATGGGATATCTTTTGGAATCAGTTGAGTATCCTAAGAAAATGGTTTTGTCTGATTTTGCATCAAACTTTCCTAAATTGTCTTTGTTATTTAAAATATAACAGTAGCACCCAAAAATGTGAAAGTATAAAATATTTGGCTTTCTATTTTTTTATATTTCATAGGGTGTCTTGTTAATAATTTTCTTTATTCATACACGATTTAAAATATAGCATGAAGTGTTGATAGCTTCAGCCCAAAAGTATTTTTCGACGTTTGATTCTTCCAAGATTGTTCTTGCTATTTCCTTTAATGTTCTATTCTTACATTCAACAACTCCATTTGGTTAAGGAGTTCTTGCACAAGACAAATTATGAGAAATGCCAAGTTCATCAAAAAAGATTTTAAGGGAATTGTTTATGAATTCTCCTCCATGATCACTTTTTACAGAGATTATGTTGGAGTCTTTTTCATTTTGTACCTTTTTGCAGAAAGTTTTAAAAGCATTAAACACATCATCTTTTTGTTTAAAAAAAGTACCCATGTGTATCGTGAAAAGTCATCAAAAATAACAAAACCATATTTCATTCCTCCAAAGCTTGTTGTTTTGATAGGACCAAAAAGATCAATGTGAAGTAGTTCAACAAATTTTTTAGTTGAAATATAATCTTTTGAATGAAAACTACCTTTGACTTGTTTTCCTTTTGCACAAGCTTCACATATTTTATCCTTATCAAAATTTATTTTGGACAGACCTCTAACAAGATCTAGTATGGATGAGTTTGAGATTATTTTCATACTAACATGCCCAGTTCGTTTATGCCATATCCATTTGTCTTTGTTGATGGACATAAAGCATGATTCAACAGGTAGTTCTTCAAGATATAAACCATAGAGATTTTTCTTCTTGGCTCCAGAGAACCGAATCTCACAAGAAGTTGCCTTTCTGACTTCACATATGTTTGGTTTAAATATAACCTCAAAACCATTGTCACGTAGTTGACTAATGCTTACAAGATTATGTTTCAGACCTTCAACATATTGAACGTCAATAATTTTAGCAGAGTTTTCCTTACCTATAGTACCTTTACCTTTGATTTTCGCTTGATCATTGTTCCGAAAAGTTATCGACCCTCCATCTTTTTTGACAAAGGACGTAAAGCATTGTTTATCTCCTGTCATATGTCTCGAGCAACCACTGTCCAAGTACCATGGCTTTTTCTTGACATTTTGAGAACCAACTTGTATTTGATTTTACAAGACTTTTAGGTACCCATTTGGTCTTGGGTCCTCGAGAGATAGTTTTCCCCTTAATACTGAATTTCTTTTTAAAATAACAGATTGATTCATTATGTCCTATTTTTGAACAAAAAGAGCATTTTCTTACTGTTTGGAGAAGGTTTTGATCTTATTCTAGAATGTCCTTCCTTTATTGAAAATTCTTGGAGAAGTTTCTGTTTTGATTCCAGAACGTTCTTTCTTTTTGAAAGTTCTTTGAGAAGGTTCTGATATGATTCTAGAACATTCTTCCTTTTTGAATTACCCTTTTGTTTTGAATTTTCATCCCGTCTTTTGAAATAACATGTATACTTAAGATTTCCAATTTTATTGCAGTATGAACATTTTGTTTTGCACTTGTCTTCCTTTCTTTCAGGAACAAAAAAGTTTTTATTTTTGGGATTTGTCAAAACCTAGTCCAGCTTTATGAAATATTCCAACTTGGGATCCCATGATTTTTTGAAAGGTTTCAGTAGATTTGATAAAATTTGACAGGTCGTTTTTGTGGATTTCAATTTCTGGTTTAAGAAGAACATTCTTTTTTTGAATCGTAGAACGTTTTTGATTTTCACTTTCCTCATTTTTAAAAATGTGATTACTGCATGCTTTGCATGATACTTTTTAGTTCATGAATCATAGCTTGAGCTTTCTCTCTTTTTTCTTTTTTCTTTGTAAACTTGTTCTTTTAAAGAGCTACATTTTTTAACCAGAAAATTTGAATCGTTTAACAGGTAATCAAACTCTTTTTCCATTTGTTCGCATATAGGACATAGGTCAAAATTTATTACCTCATTGTCTTCTGAGTTTGCCATTAAAAATATGTTGGCCTCTCCAGTCCCCTATGTTTCTGATTTATCAGAATTATCCGAGGTAACCATCATGGATTTTTTCTTGAAGGGGAATCTTTTTGGTGCCCTTTTATTTAAGGGACATTCAATTTTGTAATCTCCCAGTTTGTTGCATCCAAAACATGTAGTCTAACTTTTATCTACTTCTGTTTTGAAATTTTCTTTTTTATTTGGAAAGCTTTTCTTGATCTGATCTCTTCTCCTCATCATCCTTTGAATTTTTCTTGTAAGAAGAACTATTTCTTCATCAACATCTTCTTGTCCTATTTCTTCTGAGTCTTCTCTTTCAGCTGGTTGTAAAGGTATGCTTTCTTAGGATTTTGAGAAGCTTTTAAGGCTATTATTTTGCCTTTCTTTGCTGGCTTGTCTTCTTGCAGTAGCACATCATGTGCTCGTAAGGTTCCAATGAGTTCTTCTAACCCGAGTACCTCAAGATTCTTAGCTTGACCTATGGCTGTCACAATTGATCTCCATATGATTGGAAGACATATCATGATTTTTCTTACTCTGTCTTGTACTGAGTATGCTTTGCCCAGAGAACGCATGTCATTTACAATAGTTGTAAATCTTGAACACATTTCATCAATGGTTTCTCTTTCATTCATTTCAAACAGTTCAAACTTTTGTACGCCTATATCAATTCTTGTTTCTTTGACATGGGTTGTCCCTTCATGATGAGTTAGTGTGTCACATACCCTTTTTACCGTGTCACATTCATCGACTCTTTCACTTTTTTCCCTACTTAAGGCACATGATAAAAATAATTGAGCTTTAGCATTTAGAAGTACCTTAGCTTTGTCTTATGTTGTCCAATCTACTTGTTTCTTTTCAACAAGATGTTGAGTCATTGTGGTCAATTCTTGGTATGAAGTCTCCATCTGTAATGATGTGCCACATTCTTGTGTCTTGCGATTTTAGGAATAGCTGCATCTTACTCTTCCAGAAATAGTAGTCTGTACCATCAAAGTAAGGTTGTCTGTTTGATGATCCTCCTACAACGATGTACTTGGCTTTTGACATTGCTTTCTGAATCTTTCCTCGAGCACTTTTTGAGTGTTTATCCTTAGAACCAAGCTCTTATGCCAATTGAAATGACAATGTCAATTATAAGAAAATGGGGTTTGAATTGTAATTTTCCCTTTTTAAAATAATTCCTACTTGATTCAAATTTAGTTAACTCAAGATCAATCTTGGTTTTTAAACACAACAAAAGCATAAGGATCTTGGTTAGTGAAATTACAAGAAAATTTCCCTACGTGATCTATGGTTAGTTAATCAGAAATAAATAGAGATAAGAGAAAGAAAATCACACAGTAATATATCATGGTTCACCCAAAGTGGGCGACGTCGAGTCCTCACAATTTGTGAGCTTTTTCACTAAAATGTTCAAACAAGATCGTTCTTGCTTTTCACACTAACTTTCCAGATCAATCTTGATCAGTTACAATATTTCACCTTTCCACCTTGAAAGGATTTCCAACAGTTACCTTTCAATCTTTGAAAGGGTTTTTACAAATCACCTTTTAACCACAAAAGAATTTTTTACAATTCACTCAAACTATCTTCAATGCAATAGTCTTGAGTTTCAAATGAAATGATTTAGAAAGGTTTATAGATCAAAATATACTCAACCCTTGTTTGAGTTTAGATTCTTAGCAAAAGACTCAGCAAAATAAATCCTTAAATCTAGTGAATTGCAGAACTGGAGCCTTTACTTTGATTGAAGAGATTTAGGACTTTCAAGAATGATTGTTTAAGTGATTGCTTGCTTGCATTTCAAACTCTTGGAACATCTTTGACCTTGAGATTCCTTTTATAGGCTTTACGAAGGCTGATGACAGCTCATCTAGCCGTTGGAAATCCAGTTGTAGCTTTAATGGATAAGTGTTGTTTAAAAAAGAGGAATGTTCTTGCTTTATAACCAGAATGATCTTCGTTTCTATTTTGAGTAAGTTCTGGATTTGAGAGCATTTAACAGCTGTTAGATGTCATGCTTTTCTCTATTTTGTGAGCAGACTGCTCAGAGGTGCAGTTGTAGTGTCTTATCAAGTCTGTCATGATTGTACTTGTTGCTTTATCAATATGGAGATTGATCTTGCTTGTTTGATCTTGATGCTTAGCATTTGCCTTTGTTAAACTTTTTTGAATGGATCTTTCTTATACGATCTTGTGTACATACACCTGGTACCTTTGTAATGAAGATTGGTTCATTAGCAAACCAAAAACGATCTTGTCTTATTTCCCTTTCACGAACCAGAACGTTCTTGGTTTGATAAGATTGAAGGTTGTGAAGAAGAACGATCTTCGTTTTTCCAGACTTCTGTTTTTATTAAACTAGAATGTTCTTTGATTATCAGAACGATCTTGCTTCTTCCAAAATGATCTTGTGTTGATATGTTTAATACCTATCTTTAATTAATACACTCAAAAACACATGTTAAAAAGCAAAACACTTTTAGAATCATAATTAGAAGTTTAATTAACTTTGTTTGATTATCATCAAAACATTAATTTAAGATTTTGTCTCAACATGTTCAATACAAATGATGCATATTTGAAAATCCTTAAACAAGTTAAGAGAAAATAGAAATATCATCTATATTGACAACTATTAAGACTTGTTGTAAGTCAACCAAGTATGCATCAAAATGAACTCTTAAATAAGTTATTGTACTTGGACTGGTATATGATGTATATTTTAATATTCTCTTTATGAGAGTTAGAATCTTAAGATGAATTTGTATTCATATCTTGCACAACCTCAATCTTCTAAAATTCGGCGTAGAAGTGGAAACAAGATTTGTTTAAAGGGAAGTCTGGAGAGGCATTATACAAACTCAACTCAAGAGACTTCACTTCTTGTGGATCCGAAGATATTGTAATTAATACTTATTATGGAGAGGTAGAGCAAAAATTACTCAAGTGAATAGGCAAGTGAAGCCAATAAGCTCGAGGAATCCATATATTGTACTTCTAGTGGACCTGGAGAAGCTTCAAACAATACATAGTTTGGAGATGATTTAAGAACATTCAATTTTTGAAGAGGCGGAGTTAAGAATATTTGTTGTGTTGTTCACTTTTAGTGAATTAAGTCTCTAATTGTAACCGACAAAATCTCTTTTGTAAGGATATGAATACATGTAACAACAATTTAATGTGAACTAATATAAAAATACATACGTGTTCTTTTTTACGTCATCTCTTTATTTTATGTTTTAAGTTCTTTATATTTTATCCTCGACCTTGTTTTACCTACTTGTATTACAATGAAAATAACTTTTGATAAAGTACTAGTTATTTTAAATGTTCAAAATGGTCAACACAATTCAAACGACATTTCTTATACTTTACGGTACCTGCAATTGGTACCAAAGTTTGATATATTAATTGAGAACATTACTGTGTGAAATAAGGGTTCTTAACCACCGGAAAAAACCAGTTAGCAAGTTTGACTTGTTTTGTAATTATTAGTTGATTCTAATGTTTTAAATTTTGTTTTGGAATGACAATAGTAGTTTGTAATGAATGAAAAGTTAAAACTATTTAAGTGAATAAATGCGCAAACAAATATTCCAATCTATAATATTAATTTAATTTCATAACAAAAACCATTTTAGTCTTAAAACAATAGTATTTCTAAACTTTTTTTCTTCGAAATGATTATTATTTTATTGTTAAATCATTCTTCTATAATATTTTGAGTAACGACTTAAAATCTAATCTAATCTAAATATGGATGTTAAATACTTATACAATGTAAGAAGGTATTTAAACATGTGGTTAACCCACAATATAGCTAGAAGTAAGTTAAACTTTTATGATCTATATTGATACTTTTATTTATTTATTAAAACTTGTGTCTGTTTCTCTAAAGTTCCTCAATGAAAATAGTGAATGATTCAAATTCTTCCTTAAGAAGAATCAATGAAAGGAGAAAGAATTAGAAGTCTAAAACTTAAATTCATCTAATGATGAAAAGAAATTTTAAATTACAACATTAAGGTTGATGCAACTCAGGTAACTAAATCTAAAACAACACAACATTTTTTCTAACCATATAGAGAGAAGTTTTACAAACATCTGTAACATATATCTTTGTGTTATAAATGTGAAGAAAATATCATCAGAAGAATCTACATATAAAGGAAGATTGATGAACAAGGTCGGAAAATCGTATTATGACCCGCGTGATACTATCCTATCGATAGCTGTTCATATCATGTGAACCTTGAGAATGCATAGTAACATTTAGAAAAACGTATGACATACAATCTTGGAGAATGCATAGAAAGGCCTATCACATCAATTCCTACATTTAGAAATCTGTTTTATGTTTTTCACACAAATTTTTATTGCTTTTTATGTCACACCTTAGAAAAAGTAGAAATATTTGGTGATCATTTTCTTCTCAATAAAATCAAAGTTTTTTTATTTTCACCTCTTTAATTTATTTCTTCTCTATTTATATGCGTATCTTCTCAAATGTTTTTCTCACTTCAAATTTTCAAACTCTCATCTTCACATGCCAACCCAATTTTAAGCTTTAGTTTTTTTTTTAACTTGAAACCTTTTAGGATAACCAGATCTAAATTCTTCTTGTACTCTCAATTTTTTTTTAAGATCTTCACAAAACATGAGCTACTCAAAAGAGATGTTGTAGTTTTCAGATATCTTAAAATCATTACCTCTAGGAATTGTGGCCATCAAGATGGATTACTCATGGAGAATCTTTAACCTAAGATAAGAGAAACATAAAGTTAGGATGAAGGAATGCAAATATGCGTCCTTTAGAAATGTGTCATTTGTCTTAGGCGACATAATTAATTCAAAGGTTTATACATTTATACCTTTAATGCAAACGTCTTCCTCTCCTACTTAACTCCTAGGAATATGGTCCTTCCTCCATACTTTTACCTCATCCACCATATCCAAGCATCCCAAATCCTAACTCACTTCACTCTCTTTCCCATCCTCTTCCTTGGTGGTCTTACCCTACCATACAAACCATCCTACGAAACCCATCCAATTTCCCCTTTTATCTCTGTATCTCTTTCTTAACCTTACCCTTTACCTTACTTTATACCTCTAAGCTTGTTCTTAATGTAATTTGATTAATACATTATAGAGCAATTAATGTCTTAGGGATGAACCACTATCCTCACCTTCATCCCCATGAGAAAACCAAAATGGCCCATTTCTCCTTAAATGTAGTAGTGGAGAAACATTGTGAAATCCTGTGATCTCATTATGTTATGAATCTCTTAAAATGGAAGCCTTTTCTAGAAGAATGAAGAGAAATGAGGTACATCCAATCTTATTAAAGTTGAGTACTTATGGAAGCTTATATCTCTTCTCAGTATATTAGAAGACCTCATTAGATAGTTTGAAGCATCAAAGCTAAGAAAATATTTTAAGTTTTTCATCTTCTTGTGTGTTAAGCCTAGTCAAAAAAAGGTTGTTGGTTATACAATTTTGGAAAATAACCAAGGGTAGAAGATCTCAAGAAAAAAAGAAATCAATGACAATAGTGGTTTTTGTGAGAGAAATAATACTAATATGTATTATGCACTAGGTGATTCAAACCCAACATGTATCTTACTATCCAGATAACTCGTTTAGAAAACCCAAGAACAACCCTTGGATGTTATTTTATGTCAACCAACCTTTACTTTTCAACCTTTTTGTACTAAATATTACAATTGTAATTCTTAATTATGAATTGAATATGTATGATTTTAATGTCTATTGTTTTGTTTGTTTTTTATTAAGTATATTTTTGTCTATTAAGTCTGTTTGATGACTCACATGTTAGAGTCAAGTTGGTTTAAAGAATTATGAGCCTTATCTGTTTTGATGATAACAAAATAAGTTTGTGGGAACAATTTAAAGCACTAACGTTTTGATTAAGAGTGCAATTCCCAGATCAAGTGAATTTTATAGGATCTTATGCTATATCATCTAATGATTGGACTAAGACAAAAGAACAACAAGACTTCGCTTCACTTCATTTTTCTAAGTCTGGTGAAAGCACTATTACATGCGCCTCTAGTGATGCAAGTGGCGCTCTGTTTTGGTTGACTCCGATAATAAAAACAATGCTCTGGTTTTTGTGACTCTGAAAATATATGATATGCTATATTTCAATTGCCTCTAATGAATGCAGCTATGCTCTGTTTGTCCACCTTTGATAAGCTTGACAAACAAGTGATTTTCTACCTCTGCTAATTACATAATCAAATCAAGTATCTGATCGTCTGACTCTGATTTATGATTTATGTTCTGAAAGAAATCAACGTTCTGATAAAAGTCAACGCTCCAAAGAAGATAAAGCCTTTGCGCAACCTGTGATGAACATCTTGAGTGTACTACTTGTCTATAGGTCTATGAGACATGCTATTATCATTGCATCCTCTACTTCTTCGTCTTCATAACAAGATACGCTGAATCAATTACAAGGATCCGTTTTAGAAAGTTTTCTATGGCAAATCTATTTCAAAAGATTTGATACGAAACTTCATGATTTATGTTTATTTCTTGCAATAAGGATAACGACCAGAAACCCTAATTGATCTTTATAAAAGGATGTGCATTCCTCACTTGAAAAACAAAAAAAACACACAAGCTATAAGCATATACAACCTCCTCTCCACTCTTGCTCTAAATCACTCGTTTTACCTAAGTGCTGAGATAAATTTATGAGAGAATAAATTTGTAAACAATTTCTTGTGAGAGCTTTTTTAGAAAACCTAAACCTATTCTCTTGTAACGTAGCCCAGTAGTAGTTGCCCTGCTCAACAACTTGATTATACTAAGCTAGAAGGTTGAGAAGACTTGAACATAGTAAGTTTGATTGGTAGATGTTTAGTGAAAGTGTAATTTTGTGGTGAACTAGCGGATTAAATTCTTCAAATTGAAGGGACTAGATGTAGCTATCGTGCTGGTTGTGGAAAAGGATAAATCATTTGTGTTATTTTGTTTTGCTTTTATTCATCAGTTATATTTTCGTTACTATAGCTTAGTCATGTTAAAAATATTTTTAAAAGAAACACAATTTACACCCCCCTTTTCTTGTATTCGCTGTTCTACAATTGGTATTAGAGCTCGGTCTCAAAGTTGAGCACTTAACTGTATTTGAGTAAAGATCTATTATTATCACTAACTGTGGTGAAGAAGTTATAGGTGGAAACGTTAATAAGCTTTATTTGTTTGATGGGGAAAGATTTGAGTACTTGAAAGACAGACTTAGATTAGAAGCTTCTACATCTCTCACAATCCTAAACTCTGGGACATAGTCGAAGGTAGCTATGAGGCTCCAAACGATGCTACTAGTGTTGAAATATCTAAAAATGAATTCGACACTGATCAAATAAAAGAATACAAAATACATAAAAAAAGCTAGAACCTTCACGATGAATATTATCACCATCAAAATTTTTAAAAATGCAGCAACAACAAAACAACAGAAAGTGCCTTTGATGCTCTAGTTCTCAACTACGAAGAAAATAAGCAGGTACAGGAAGCGAAAGCAAATCTACTTGTCAGAAAGTATGAACTCTTTTAGATGGAAGAAGATGAAGACATTGAGAAAATGTTCTCTAGATTCCAAACTCTGGTTTCTAGATTGAAGGTTCTTCAAAAGAGTTACACTACATGTGACCATGTCAAGAAGATTCTTTGAAGTCTTCCCAGTAAGTGGAGACCAAAGGTAATAGCTATTCAAGAGGCTAAGGATCTAAACAAACTTCCTTTGGAAGAGAAGATGAGTTCACTAGCCCATGAGATTGAACTAGTTAAAGATGAGCTTAAAAGGAAGTCAAAGTCCTTGTCTCTCAAATCCCAAGGAAAGAAGAAGAATTCTAAGGCTTTGCAAGAAAATGAAGATTCAGAGGAAAGAGAATTGGAAAATCATAGTGAAGACTCAGAAGATGAAGAGTTGTTCTTTATCTCAGGAAAAATCCAATGCATCTGGAACAACCGAAAAAATTATTTTCCCAAAAGAGATTTCGGATGGTCCCAAAATAGAAGAGAAGGAAGTGAAAAGTTAGACAAGAAGAAACTCATATGCTATGAATGCAAGGGGCCATATCATTTCATATCAAAATTTCCGAAACTTGAGAAAGGAAAATCCCAGAGGTAAGACTTCAAGACAAAGAAGAAAGTTATTATGGCTACTGAGGATGACTTTGATGAATCATCTGATGAAGATGAAAAGCATGCAAACATGGCTATGATGGCTGACACTCACTCTGACCATGACTTTAAGAATGAATTTGTTGATGAAGAAATTGAGGTATTGTCTGACCTATCTTGTAATAAACTCATAGATATGTTAAATAAGTTTCTCAACAAGAATCATAAGGTTTCTTTAGTCTCTCATAAAAGCTTATGACATCTTAACAAACAAATGTAATTCCCTTGAAACTGAGTTTGAAAACCTAAAAAGCGAAAATCTAACTCTAAAAGAAAATGTTTTAAAAACCTCAAAGTATAAAGTCTGCAATTCTAATGTATGAAATAGTCTTTCAGTAATTTATTCCAAACGACGTAGATAGAAGTAAACAAGCTTCTATGATTTATGGTGTTGGCAAAAACAATAAACGTGGCATAGGTTTTCAGAAGCAAAAGAAAATCCTATATTTACCCTGCTTGATACTATTTATGCATACTGCCAAAAGAAAGGTCACAATAGAATAACTTGTCCTATGCACAAAACATGGAAAGACAAGACATCTTTCAGAACTAACAAACTAGGACCCAACCAAATTTAGGTACCTAAGAATAAAATAATCTATCTTGCAGATATCCTTAACAACAAAGTTAACACACCAGTCATGGTACCTTGACAGTGGATGCTCACGACACATGAAGGGAGAAAAGTCTATGTTCCAAGACCTGACCCTCAAGAACGAAGGATTCAGAGCCTTTGGTGGTGATCAGAAGGGTAAGATCATTGGGCATAGAACAATAGGTAATGGTTCTCTTTCCTCTATTAAGAATGTTTTACTTGTGAAAGAACTAATGCATAACCTACTGAGCATTGGTCAATTAAGAGAGAGTGGTTATGATGTTGTCTTATGTCTGCAAGTGAGGAATAACTAGTTTGGCAAAAAGTATTAGGAAATACCAATTTGAGGTTAATCTCAAAATTAAAAAGACTTGAATTAATAAAAAGCTTGTCAAATCTTAAGTACAAATCAAATGTTCTTTGTGAGGCATGTTAGGAAAAGAAACAAACGTAATCTTCTTTTTCTATTAACCGTAGGTCAACCAAGTAGCTTTTAGCCCGCCCCCTCTGAGGTTGATGGCTCATTTGCTCCTATATTTGTAGCAGATAACAAGGAAATTGTTATCGAATATCTGTGGATGTGTCAATCTGGCCAAGATATGGCCTCAATTTATCTCCCTCTACCTTAGGCTGCACAAGTGTTTGAGAAGAAAAGGAAAAGAGTTTTCTAGACTTTGGGGATTGAAGAGGATGAGGAAGAAGCACCCAACACTGATGAAGACACGATAACCCCCTTATAGAGAAAGAAACGAAAGTTACATTCAAATTTTGAGCAACCTACTCTTATCATCCGATTTGCACTTGAACCATCTCCTTCTATACCATATCCCCATCAAACTGACATAGTTAACCCTCCATCTAACCCTACACTTGTTACCCCTTCTACTTCTGACTTTGACACCTTAAATGAGATGTTTGAAGCTACCCTGGCTGAACATTTTGCATCCTTCTGATACAACACCCATCCTCTCCCACACATGCCTAACACTCTGACTCAAACACCTACCTCATCCACTCTCCCTCCACTATCTACCTCTTCCACCTCAGCGACTGACCTCACATTACCATGCTCTGTACATCTCTCTCCCTAAGAAGTTGTGCCTGTCGAGTCAATTCTTGTTGACCTAGCCTGTAATACATCATCAAATGAATCCTCTGTATCTCCCTTCACACCTCTCCCCTGTGACTCTTCTACCTCCTCTATCCCTCTTGCCCTCATTCCCTTCACACAATCCATTCCCTCTAGCTTCCCAAACCTTTAAACCTTCCTTACTGCCAAAATTACCTCCACCCAGAATAGAAATGTTCAAAGTTTGGATTCTAATGATGTTTCCAATCATTGGAACAAAGTCGTCTCCTTTGTCAAAAACTAGATTCATGACAACATGGATCATGCACTGCAATTGGCTTTGCATAACTCTCTATCTTTCAAACAAACAGTTAAGATCATCTAGTTATGGATCTTGCACCTTCAAAAAGCCTAGAGCAATTGGTCTAAAAAGCTCCTAACAGCCACATCAGCAGGCTCCTCAAGGGATGCTCCATCTTCCTCTAGTAGCGTTCTTATAGAACCATCAGTGGTTGCTCTGATAGCACCATTGTAGCCTTCATGCTCATCCCACAAAATGAGATACGCATTTTCGATGCTCATCTTGCTATTGCTTTAAGGTATGCAAACTCTGCTTCTAGAAGTCCCTCTACAACTCCCTTTGGCCCCATGTTTGATCCCTCTCAGTTTATCAAAAAGGAATATTTTGATTTATTAGATGCCAAAACTGAGGTGTTTATGGAACAAACTGCCAAAAATCAGGAGGATATTCAGAATACCCTTAGATTAATTCTGGCTAGGCTCACCAATCCAAACCCTTAGTTTCCCGTTTTCTTTGAATTTTGTTGTAATGTTTTTTGCCTCTTTGTATTTTCAATTTTTTTTTCCTCTCTATTTGACTGATGAAAAAATGGGGAGAATGTTTTTTGAGAATATTTAAGCAATGAGTTTTGTCTCTTTTTGAACTTCAATAACTAATGCACACTAACTACTCTGTTAGAATATTAAACATGCATATTCTAAGAGGGAGCTTTGTAGTAATACTTTTATACTTTATTAAATTTAAAAATTCTTCACAAAAATAAATGTTTGTCATCATAAAAAAGGAGGATGTTTTTAGAACCAAGTTGGTTTGAAGAATTATGACCCTTACATGTTTTGATGATAACAAAATCAGTTTGTGGGAAGAATTTAAAGCACTAATGTTTTGATTAAGTGTGTAGTTCTCGGATCAAGTGAATTTTATAGGATCTTATGCTATATCCTCTGATGATTGGACTAAGAGAAAGGAACAACAAGACTTCGCTTAACTCTGTTTTTCTATGTCTGGTGAAAGCGTTCTGACACGCGCCTCTACTGATGCAAGCGACACTCTATTTCGGTTGACTTCGATAATACATGCAATGCTCTGGTTCTGGTGTTTCTAGAAATACATGATATGTTCTCTTTCAGTTGCCTCTGATGAATGCATTTATTCTCTGTTCGTCTGCTTTTGATAAGCTAGACAAGCAAGTGATTGTCTACCTCTGATAATCATATCATCAAATCATGTATTTAATCGTCTGACTCTGATTTATGATGTATGCTCTGAAAGAAATCAATGCCCAGATGAAAGTTAACGCTTCGAAGAAGACAAAGCCTTTGTGCATCCTCTAATGAACATCTTGAATATGTTTTTTGTCTGAAGGTCAATGAGACATGCTCTGATATCATATTCGCTGCTTCCCCATCTTCATGATTTATGCAAATTTCTTGCAATCTGGAAAACGACCAGAAATCCTAAATGATCTCTAAAAAACGACGAGCATTCCTCACTTGAAAAACAAAAAAATGCACAAGCTATAAGTATATACGACCTCCTCTGCACTCTTGCTCTTAATCACTCGTTTTACCTAAGTGCTGAGATAAGTTTATGAGTGAATAAATTTGTAAACACTCTCATGTGAGAGCATTTTTTTAGAAAACCTAAACCTATTCTCTTGTAACCTAGCCCAATAGTGGCTGCCCTCCTCAACAGATTGACTGTACTAAGCTAGAAGGTTGAGAAGACTTGAACACAGTTAGTTTGACTAGTAGATGTTCGATGAAAGTGTAATTCTTTGTTGAACTAGTAGATTGAATCCTTTAAGTTGAAGGGACTAGAAGAAGCTACATGGTTGGTGGTGAGCTAGGATAATTCGTTTCTGTTGTTCTGTTTTGTTTTTGTTCATCTGTCCTGTTTTCCTTACTGTACCTTTGTCACGTTGAAAAGATTTTAAAAAGAAATACAATTCAAACCCCTTTTTTTGTGTTTCCTTATCTACATCACATCTTTGTGTATATATCTTAACAACATATAGCAATGTTTTGAGAAATCAATTGTGTGTCTTCTTGCTTTTGTATGAATACTTAAGTTACTTATCGATATTGCTTATTTATAACGTAGTCTTGTCAATTGTCTTATTGTGCTATTTTAATTTTTATTTATGACTATGGTTAAGGGTTTGTTTTGTCTAGGTGTCATATGTGTTGTTCTTACTGGTATTTCATTTCATTGCTTAGTAATTTTTAAATTATTAAGTTTTATTTTACTTTTATTACTTACTCTATCTTTAATAAGGTTCGTTTCCTTCTACTTTCTTGATCTCTCATCTCCGTTCATTCTCATCCTTCCATCTTCTTTTGTGTGACATAAGTGCTTCTAAGTCATTATGTACACTCTTCTAGTTAAACATCTAATGGGTTCATCCATTTCATTTTTCTGAATTCTAAAAAACATCCTTTTGTGTGTTTAATGAAGTTAAATCACTCACTCTATTTAAATTGATTCCCTCTATCGTCATTCTCATCTCCTTCTCACATCCTATCCTTTAGCCTACGCTTCTGCTTCCCTTATTCCCTATTTTATTCCAGACTCAGGTCAAATGGATATAAACTTTTCCTTTGTCAAAGAAGGAGAGATATTGAAAAGAGATGATTGTCCTTCCATTTAAAAGAGTGATCTCACTTTTTCATCTGAAACCCTTATACGGTGAAAGTGAGCTGTTGAAAAACCATCAAATATTAGTTCATCAAAAGAATATGACGATGATCATCCTACTAAAAGAAGGAAGTTGTCACAACTCTAGTCTCCTAAAAACGAAAAAGCACCCTCTCCAAATCTCCTTGAAAGCATAGAAAGGATTACTAAATAAGGATAGAAGAGTAAGTATGAGAAATCAAGTTGAGGCTTGATAAGGCTTTGTATAAAGTCAACTCAAGATGCAATTAAAGCTAGTATTCTAGAGAAATTCAAAGACTCCACTTTTGGTGGGTGTAAAGAGGCTTTAAATAATACTTAGTCTAGAGAGAAGAATAGAAAATATTAGTCAACTTTAGTGGTAAGCCAATATTCTTGAGCAATTCAGATATTATACTTCTAGTGGGCCTAGAGAGGCTTCGAACAATAATTAACCTAGAGATGTTTTAAGAACACTCAATGCATGAACTGGTGGAATTAAAAATACTTTTTGTTCACTTTTAGTGGATTAAGTCCCTATAGTAATTGGGCAAAATCTACCTATAAAAAGTGGAATAGATGTAGTTCACAACAGTTTGTTGTAAACTAGTATAAAAATACTTTTTTGTTCATATTTATCCATATCTATTCATTTTAAGTTTGAAGTTTGTTATGTCTTATATCCAACAATGTCTTACCACTACGCGAAAAAACGCATTTTACAGCGCTTTTTTTAAGTCATTTACAGCGCTTTTTAAAAAAAATAAACGTTGTAGTATCTAACGCTGTAAAAAGATACAACACCGCTTTTTAAAATAAAAAAGCGCTGTAAAATAGGTGGATATATTGCGCGCTTGTTATACTCGTTTTACAGCGTTTTTTTGAAAAAGCGTTGTAAATCCCTGTAATAGCGCTTTTTAAATCCCTGCAATAGCGCTTCATATGCATGCACCTATTACAACGCTTTTTTGAAAAAGCGCTGTAATAGGTGCATTTAATAGATGCATTATTATGCACCTATTACAGCGCTTTTTCAAAAAAACGTTGTAATAGGTGCATTCAATAGATGCATTGTTATGCACCTATTACAGCACTTTTTCAGAAAAGCGCTGTAATAGGTGCATTCATATAGATGCATTATTATGCACTTTTTACAGCGCTTTTTCAAAAAAGCGCTATAGTAGGTGCATTCTAATGCACGTTTTACAGCGCTTTTTTGAGAACAAATTACAGATTCATATAGATATTCACATATTCACATATATACTACATATTCACAGCTATTCAAATGTGCCATATTCATATAACTACATATTCATATACATATAACTATCAGAGAAGTACATTTCAGAACAGAACTACCCCTTGCAGCATATAACTATCCCTTGCAGCATGCCATTTCCCAACAAATCAAATAATCTTCAATTAGATCTCTTTCAGAGTATGTTGGACTGGAATTGTCAAAGTACTGTGCGATATAAAAATTGAACATAAATAAGTTAGAATCAAATATATACATAGTTTATATATGAAAATCAAATAATGAAAATACCGTACCGTTTCTAGGATTATAGTTTGATTCTTATCAACAATCTCCTTCATGAATCGCAATACATAGTACCCACAGTCGATGTTGTTAGTTTGACGAGGGCACTATAAAATAAAACATATAAGTCAATAAATATTTGTGCGTTGATTGTAAATGAAATTTTAAAGGCATATATTTCAAACCTTTATTGGAATCCATGTGATGTTATTTGACTTTTGCTTCGACACTGTAGCACCTCTTTGAGCTCGAAAAACTTGTAAAGCACTATCGAATAAATAAATGTGATTATTATAGCATTAACAAACACATTATTTATATATATATTTAAGAAATAAATGAATATTACTTACGTGTCGAACATAGTCTTTATCTCGGAGTGATTGTTGTAATGGTCGTGCAAGGGATCTAGGTAGTATATAACTTCAGAGGTCGCATTGATTGCAAACCCTACAACAACAAAAATTTGGTTTACACAACTAATAAATTAAGATCTCATAAATTAAAAAAGATATAAATAAAGAATATATAATTACGTACCCTGAATTATATGGTGCAAGGAACAACTGATCCTTCTCTTTATTTCCTAATAGTATATCTACAACGTATTTCTTTACATTCACCGGATTGTGTTTAAGCATCAAAATCTTATGCGGAGACAAGAATGAAAATCTATTTGACAATATGCGCGTGCACACGAACTTCTCATACAAAAACCTTCAATGAAAATTTCAAATTAGATTAATTACCAATAAATTAAAATAATTACAAATAAATGCAATTAAAAGTAAATTTTACCTAATGTATAAGCTGATGATAGTAGCACTCAGCTCCTTATGGTCAAGAAGTTCGTATATGTACTCTTTTTCTAGAAATTCTTCATACTCATCTCCGAATATAGCTTTATCCATGCTTATTATTCGTGAATCGTTGTTGCTGCCCATATTTGTTTTTGCTTGTATGTCAAGACACGACCCATATCGAGCAAGTCGTGGCTGACTTATTTTAGGAGCAGGAGCAGCAATTGATTTTACACGATCCAGTTATTGAGCAGCAACTTTGGCCGCTTTATTACCCTCCAGCTTTTGCAGTTTGCCAGCTTTATTACCCTTCAATTTTTGAAGTTTTCCGGCTTTATTTTTACCACGAACATCCAGATGTGGTGCGGCAGCTGGCTTGCTGGCTTGCTGTGCGGGTAGTTTATTGGATTGAATCTGGAAAAATGAGGTTAATCAGTTTGTTAGTTTATTGAATCTGAAAAAATGACAAACCTTACAGAATAAATGTGACAAACCTTTTCGGGCGATGTGACTGACTCGTTTTTGGGAATCTTCTTATCATTCCCTTTAGACTTTGTTTGAATCTAAATAAATGTGAAATTAAAGTTAACATCGGAAAAAATTCAGCAATTAAATATAATCAATTAAACATACATTTCAATTAATTAAACATACCTTATGAAGGGCAACAAGATGTTTGGGCCATGCCACGTAACTGCCAATTGCTTCGTCTAAATACTTCAAATCTGCATCGTTGTCCGGTATAGGCAACGGTGCATTTGGTTCCAAAGCAATAACTGGTGATACTTTGACATGGCCCGCAGGGATCGGTGTGTTGTGCAATACTTCGCCCAGAGTATTGCACAATGTTCCTTTTTCGACCTTGCGATGAGTAGGGGAGGATAAGTACAGCACGCATGGAGTAACACCCTAAACCAATGGTTAATACATAAATATGTGAAACAATTAGCTTGAATGAATTTCTTATTTTATTAAGTAATTAATTACCTTAGGAAAACTTTTGAGACCAACGTTGCAACTCGCGTTTTCACTCTCCATTTGAATTTCACGTTGGAGTTGATCCGCAAGTTGCTTGTCTTTATTCGTCTTCACCAAGAATGCCACTTGCTCTGTTAATACTTTGATCTTCTCTAATACTTCCTCGTTAGATGGATTTTGGCGCTTCTCTTGTGAAAAATAGCTTCTAGGAGTTACTCCAAATCCTTTCCCCCTCACGCGGCCAGAATATTCAAGAACATTAAACACTTTACCTAGTATGTCCCTGCAACTAGCCTTGTTGTCCTCTTGATTTTCCAAACTTTGTTCGAGATTCGCCTAAAATACACGTAGGTTTAAAAAGATAAGTTCAATATCATTTTTAAAATACAATATTAAAAAATATTAAAGTGATAAATATACTTACACAAAGTTCTATTACTTTTTGAACATTTTCGTTATCAACCACTCCATCTTTATTTACGCGAGCTTCCTTCCACAATATATGACGACCCAGCGGTTGATCGGATTGGGTGTCTTGTAGCTATTCTCGTTAAGATCATAAACAAAATATTAGTTAGAAAGTATAGTTTATAATGTACCACATTATATAAAAGTGATGTTTAATTACTTACAAGTTTTTGCTCTAGACGTGCATATCCCATACGAGATTTCTTGTATGGGTGGGGAATATTTTTTGCCCTCTCGCGATTTGCCTTACTAATGTTCTATATAAAAACAATAACAATCTTGTAAAAATTTAAAATACGCTATGAATATGAATAATAAAACACAAATGCTAATAAATTAATCACTTACAACAAACGCGGGGTCCGAACGTTTTGCTACGAATACGCTCCATTCCTCATTTGATATATAATGTTTATATATTTTTGGAGCTTCTGCATTCCTATTTCCATCTCGGTCTCTTAGATAGCAATTTGAGAGGTGAGATCTAAAACCCCGGTGTATTTTCCCGACAACTCTCAGCACGTAACTCTTTCTCACCTCGTCAACATCAAAAGCTGTCTGCAAACCAAATAAAGATATAGTTTGAGTAAAGTACTTCAAAGCAGTCTGTAAAAAATTATAAGTAAAAAAGTGGAGTAAAAAAATTACTTGTATATCAGCCCACAATACATCTTTTGCACCCTTCAATGCCTTATCTCTCCAATCATCTATTGTGATGGGGATATCCTGACGAACAACAGCCCCAATATAACTTACAAACATTGAACTGTTGGGGTCAATGGGCTGACCACTCTCATTCCATCCCACCTAATAAACTCATATAGTAAGTACCTCAAATTATAAACAGCAAACAAAGTATACCTCAAATTTTTTCAAAAAAGATAAAAAATAAACAGCAAACAAAGTATAGTATGACATTTTGAAGTATAGTATACCTCAAATTTTTGCCCAGTACTTCTTGCTTTTATAACATTTTGCATTATGGTTGCACCACGTTTGACTGCATTTTCGTAAGTCTTGGTGTTGCCAACTTCTTCATTTTGACATTCTAAATCTTTGTTGGTATCCATTTATCTACAACAAGTTCAACATGCAGTTCAGTATAACTTCAACAAGACCAACATGCAGTAGTCTAAGTACGTAGCAGTATAAGTTCAACATGCATTTTAGTGAAACAAAGAACTAATAAATACAATACCTGAAAAGTGCGAAGAAATAGTTAGGGTTACGGGTTCGTAGGGTTCGGTTAGTAACAAACAAGAACAAGAACAGCGCAGAAGACACGATCGTAGGGTTACGGGGTTCGCAGAAATACGTAATAAGGGTTACTAAATATATATGGTTACGTAATGAGAAAGAGGATGAAGATGAGGAGGAAACAAGTGTATGAAGTTTACGTAATGAGGGTTAGTAATGAGGAGGAAACAAGGGTAGGGTTCGCAATGAGAAGTAGACTGAAGAGTGTAAAATAAATGTTTTTGATGATACAAAAGACCAATAGTTATGATGATCAAGGCAACAAGCTCAAAAAGAAGAAGTCCACGAAAATCTTATTGATAAACTTAATAATCTTCTCATATTAGATGTTTAAATGTAAAGGTAAATGATACAGCCCATAGCTCGAATACAATGAGAACCTCACATCTTTGCATATGCATAAAAAGTATTTTTAAAAGTCAAAATTACATTTACAAAGTGTTAAAATTAATATTTTTGACAAAATACAAAGGTGTATTCGAATACAACATAAGTGTATTCGAATACAGATGATAAATTGCTAAGTCAGTAGCAAAAGCCTCTCATCTGTATTCGACTACAACCTGCTGTAGTCGGATACAACTATCAAGACAGTGGTAAAATTGATACAACTGTATTTGACTACACAAACTTGTATTCGAATACACATTGAAAAGTTTTGAATCTTCTGAACGTTACAAAGAGGTATATTCGAATACATACATCCTGTATTCGAATACAACTGGAAGCAATGCAATTTTTCAGGTTCTGAAATGGTTCAAAATCATTGCAATTGTTTCTCAAAGTCATTTTTCATAAATTCAAGTACTTGCATATCATTTTCATATCCTTAACTAAGGTTCTCAAAGTACTTGAAGCAATCTTGGATTGTTATCATTCTACCTATTTCTTATTCCTATATCCTTATCAAATCACAGTGTTTGTAAAAAGAAACTAGTACTTTCTTTAAATAGTTTTATCTAAGATAGTAGTGTGCCATCCTAGAAGATTTGTTAGAAGTTTGTAGCAAAGGTCCTAGGGTGGGACTTGTACATTTTCTAACAATAGTGGAGAAATCGCTTGTGGTGTGCAAGAGGACTGGATGTACCCATGGTCATAAGGGGAACCAGGATAATTCTGATGTGTGCATTTCTTTACTGCCATTTACTTTCATCACTTACTATCCTTAAACGAAAAATCGATCATTTAATCGCTGAAAACAAGAAAAACTCCTAAACACCTAATTCACCCCCCCCCCTCTTAGGTGCACATCTGTACTTACAAAGAGGAAACTGAAACAAGCGTATGAATTTTACGTAATGAAGATGAAACTGAAGAGGTTTACTGTTATATATATAAAACCCTATTACAGTGCTTTTTTGAAAAAGCGCTGTAATAGACCTCATTATTTTATTTTTTAAAAGCCTACTACAGCGCTTTTTAGAAGCCGTTTAAAGCGCTTGTGAAAAAGCGCTGTAAAAAACCTCCTTATTTTTATTTTTTTAAAAGCCTTTTACAGCGCTTTTATACAAAGCGCTTTAAAAGGCTTCTTTGTTTTATTATATGCAAATGCTATGTGACCTTTTTACAGCGCTTATGCAGAAAGCGCTTTAAAAGAACTCCTTATTTTATTTTTTTAAAAGCCTTTTACAGCGCTTTTGCAAAAGAGCGCTGTAATAGGGTTTTATATATAAAAGGCTTCTTTGTTTTATTATATGCAAACGCTATGTGACCCTTTTACAGCGCTTTTTCAAAAGAGCGTTGTAATAGGGTTTTATATATAAAAGGCTTCTTTGTTTTATTATATGCAAACGCTATGTGACCCTTTTACAACGCTTATTTAGAAAGTGCTGTAAAAGACCTCCTTATTTTATTTTTTTAAAACCCTTTTACAGCGCTTTTTCAAAAGAGCGCTATAATAGGGTTTTATATATAAAAGGCCTCTTTGTTTTATTATGTCCAACGGCTGTGTGACTTCATTATTTTGGGATGATCAGTTAAGTTCAAGAAAAATTCCAAATAATTTTGTTTTCTTCCAAATAGTTAAATTATTTTTTCATCCAAATAATAGTTTTTTCTCTTCCAAATAATAATTTTTTCTTACAAATAATAATTTTTTTTTCTTCCAAATAATACCTATATATATATATATATATATATATATCAATGCTATAAAACAATTAAACACATTAGGATGCCCTTCTTCTTTTCTTGGTGGGATTCACATTTGTTTGTCTATTAATGATACGAAACGATGGATTAATCCAAATTCCCTCATCATGATCATCTCTAAGATATAAACTATCATCAATTGAATCAATTTCATGTGATTGTGATGTTGCAAAGAAAAGATCATTACCAACATCTTCATCATTATTGTTATCATCACTTATTTTATTGGTCGACAGGACAACGGACCATTTATCATTAGCAGGATCAGTGACATAAAACACTTGTTGAGCTTGCGACGCTAAAATAAAAGGCTCATCTTTGTATCCCACCCTATTAAAATCGACAAGCAAGAACCCTGACTCATCAATCCAAACGCCATTATTATTATCGACCCACTTGCAACCAAATATGGGAACACGAAACATTGTGTAGTCTAGCTCCCATATGCGCTCGATAACCCCAAAATATGATAGATTTGCATATATTGGGTTCTTGTCTTTTGCACTTGAGATATGCATCGCTTCAACTACGAGAGTGACTCCGCTATTTTGCATAGTGGTTTGATCATCTTGCTCTTTGATATAAAATGTGTAGCCGTTAATTACATAACCGATGTAAGAAAAGACATCAAACTCGGACCATTTGCTAGCCACCTCAATCTCGGACCATTTGCTAGCCACCTTAATTACATAACCGATGTAAACTCGGACCATTTGCTAGCCACCTCAATCTCTGTGAAATTGATTCGGGGTCTACATCAAACTTTGACTTTATGTGATTTTTTAACCATGTTATGAAACTTCGATTGTGCTCTCGAGTTATCCAATTTTGATTCCTATTCATGTTCAAACTAGATAACTGATCCATGTGTATTGTAACATACGGTTGAACCTCATCATCATTGTGCAGAACATACAATTGTGCCTGCTCTCATTCTGTCCTTGATATAGTCATTAGTCTCTTTCCAATTATCCCTTCTCCTGATAATCTTCCCGAATGACGAGACATGGGAAGCCCTATGGATTCAACATTGGACAGATATTCAGTACAAAATTCAGCAGCTTCTTTGACAATGTACCGTTCAGCAATACAACCTTCTGGTCGACTTCTACTTTTTACCTACCCTTTTAATATTTTCATATATCGTTCTATCGGGTACACCCATCTCATATAAGCTGGCCCACAAAGTTGTGTCTCCTTAACAAGATGAACAGTAAGGTGAACCATTATATCAAAAAACGAGGGTGGGAAATACATTTCAAGCTCACACAAAGTAACAACAATTTCCCTCTGCAATGTCGGTAATTTCTGAGGATCGATCACCTTACTACAAATTTCCCTGAAGAAGAAACATAATTTAGTTATGGCTCGATGAACTTTTTCAAGTAAAATTTAACGTATACCTATTGGTAGCAAATGCTCCATTAGAATATGACAATCATGGGTCTTCAAACCTTTTAACTTGAGGTCTTTCATACAAACTAAAGTTTTAATGTTTGAAGAGTATCCTTCTAGAACTTTAACTTCGTGTAGAAATTTACACAAAACAATATTTTCCTTTCTAGATAGAGTATGAGCGGCTGGAGATAGATATGTGCGATTTCCTTTCTTTACGGGATCCAATTCATTTCTTATTCCCATATCAACCAAGTCCAATCTTGCATTGATGCCATCCTTAGACTGTCTTGGTACATTGAGTAATGTACCAATAACACTATCAAATACATTTTTCTCAATATGCATCACATCGAGAAAATGTCTTACATACAATGACTTCCAATATGGCAATTCAAAGAAAATTGACTTTTTCTTCCACCCAGTTTTGACCAGCTCTCCCGCAAAAGGTTTGCCAAATTTATTGGTCAAACCTTGTACTTTTTCAAGTATTTGATATCCTGTCGGTGCTACAGGAGCTCTATCTTCCTCTGATTTTCCATTGAATGCATTTCTCCACCCACGATACTGATGACTATAAGGTAAAAATTTACGATGTCCAAGAAATACATTCTTCTTACAATGTTTCAACCGCATCCAATTTGTACTCTCTTCACATATAGGACATGAACACTGACCTTTAATGCTATATCCTGATAAATTACCATATGCTGGAAAATCATTAATTGTGCCGAACAACATAGCCCTCAAATTGAAACATTCTTTCTTATACCCATCATAAACTTCCACACCTGTCTCCCACATAATTTTTAAATCTTCAATTAAAGGAGCTAAGTATACGTTGATATCATCCCCGGTTTTTTGGGTCTAGAAATTAACAGAGACAACATCATAAACTTACGCTTCATACATAACCATGGAGATAGGTTATAAATCAACAAAATCACAGGCCACGTGTTGTGTGAGAAGCTTTGAAGACCATGTGGATTCATTCCATCAGTAGAAAGTGCAAGTTGTAGATTTCTTGACTCTATCCCGAATTCAGGATACTCGTGATCAATTTTTGCCCATTGTGGAGAATCTGCAGGGTGTCGAAACTTTCCATCTCCAATTCTTTCATCTGCATGCCATGTCAAGTGTTTTGAATCTTCTTCACTGCAATACATGCGCCTAAATCTTGGTATTATAGGAAAATACTACACGACTTTTGCTGGAGTAGATTCTTTCTTCTTATATCGAGAGACATTGCATTTCGGACACGCCTTTAGTAATTCATATTCATTTCGAAATAAAATGCAATCGTTAGGACACGCATGAATCCTTTCGTAACTCATACCAATAGAGCACAAAATTCGTTTAGCCTCGTAGGTTCGACTGGGAAGTTCATTATCATCTGGCAACATATCTTTTAAGAGTGTTAGTAATTCTATGAAGCTTTTATCAGACTATCCATTACTCGCTTTTAAGTTGTACAACTTTAATATCGTCGACAGTCTTGTGAATTTAGTACAACCATTATATAATGGTTTCTCTGCATCACTCAACAAGCTCTCAAACATTTTAGGACAATCACGAAGATCTTCTTCAACTGCTTTTGGAATCTCCTCTACTCGGTCTGGCTCATATGTATCTGTGTCGAAATCAGTTGAAGCATATGTATTTGTGAGGGTGTTTCCATTTATTTTCTCACCATGTCTTATCCAACATGTATAACTTTGATCAATTTCATACCATACTAAATGTCCTTCCAATTCATCTGCTCTAACGCGTGTTCCAAAACAACATTTTAAACAAGGACAAACGACTCTATTTGGATCTTTTCCATTCATCACTGCAAACTCAACAAACTCTTTCACTCTATTTTCATATACTCTTTTGTCAATCGATTGGCAGACATCCATTTCTGGTCCATTTTATATGACCTATATATATAAATGCAGTTACACAAATAATAAGCATGATTTCAAGTCTGATATATATGACCTATATATAGTACACATATCTAATATTGGTCCAAGATTGATTTCAAAACAGAACATATATATCATGAGAACATATCTAATATCATGTAACAATTTCAAAACAGAACATATCTGATATGTAACAATTTATCAGTTTTAATTAGTGACAACAACAAATAAATAAATACAGTACCTGAGACAACGTTGATCAATTTGTTTTAAAGGAGGAGCAACGTAGATCAATTTGTAGATGGGCGCACAGTAGAGGAGAGGAGGGTTCGCAAAGTAGAGGAGATGAGAGTTCGTAGGGTTAGGACAACGTATTAAATTTGTTTTAAATTTGTTTTAAATTTGTTTTTATTTATTTAAAGTTAATGATTTTTATTTAAAATGAATGATTTTACAGCGTTTGTACAAAAAGCGCTCTAATAGGTCCTTTAATAATGTGAAAGCGCAAGCCTTTTACAGCGCTTGTGTAAAAAGCGTTGTAATAGGTCATTTGATTATGTGAAAGCGCAAGGCTTTTACAGCGCTTTAACAAAAAGCGCTTTTAAAGCTATGTAACATAAGGTGGGAGCGCTACATTTTACAGCGCTTGTGTTTAAAGCGCTGTAAAAGGCTATGTGAGAGCGCTTCAATTTACAACGCTTTTTAAAAAAGCGCTGTAAAAGAGTTGTAAACATTATGTGCAAGCGTATGTAACCCTATATGACCCTACAAGAGCGCTTGTCAAAAAAGCGTTGTTGTATCCTCCGTAATTTTTAAAAAATTATACAACAGCGCTTGTATTTAATAAGCGCTGTAAAAGACACGCTATAAAATGTCATTTTTGGCGTAGTGTACATACTTGTATTAAAATGAAGATAACATTCTGATAAAGACCTAGTTATTTAAAACTACAAAATCACCAACACAATTTAAACCCCAATTTCTTTTGTTTTCTATTACCTTGACCATCATTTTATCAATTACTCATTAAAATATACTCAATGTGTTCCTTTTTAGTTGTCATTATAAGTTTATTTGCACAGACAACGGAAATCAATAAATTTTTCTACTTATCGTAGAACTATTTGTCTTTTTCTTATAATACTTTTATCTATTTATTATTTAATTTCACGAATTTCTCTCTACAATAAATAATTAAAGATGTTTTTTGATATATAATAATTTAAAGATATTATTAACAAAAAAAAAAAATTAATATTATATTAAACTTTTAGAACCACAAGCAAATAGTAACATTTTTTTCTTTAAACACTACAATTATAAAACATCAGACGGTTCGTACCAAAAAAAGCAACAGAAGGAGTAGTAAATAGATGAGAGAATCAAGTATAAATAAAATTTGTTTACTTATATTAGTTATTTCTTTATTTGTCTTATATTATTTACCTTTTTATTTTACCAATAAAATATTAATTATTTTATCTATCTTATTTTAAATATCTCATTTGAAGTGGGCATAATTCTTTAGAAAATAATTAGTTGTGTTAATTTCAATGATAAAATGAGTTTCATTTACTTAAATACCCTTATTAATTATAATTCATGAAGAAGTTTGATTATTTGAGTTACGATAAATAAGAATATATTAATAAAAAAAAAGTAATTAATATTCTATTAGTATTGTAAAATCACTAATAATTTGAGACAAAGTAAAATGACAAATGAAATATTTATTTGAAATGGAGGAAGTACTCTTTTTTGGCAGAATACTACTCCACTAATTATTATGTATTGTATGTCAACTCATTTAACTATTACACTAAATATTATTAGTAAAGATATTCACCAAATAAAATTAATTTTATCATTTAAGAACTGAGCACAATCCTAATTACCTTCATCCCTTTTTATAAGCATGCATTACTTTTCACTCTTATTGAGAAAAATTTGTAGTGTGGTTAATAAATTCATTTTATATATTAATTTTCCTAAATTAACTTTTGTAGTTGAATATATTAAACTTCACTTTTTATATTTTAAAAAATAAGTATTATTAATAAAGGGTATGCACAAAAAATAATAATATCTTTAAATATTTTTTCCTTTCTAAAACGTGATTATAATTAGAGACAAAGAAATTAATCATCAAGTACATAGATCGGTTGCGACAATATCGGAAACTAACGTAGTATCTTTTAGGGGTGTTCACATTCAAATTAATCTAAAAAAATAAACGCAAACTGATCTGAAAATAAAAAACCAAATATTATTGGATGAGTTTAGATCTTCTTTTGTGAAAACCGCTTAGATCGGATCATATTTCAGATTTATTTTAAAAATTCGAACCAAAAGCGTTTATAAATTTGAATTCTTATTTATCTTTTTTAGTATGAGATATTGCATTAAACTATTATTTGTTAGCTTCAATTAATTTTTAATAATACTTATTTGTTTAAGTTGATATATTTTTATTATTATTTTATTAATTCAAACATAATCGACTTATGTTATTCCATAATATTAATTTTTAGTATATTATATATAATATTTTGCTTCAAACTTGTTACATTAATATAATTTTATAATATTATTATTAAAATAATATATTACAAATTATAATTTGGATCAAATGAAAATCGATCCAATTTAAATCGCATTAATTTGAATCGGAACGGATCAATTTTTTTTTAATTGTCATTTAAATCAAACCGATTTGCGAATATTTTAATATTTAGATCGGATAAATTTTTATTTTAAAATCGATCCAAACTTCATCGCAAATACTCCTAGTATCTTTGATGTATTAAAATTTTCAAATTCAAGTTTTTTTTTTTTTATCATAAAATGAAAACCGAATCACTCAATTATCAAGTCGGTAAAAGGGACATACCGTTTCCCTGTGGGGGCTATAGCCTTAATGAGTGGTGAAAACTAAAAAATGAAAACGATGTGAATGGGGCCATTGCAACATTAAACATTTTCCTATGCCACCGTTTATATATGACTATTCATAATCCTTTTCTTCGTGGGGACCTTCCCCTTATGGTTTTGTTTACAAGGACAAGACAATGTGAATACTGATAGGCACTAGACCTTAACCAAATTTAATTTTATTTACTTTGTCTTTGTCTTACGTTAATTGTTGCAATTGAATATTTTATACAAATTAAGAAAAGATGATAAATTAAAACGAAATTCATTATCATTAATCCGAAGTTGATATCAATAACTCGGGAGTGGTACACATACTGTTAATAAGAGGGTATTGATTCAAACTGGATTGAGAATGAGGGTCAAATTGGACTGGCGAGCAACACGTCATGATTTTAAGGTGGTACCTACAAACACTCCGATGCAGAAGTAACTAGTTGTTTGAGGTATGAGAGGTATTGGGTCCTAAAAAGTTTCTCTTTTATTGTGTTAAAACCAGTGGCGGATCTTCTCGGGAGCGGGCAGGGGCCACGACATCCCCTGTATTTGTAAGAAAAAATTTATAAATTTTAATAATAGATTATTAAAATAATAGTGATAAATTACTAAAATATCTTCAAATCCTTAAGGTTTCGAGAAACTGACATTGCCTCTCGCCTATAAATATAGTAAAAAACAAATGTTAATGGTTTTTGTCAGCCATAGTCTTCGTATCTTTACCTAAATGCAAAGAGATTATTCAATTTTTCTTAAATCACAGTCCAAGTCGGTAATCATATTAGAAATTTTGCAATTGAAGAGATAACAAAAAATGAGTTAGACATTTATTTGAATTAATACTGATAAAATATAATAAAATCAATACAACAAGTTCTATATATAGATAAACTAACTAATCTCGAACAGACAAACTATAACACCCTAGTTAGCAATTCAACTACAACCTATTAACAAACTTTTATATGTTAACCGTTGATATATGATATAGTATGATACTATTTGTTAATTGTGAATTGTTTTAATTAATTTGTGTATTTTTTTAGAAGTGACACGATGTTTAAACATAAGAAAATTGATGCATATTTCAAGAAGAAAATTTTCGATAAAGATGAAAATCGTAAAGTGGATATATTTTATTTGATTGAATTGTGTGAAGTTCTAAAAATTTGTGTGAATTGTGTGACTTGTGAAAATTGTAAAACTTGTGAGAATTGAAATTCTAACATTTTCAACTTGTCTACTATGTATGAATTGTGTGAAACTCTAAAAAAAACTATATGACTTTTATGAATTTCAATTATAATATTTTAGTTAATACTTGTCTCTCCCTGACTTCACTCGACATTTTGTGCAAGATCCGCCATTGGTTAGAACAATGTTATGTATAGTGTAGAGACTGGGTCTATAAAAAACGAAAACGCTTATGCTCAAAGGATACTTCGCCACCTTATTATCCCTTGTCTCCTTCTGGCTGTTAGGATTAGGGGTGGTAGGTGTTTTAGGGTTTAGATTGATTGCAGCCTAAGGCCAAAGGAAGTTAGGTATGTCTATGGGAGCAGAGGCAGATTGGGCCTTAGACTAGTCTAGAACTATTTTCCCTTAAGTTGTAGTCTCGATTTAAGGAGGCAACAACTTTATATTATGCTATGATGTGATGACTCTGTGATAGTCAAGTTCCATGTTCGAATTTAGAAGTGTTATTTGCTTTTGCGGTTGATATTTGACTTCGAGTTGTTTATAGTCAACTTTCGTTTCGACAACTTTTATGTCGGAGGTTAGGAAATTATTTGTTTGCATCTATGTTACCACAATATTGGAATTCGATGACGTCGACATCACAACCTCAATATAGTCTTCGGTTTGACATTTGTGAAGCGTATCAATGTGGTTTTGAATACACGCTTCTTGTGGTTAGTTGTCTATTTGTGTTATGACTTCATCAGAGACTTGTTGTCATTTTCAAATTATCCTTCTCGGGACCTTAGTCACTGGTGTGTAAGTTGAGGGGTTTTAGAAATCTTTTGATATGATGTGAAATGGCCCCTGTTGGTTTCCCAAATGACTTGTGTCCTAAAATCATGGGAACTCAAGTACCCATGCTCTCTTATTTTCTATTTTGCATTGTTTTGAGACATGATTAGAGCCATTGAATCAAATCTTTTGAATTATCACTGTTCTAGAATCCTAGTATAAATAAGTGCCACATTCATTTTGAAGAATTTTTTTGAATACTTTTTTCTTCTTGAAGCTCCTGCTTTCTTTCTCACTCTAAGACTCTTCGTGTTTCCTTCGCTCACATATATGGGTTTGGAGCCCTCACTTCGTCTTTGTCATCTAGTTCATCACTCAGTTTTTAAAAGTTTCTCCTTTTACTTGGTGGTTTGGCAGTTTTTCCCAACATTTTCTCTTTGCATTTTTTTTTACGTTTTGTATACCACCATGGCTTCCTTATGGAGCTTTGGTTTCACCAAGGGGATGGAATGCTTTTCTCCAACATGGTCAATGAATGAAATGAATGGTTTTAGATGAAACTTTTGTAGTGTAGTGTATTTAACGTCTTATAGTGCAATGGTGGCTTGTGAAGGTTTTGTTGGGATACCATGCTCCTTTTTCAGTGTGGTGACTAGTGGTCTATTGCCCTTTCACTTATTGAATGGTGGTGGAAGGGTGCATTTGATGAACTCAAATTCATTTTCTTTCTCTACCTTTCTGTTCATAATGGTGAATGAGGCGTCTATTAGTTACAACCTTGTATTTCCCTCATATGAGACTACTTTCGAATGGGTCACCGAGGAGCCCTATGGGTAGTGTCGATATTCACCTTGGAAAGTTATGAGGTGAAAGTCCATAGGGATGATTGTAGAATCTAATCCGAGTATCCTATGGTGTCTATTCCCATGTACGACATACTTTTTAAAGACATGGGTTTTGTTTATCGTTCTTCGATTTCAAGAATAATGGTTTTAAGCATCTCAACTAATGCCCTTCTCAAATACATATGAACTCATTGGCTCGTGTTAGATATTTGGGAAAATAGATGGCAAAGAAATGCGCCACAATAAAGATGATTGATAATCCAAGAGGAATCACCATAATGGTAAAGATGTCAATGATAAGATTCAAATAAGTTCCAATTCAAGAACTCAAAGAGGAAAAAATCTCACTCATAATTCACAAAGAGAAATATTTTATTTCATCCAAATCTAAGTTTTCTAGATATGTGAGGCACATATAAATAGGAGTCGTGGGTTGTTTGGTAGAAGAAAAGAAAAGTTACAATAAACTAACATTAATCCTAGTGGCTACGATCTATTTTATCATGTGATAGCTAGTTGAATAGGATATTAACTCTAGTGTTATAATATTTGTGAACGTTCTAAATCTTTATTATCTCAAACTTATCCATCATTTCCTTTATTTTTGTGAGGTATTTCTATAGGATTTGATCTTTGGCTTGGTATTCTCCTTACACTTGCGACACAACAAGTTGAGAATCTGCATATAACCTTATCTCTCCAGCTTTGAGTTCTTGTACCAATTTAGTCCGACCAAACATGCTTCATAGTTGAATTGGTTGTTTGAAGTTTGTAAGGAGAAGGTTACAGATTTGATGCCAAGTCCATCTTCATTCTCAAATAGAATTCCCACCTCGTTGCCTTTTGTGTTAGATGACCCATCTATAAAAATAGTTCGTTTGACTCTGTCTTCTTGTGTTGTCAGGGTTATTTCAGCAATGAAGTCAACTAAAGTTTGTTCGTTTATAGGTTTCCTAGATGCCTCTTCCTTAAGTCTCGGAAATACTGGTGGTTGAGAAAATATTTCTTTCAGCCAAGATAGAGATGATTCTCATTCATTAGTCCATTCAATGGAGGCTTTTTTCCTTAGAAGTTTGTAAAATGCAAGTGTGTGTTGAGGACATTTCGCTATGAATATGGAGACGTCTGTCAACATTCTATTAAGTACTTGAATTTTACTTTTAGAATTTAGAGTGGGCATTGCAGTGAATGTTTTGTATTTATCTAGATTTGCTATTATTCCTATTTCGGTGAGAGAGAATATGAGGAAGTTTCTAGCTCGTACCTTGAAGGTGAAGAATGTGATCAATTTCTTCTTTTTAGTTGTCGATCACAGCATTCATATATACTGGAAGAATGTTTCTGATTTGTTTGTTTTTGAAGACCTCATTCATCATTCGCTAATAATTTTCTCCTACATTCTTGAGTTGTAAAGGCATCAAATTGAAGTCGTGGTTTTTGGACTTAGTAATGAAGATGGTTTTCTCATAATCTTCAAGATGCATTGAGCATTTTATGGTATTTGGAATATGCATCCATGAAAGAAAACAATTTAAATTTGGATGAGTTATCGACAAGTTTGTCAATATAGGGAAGGGGGTACACATCTTTGGGGAATACCATATTGAGATTGGTATAGTAAACCCACACATGCCCTTTATTATTAGATTTATACACGAGTACAATGTTTGAAAGCCAATGAGTGTATTGGGCTTCATAACTAAAATTGGTACTGAACAAATAATTGACAACCCTTTCAGCGGCTTTATCCTTCTTGGGAGATTGCTAACGACGACATTAAGCGATAAGACGGGTTGCTAGACCCATAGTTAGCTTGTGGAAATAGACTTTGGGGTATATTCTAGACATTTTAACGGCAACCCATGCAAAGAAATCAAAGTGTTATTTAAGACAAGCCATTATTTGTCCCTTCATGAGATTGGGGAGATCGACTCCAATCTTGATAGTTCTTGTTGGAGAATCATTAGACATACTTTAAAATCTCTTTTTAAAATCATTTTTAGGAGCAAAAAATTTTGCTGGACAAAGATCACATACATATAGAGTTTCGAAAAAATGGTTCATGTGTTTCTCTTGAAGCATTGAGGAGAGGACAACCAATGTCACAAATGAGCAACACATGAGCTCAATCCACAAGAACGGTCACCATTGAAAAGGGTCCTGCTAACGACTACTGGGATGCAGCCATAACAATGACTAATAATATTAGCCTGGAGTGAGGGACAAAATAACTTTTTTTTTATATGACACTCATTCTCCTTGTCTTATCCTAATGGGCCTTGTACAGTACAAGCACAACTTCCACCGTATTTAGGTAAATCTAATTTAATTAAAATATTATATCTTCAAATGATCATTCTATGCATGTGACCCTATAACCTATCTCAAAATTGACAATAATATAAAATAATAATTTAACATCAAATATTATAAACAATGAGTGACATCTATCAATGAGTCATTGCAACCCAATTTATGGAAAATTGGTGATCCTATTTTAACCTTACCACAATCATAATTTACCATGCAGGAACTATCCCTTCGTCCAAATGTCTAATTGAACTCAAGTCACCATATGTGTCATACTTGCCATTTCCAATTATTTATTTCTCGGTCCCAAAGTAGACATGTAAATATTAATGGACCCAATATTACAAATTGATCCATTAAAGCATGGCCAATTGTTTTCACGGTCTCCCTCTATTGAGTGGTCCAAGACGTAACTCTTGTTATTTACGAGGGACGAATCATATCTACACCACTCACACTCTTCCACATGGTTTATTGTAGGTCTAATAACCACCTTTATGATTGTCCTGTTACAGACAATTTTTGATGTCCTTAAATCCTACAACTCCCCATCTAGGGATGAGAATCTCACTATGGCTGCACGAGAATCTCTAATTACACAACAATTATGTAGTATTCTTATGGTGGGCCAATCCAATATAAATATTACTCCCAATATTTATACTTATGTGACAACTTGATATCTCATATCCATGACCCGTGATATGTGATCATCAGTCAACAAACATAATAGTTTTGATGTATAAACTGTCCTAATTAACAATAATACTTATACTATGGATACTTTAAGAATAATTTTATAATGTTCAATAGGGTCTCACGATCAAGTCACAATTGATGTTCTATTAAACGAACTATTTATTCTGAGGACTTTATTATATTATACTGTCAATAACATAATAAATGATGCATTGTACAAATAAGCAAAATTAGATGTATGATTTAAATCCATCATACAAATAATAATCTATATAAAATAGATTGGCGCTGGGGCTTACATATAAGTTTGGGGTTGTGATAATTTCTCATCATATGCATATTTTTAATTGTTTTTAGTCGTATTTATCTTTAATCATTAGTTGATTTAATTAGTTATTTGATATAGTTTGCTAATTTTAGTTCATAGATTTAATAAAATATTTATGTTCTAATTTCCTTGTTTAAGTAGAGATTTATCGTAGTTTTGCGTTGTTTCGGATTTTTAGTGTTGTGCTGGATTTTTTGTGAGAAACCAACATGACTTATTGGTGTATTTAAGCCATATTTGGAGTTTTAGATGTCCAATTGGAGTCAAACCAATTGAAAATGAAAGCTAAGATCCATATCTACAACTTTTGTGAAGACACCGAAACCATATTCGAACTCAAAAGATGAGAAAAATACAGTAAATGACCGACATCTGATTTTGGGCGCTGGAGCATAAATGGTTGCGCCTGAGGCGCATTTATACAGTATTTTGACGTCGTGCTTCTATCCAGGAGTGCTGGAGCGCCCTTGGGGCGTATGACGCGCTGTAGAATGCATAAAAATGCGTTAGCACATACTTGTGCCTACAGATAAACTAAGAGAAGGCTGATTCTAATACCATTGAAGGAGTTTTATCAAGAATCATTCATGAATCTTTCTTGTAATTCTTCCTTAATCTCTATCTTTTGTATCTCTGTCATGAGTAAGTAAACCATATTTGTTAAGGATGAGTGAAACAAGATGAAACTCTTATTTGTTTGATTTGATTTCTAGTTATATGAATAAGTTTATTAAATTATTTTTCTCATCTTTGTGCTTAATGTTTTATATTGCTTGATCAACTTTAAAAAATGGTTTAAATATGTCTTTGGTCCTTGTAAATATACCACTTTTTGATTTTAGTCCCTATAAAATCATAGACGTTCGACTTTGGTCTCTAACGTCAAATGAACGTTGTAAAAAAAGAGGTGTCCAAAAACCCTGGCACGTGACCCTATTAATGCACACCAACACATCAACTTTTATGATATATTAAAAATTATAATATTTTATATTATTAATTGATAAATTTATTTTTTTATTATTTAATAATTAGTGTTATTTTGTAAGAAAAATATGAATAGAAATTAAAATAGGCGTTTGAGAGTTTTTGGAAAACTCGTTTTCTTCCCTGCCATAAACCATGGAACTCTTCTCTTCTTGACTCTATCCATTAACATCTTTCTCTACTTTCAATTCTATACCACATAAATGTGGTAGGAGGAGAAAGTCAATGACACTGCTGGAGTGAGGAGAAAAACTATATTTTAGAGCCACATGTGTGGAGTGTTGGTACTAACACCATCCCTCATCTATCAAGCATTCTTGTAACATTCCAACTAGAAGGTATATTTTTGAAGCCAATTGTGAGTTTGTGGTAAGGAAATAAAAGTAGAGAGACGTTAATGAATAAGGTAAAGAAGAGAAGAGTTCTATGATTTATGGCAGAGAAGAAGACATGTTTTCCAAAAACCTCTTTTTGATTCCTATTCATATATTTTTATATAAAATAACACTAATTATTAAATGATATATAAATAAATTCATTACTTGATAATATAAAATATTTTAATTTTTAATATATCATAAAATAACACTAATTATTAAATGATAAATAAATAAATTCATTAGTTGATAATATAAAATATTTTATTTTTTAATATATCATAAAAGATATCTGTTGGTGTGCGTTTATAGGGCTACCTGCCACAACTGTTTCATTTTTTGTAACATTGACATTAGGGACCAAAGAACAAAGCCGTCTCTGATTTTACAGGGACTAGATCCAAACAAAAAAACTTATAGGGACTAAAATCAAAATGTGGTATATTTACAAGGACCAATGACATATTTAAACCTTAAAAAAATTTACGATTCGTACTTTTAAACAGAAGTAGACTTCACGAATGCTTGAGATGAGAAATTCATGATATTGTAGTCTATGGATAGATGCAGGTCATGAAATCAATTGAATTATTTATAGAGCCAATAGTTTAATAAGAGAAATCTTGTACTGTAAACCTTAATTTTAATCTTAAATCCATTAAGGAATTAAGGGTTACATTGGAATTAAATTTTTTGTCGCTAAGGAATTAGGACAACAATAATAAAGAGAATTCGGTAATAGTTCAATAAAGGAATTCAATAACTAGGATCAAATTAGAAACCAATGTTGGATTCGAAGTAAAGCTCATCCCTGAAATTTTCTTATTATAAAAGTTCAATTCTATTACTTTTGTTAGTTTCAAATATAATTTCAATCAATTCAGAAACTTTTGGTTCAATTTTAGTAATTAAACATATATCGATAGTACAACGTAATCCTTGAGTTTGTCAGGTGTTGTAATTCAGGTTCTGAATTAGTGGATAAATCTTCTGTGTAAGGGGAATGAACGTAACTGTCACGTTGGTAGTGAACCAGTATAAACCTGGTGTTTTTCCCTTTGCCTTGATACTTTGTTTTATTGTTGCCTCTGTTTTGTTATATCTGTTCCAGTATCGCGAACAAGATTTTTGAAAAGAAGTTTTTAATAAGGCAAAATACAACTCAACCCCCATTGTGTTTTTGCACCTTCAGTCTTCCCTTTCAAATAATAATCATTCAACAAATCTTGTATGACCAAGTTTGTGGTTAACGCTTGACCTATAGGGGATTCCAATTAATCTTGGTTCTCAATGTACCTAGTAATATGAACCACACGAGGAGCGGCAAGTTTCTTTCTATAAACTTGTAGATAACAATAGTTGGGAATCTAGAAACTATCATGCCTTACCTACTCTTAGTAGAGCATCACGATATGAATGATCATATCATACGCCTCCATGATTGCCTGCCTGAAGTATCCTACTTCTAAGACATTGACTCGATTCTTCTAATAAGAATTCATTTTGATCTTAGTAGGAGTGGGTCATTCAAGACTCGATTTTTAAAAAGAATATACGATATTTCACAAATTTTAAAGACCATTCTCAAATATTGATACCATTATAGAAACTCATTTCTAGATATATCTTGTTCTTCTCATGGACATTCACAACTAATATTGTAATAATTTCATGAGAATTTAAATTTTGTAAACATGTAGAATTAGAGTATCATGATTAAAACATATTTAATAGGAATTTATTAAATATGGTCTCACACTATTGTATTCAAATCAATGACTCTCACCGTTGACTTAGAAAATTCAATTGAAAGATTTTCTAGTAAGACTAAGATTCATATTTAACCTTGTTATGAGATAGTTGAGTTGATTCACCCAAAACTTGACTATTTAGGTAGGAAACTTCTTTCTATTTATATCACATGCAGCTCTTGGATAAGTTGGTGACAACACTTGTTTTAATTCATCTCATGAATTAAAGTCTAACTTATTTGCCTCTAAGCCAATTTCAATCATCTTGAATTTAACTTAACTAAGTTAGACTCAATGGTTGGAAGTCAGATTTTATCTTGCCCTGCCTCATCGATATAGAATAGTGTGCCCAACTTTAGCATAACCGACACTATGCTTTACTAGCCTTGACGAGTATCATACATTTGAAGGCATAAAACTTAATATTTAATTTGAAGGATTTTTACGAGGCAGTCTCATCAGATTTTGTATTTCATGCAAACGTCTCTCTACATACATGTATATATACTCTCACAATTTAAAGCATATAAAACATGCTAACACACATCATACATATCATGCACACATACAAAATATATAAGACTAGGTAGTATAGTTATGACCACCTAATATATAAGACAAATTTAACTAAAAGACTAAATAAAAGACGGTCGAATTTGAAAATAGATAGATCGATTTCGTGAATTGATAAAAATAAAAGACTAAAACTTAAATTAATAACAACAACAACAATCCATTATTATTAATACGATCGTTATAATCATTAAATGATTTTTAACTGAAAATCAAATCAAATTAATATCAAAACAATGATAAACATTGAATTCACATGAGACATAATAGAACAATTATAAATTATCACTTTGAATTCATTAAAACAAAGCATATCAATTGCCTTAATAGCTGTAAAGTCAATACAAAATAGAATTTACGAGTACAAAACAAATTGCCGTTTCTGTTTGTAAATCATTTTTGTTCTTTCATTCAATGGACAATAAATTTAAACCTTCTAAATTCCCAAAATCAAACTCCCATATTGACTTTTGGAAATGCTTCTAAAACAAATGTATTTTAACAAATGTATTCTTATCTACTATCAATTTAAGAAAACAAAACATTACTAAAACTACGTTATTATCTTAATTAATTTTTATCATTGGATCATTAATTATAGATACCAAAGTAATTATCATATTTAACCACTTAAAACTGCATTTATCTACTAACTGTAGTAAGTTAATAATATGCCCTCTCTAAAGTGGAATTTTTCATAACGGTATTACTCAAAAGAACAACAATTTTTCTCCAAAATTGAGTACAAAAGAATAAAAAACACGTTTATATTTTCATTCAAAAATGAATAAAATTGGTCATAAAAATTGTTTATTTAATGTCATAAATAAGTTTCTTGATTATATTTTGGTTTCTTACTTACTTAATTTGGACCCTCACATGTTATTGTATTATATGTGTATTATTTACTATTGATAGCGATTTCTTCAAAAAATTTGATTTGGTGGTGATTGGTTTTATATCATTCTTCTCAATGTTTTTGTTCTTATTCTAAATGTTTTTTTCAAGTGTCAATCATTACTCATCTTCTAATATTGTTTGCATCTTAGATATAAATTTTTATTTTCCTTCCATTGTTTAAAGGTACTATTTACTCATCTTCTCTTTGAGTGCAAATTTTTCTTTTTACTTTTGCATCCACCACCTGTTTGATTTAATGTTTATGTGAACTTTAACCCATAACTTGTTGTTTAATTTTGCAACCCTTTTTTTAAAAACATTTTTGCTCTCTTCTCCATCATTCTCATAAGTGAATGGCGGATAATGGTCATAATATTATGTGTAGTTGTAATTATATTTTGAGGACATATCCAATTAAATATTTAGAACTATTTGTATCTATTAACTATAAATGTTGATTACATATTTTTTGGTGAAATTTGGAAAACTTGGTTGTGGAAAATAATTGATTTTTTATTTATATTTGGTGCAAGTAATAGTAGATGCAAGCGCACTAAATTGTATTTGAGGTTTTGGTAAAAAGAAGGGAGAGTCATACAAGAGCTGAAAGTATGCAAGCATTGGTTCAAATATTATGCAAGCAGAATGGTCTAAAGACTAGGCAAATGCAAGATTGAATCAGCGTGGTTACTACTAGTGTCTTTGGATATGTTTTATGCTATAAATCATGAATTTTTATTTAATACTTGCTCCATTGTCATTGAATTTTCAAATAAGGCTATAATTAAAACGATATCATAAACATAAATCATGAGCTTTAGATAAATTCATATGTGTTATATATTAATGTTTGTTTACATAATTTTTCATATACAAAATATTGCAAGAGTTTAAGTTATCATTTTAATTTCAGTGATTACAGTTATTTATTAGGCTACAAAGACCATAGCTATTAAGTTACAATTAAGTATAATAAAATCCTTCTATATATAGCATAAATAACATAAAGAAGAGAATAGATTTTTGATTGATTTTCTTTAATTACTACCTTAGAGAAAAATAAAGTAACAACACGGTGTAAAAAATTTTACATTATGAATGTATACAAATTAAACTTTTTTGACTGATGAGAAACATTTATCTCATGTATGAGAATATACTCCACCAGCATATTTAGCGACCCATTTTCAAACAAACAAAGTGAAAAAAAATTATAGTTAATGTATTATAATTATTTTTATTTTTATGTTGATCATAAATAAAAACTTATTTTAACTAATTCTTTATTCAAAAACATTTGTCCATGCATAGTTTTTATATTACATTTGTAATTAGTATATTATATTATTCTCATTTTTATGTTGATGATATTAATAACATAGTAATTTTAACTAATTATAATACACTAGGTATAATTTTTTTCACGTTGTTTGTTTGTTATTAATTAATTAGTCAAAATTAAATATTTTGTATACCTTCTAATTAAAAAATGATAATAATATAATACTTCAATTATAATTTATTATAAAACTGTACACTTTGTAGGGAATATACCTTTTAGGGAATATTTTGTATACCTTTTATTATTTAGGGACTAAAATCAAATTTCTTGCATTTTGTAAGGAATATATATATATATATATATATATATATATATATATATATATATATATATTTGCAGAGATTAAAATCAAATTTTTTGGATTTTGAAGGGACTAAGTTTAAATTCATTAATTACTCAACCACTTAAAAACTAACAAGATTAAGCATTTGGGACTAAAATGAAACTGTTTGCATTTTGCATGAACTAATTGCATATTTAAGCCATCTTATTATTATATGACACCCATTGTCGATGTCTTATCCTAATGAACCTTGTACACTACAAACCACCTCCACTATATTTTAATTAAATGTAATTGAATTAAAATATCATTATGTGTGTGATCCGATAGGTTTCCACTAAATTTTCCATAATATAAAATAATAATTTAATATTAAATATTATAAATAACGAGTGGCGTCTAGCAATGCGTCATTGCAACTCAATTTATGGAAAAATCGGTGATCAGATATTAACCTAACCGCGACAGTAATTTACGGTGCAATAATTGACCCCCTATTTAAGTGTCTAATTGAACATAAGTCACAATATGTGTCATACTTGCAATGTCCAATTATTTATTTCTTGATCTCAAATTATACATGTAAATGTCAATGGATCCAATATCACATATTGGTCCATTCTAGCATGACCATGCATTTCCATGGTTTTAATTTATCGAGTGGCCCAAGACATAACTTATGTTATGTAAGAGGGACAAATTCTATTCACATCACCACCCCCACCCCTCTTCCATATGGTTTATTGTAGGCCTAATAACCACCTTTATAATTGTCATGTTACAAACAATGTATGATGACCTTCAAGCTTACAACTCCTCATGTAGGAATCGTAGTGACTTCAAGTCAAAAGACTATTCACTATGGCCGCAAAAGAAACGCTAACG
The DNA here is from genome assembly GCA_037974755.1 of Cicer yamashitae. Classification (NCBI taxonomy): domain Eukaryota; kingdom Viridiplantae; phylum Streptophyta; class Magnoliopsida; order Fabales; family Fabaceae; genus Cicer; species Cicer yamashitae. The sequence goes on from JBBPBQ010000004.1 coordinate 36,115,046, forward strand.
ACACTTACACAACAATTATGTATCATTCTCATGGTGGGTCAATCCAATATAAATTTACTCATAATACTTTTATTTATGTAACGACTTGGTATCTCATATTCATGATCTATGTTGTGGTCATCAGTTTACAAATATTCTAATATTCAATAGTGTCTCACAATCAAGTCACACTTGAGGTTCTATTAAACAAACTATTTATTCTAAGGATTTTATTACATTAGAGGGTCAATAACATAATCAATTATGCCTTATACACAAGGTCGTCTAAAACATTTTGGAGGTTATGTTTTTAACTTAAAATTGGGGCCCTTAATAAAAAGAAAGTGCAATTTTAATAATTAAGAAAAAAGTACAATGAAATTTTAGTCCCTATACAAAAATTGTCAACTTTTAGTCCCTGAAATTTTTTTTATTCACTTTTAGTCTCTAGTTTGAAAAGTTTTTTTTGTTAAAAAGAATGACATTTTTAGTTCCTATAAAATTAAATAGAGACTAGAAGTGAATAAAATTTGTTTAGGGACTAAACTTAAAATGTTGTTATTTTATAAGGATTAAAAATATATTTAACCAAAAAAAAATCCACCTAACTTTTATTATATTATAAAAATAATAAAAATAAAAATTGGACCTTCACCTAAATGGGGCCTTGTGCTATTAGACTATTTCCACATAAATAGCCGAGCTTGTACATATATCTAAATATTATATATATGATTTAAATCCTATATAGAAATGATAATATATGTAAAATAGATTGACACTAGACTTACACCAACAGTTCTCCTTGGGTTTTTACCTATGGGAATTGGGGTGAATTCCCTATCAGGTATCGGCTTTAAATTTTGTTTCCGTTGTATCTCTTTTCTCGACAACCCTGGTTTTTATCTCCTTAAGGCGAGCATCGAGCTTAACCATGTTGACATCAACAAAGGTTAAGTTTTAATATTCTTTTTTTGGTTCCGGTGGTGCAGCATTCAGGAGAGTATCATAGTTTTTTAGAGACGCCATAAAATATCTTCTTGTTGTGTTGATATCAGCTGGGATAGTAGCTACTTCCTCAGAAGCCACATGGTATTTGGGTTTTAGGGGTTTTGTTTAGGAGACGGCCCAGAGTTTGACTATTGTGGGTCTTACAATGATAAAATTATATGTTGATTTGCAATCTATTATAAGGACTTTGTGATGATTTTTCGTCGTCATTCTGGCTATGGCTATTTTCCTCTTCATGTAGTTGACGTTGGAGAGTCTAGCATTAGATAATCCGCATGAGATAGCCATAGAGGAGGCAAAGTCTTCCCGTGAACTTAAGAAATAATGCTCAGATATTGCCATTATCATCGAGAAAGTCTTTCCATGGAGAACTCCACTGGTGATGGACATGGAGAATGGTAGACCTCAAGATATTTTTTCTTCTTATTGTTCCACGGTTGTCAGATAATTGGGATATGTGGCTCTCACAGGTCGAGGTAACGCATTTCAAGCTCATGATGTATATGGTTTTATCTTTTCCTTCTGTATTAGTTGTTCAATTGTGTCTTTCAAATGGATGCAATTGTTAGTGTTGTGACCATTGCGTTGATGAAACCTGCAATATCTGGTTTAGTCAACTCTAAACCTTGGTGGGACATGTTGGGGAAATTGAATTCCTCCGTCCCTAAATTAAGCATATGTACATTCGACCAATATGTGCTCCCGGGATGTCGTGAGGGGATGTACACAAGGAACCTCCCATGGGGTCCTCGATTTCCTTTCTTTGTACGGTGTATTTTCTCTCGTCTCTTCTCTGGTATCAAAATCTGAGGAGGCTCGAAAGGATTTGTTTTTTTTTTCTTGTCTTGTCCTCTTTATCTTTATTGCGTTGAGTTCCTCCTCATGTTGAATATAGGTCTTGGTCCGAGCTAGGAAGTCGGTTAGTTCCCTAAGTACTTTGAGACCAATGTGGTCTGCGAACCAACTTCCTTCGAGGAGTCATTCTTTTAGCAAAAACATCTTCATCTTATCGCCAACATCTCTTATGATTATGGCTTCTTAATTGAAACATTTAATGTAATTCCGAAGAGGTTTGTCTTTTCCTTATAGGTGGTGAGCTATCTACAAAGTTCTTCCTAAGAGTTGATGGAGTTTCTCTAGAGGCTTCTCTTAAGGGTTTACGCAAGGAGCCTACAACTAACCGATCCCTGAGCTCCACAATAATCGAGTATGACTTTGATATTCTTGATGTTTCTCATCTGGATCATTGGTTCCATAATAACCTTTCATCTGCATAAGTTTTTCCATTGATCTTGGGATAGGGAAATCTCTTACCCATGTCGTGAAGTGTCCTTGAACATCCAGATTTGTCTCGGCGTTCTCAATTAAAGGGGCGTGAATGAGGTCATGGCGTCTGTTGTTGGTATCGGAGACAAACGTTTCTAAGAGGTGAGCGACAAGGCGATCGATGCGAAGCTCCAGTGTTTAGGCTCTCCTTGGTGATTGATGACAACCCTCTATTGTTGGAGTTCTCTCAAGAACGGGCTTTGGTGAAGGGGAATCCTCACTACAGCGGCGACAGACCAATCATACAAATGGTTCCAGGAAGTTATGCTCTATCGAGCGACAAAGAGTTTTTAGTTCTAATGAGAGGATGGTGGGGATTGCTTATTGTTGCTCCAGTTTGGTCAACGGTGGTTATGTACTAGCATCTCCATTGGTCGTGGTAGTCGTAGCGAGGGGTACATTGTGGCGTCGTCTACTTGTTGTGGTGTGGTTTGATGGACAACGTGCTCCGTGTTATTTTATGTGTTGGTGCACTTGTTTCTTGCCATCTCCATAAGAGTAATATAAAACAAAAGAGAAAATTTGAAAGAGGTTTTGCTTAAGGGAAATCTATTCCAACAGACGGTGTTAATGAACCGAACTAGACAAAAGATGATGGCTAAATTGGACAGACGAGTATAACTTTGTGATTATAAGATGGAGGTAGTACCAAACCTCTCTTACGCTCAAGAAGTAGTTGTTTGAGATGAGGGATAGTTATTGGGTCGTAGGAAGTCTACATTTTAATGTATCAGAACAATGTTATATATAGTGTGAAGATTGAGTCTGTAGAATACAAAAATGCTCATGCTCGGCAGATACTGCGTTGCGATTTTCACTTTTGTCTCCTCTTAGTCGTTAGAATTAGGGTCGACAAGTGTTTGATGTTTTAGAGTGATTGCGACTTAATGCCAAAAGGAAGTTAGGCATGTTTGTGTGAGGAGAGGCAAATTGGGCCTAAGACCTGTCTGAAACAAGTAGAATTTGGAAAAATATTAAAAATTAAAAGTGACAATTTTTTGAGACAATTTTGTTTAAAACGTTATACTCATTTTAAATATAGATGAAGTACATTTTTCCATAGGGTTACACTTATGCTAGACTCTTTTCGAGATGCTCCATTATTTTGTGATAAACTTCTATACGCTAATTTATTCCATTAGGCAAAAGACCTTCTCTTTGTGGTTTCAAGTTTCAATCCCACACATTTTGGACTTAAGATTGAGCAAAAATTTATAAAGAAAAAAGAGAAGATTTAAGTTGAGTATAGCTTTACCTTTCATGCTATGCTAGGTTGCTAGCAAGGAATAGGCTAACACTGAAAAATCTAAAGAATCGTAGATTAAAGTTTCATGTACCAAAATTGAAGAAAGTTATGGACTGATCTATATGTTTTTAATGTGAATGTGTATCAATAGGACTTGTTTATGAGCTTCTTAACATATATACTGATACTCTCTCCCAGCTCATAAATAAGAAGAATAAAAAAATTATATCGCGAGCAATGAAAAAAGTAATTTTTTTTTCAAATTATCCCTCATCGACACTTGTTTCACATGAATAATAATATCATTAAAAAAACAAAATCTAAATTCAATATAATAGAAGTAGTTCTAACACTTAACATTGCATATACTTTAGACTTTTAAATATAATTTTTGTTGTTGTTTATATTTGAGACATGATAAACTAGTTTTTAAATAGAAGTTTGAGGTTGCCAACCACAAATTATAACTTTTCTTGTATAAGAGTGACTTTAATGACAAATATCATTAGCAGTTTTTACTTAACTCTATTTATGTAAGTCGTTATTCACTCCTAGGTTAAGAAAATTAAAGCACATATCCTCTTTATCCATTGGAGAGTATGGTTTAGTACCATTTTTCATATAAATTTAGTTTTTTTTTTGTTTTGTTATTAATTTCATCGTCGATTGGAGAGTGCCTTTGACGTTTTGTCTATACTTTGATACAGATTTACATATTTTTTTCAATCTATTACAAATTCAATAAATAATTTTGACGTCGTCAACGTTATAAGTTAAACGCTTTAATTTTGTCACATTTGTAAGTATGTTGCTATGTTATCTTATTAACTTATATGATGTGAGTTCGTTCGCAGATTTATTATTTTGATTTATCAACTTTAAATTTGTATTGTTCTTAATTGATACGATATAACATTTTGAAAGAAGTAAAAAAAAACATATATATAGGTCAACATATGTAATGAGATCATATGATAGCTCTCCATTTACCAAAATAATTTATTTTTCAATGAAATAAAATTAGTTTAATTTCTAGGTATTACACTAATTGTCTTGTATAGGGACTACATTAATTGTTGCAGCTCCATCAAAGCCTCGTAAATCAGCCCACTTTTTATTTTAATTTAAATTTACAAAATAAAAGTTCTGAACCATCGATCATAGTCACGTCATCAACTATAAGTCCATTTTCCACCATGAACAAAGCAGATTTTGCCCTTGAGTCTAAAAGACAAATTGTAGATAATTCTCTAAGTTTGCCAATGAATCAAATATCATGTCAATCGAACATTTAGAGCTCCAAATATAGTCAAACCAAAACAAATAGTTTATCGCCTATGAAATGACATTTTCAAATAGCATTAATTTGGTTTTTTTTATTCCATTAATAAATAAACTTTTCTTATAAAGGGAGAGCATCATAGGATCTCATCATTCCCTTTATGATTATCCAAATGAATTGTTTGTAATTCTTTGTGCACATCATTAGCAACACACATATTATTTGAATTATTGAAAAATATAAAAGCTGTAACAAAAGAAAATAACAAAAATGGAGAAGATAAAAATGGAATGACGCCACAAGAAATAACAAGCCTTAAGTGAATCATCGCCACAAGAAATTTTGATTTCTTGATAAGATCAAAATGGATGGTCTAATAGATAACCAAAAAGAGACATAATCTCTTAAATACACACACAATGTGTTTTTCTACAAAAGTCTTCTCTCTTTTATTATGTAATCCCCCTATACAAATGGAAGACTTTTTAGGCTGATTACAAGTAAAGACACAAGTCACAATAAACTAACATCAATCAATTATCTATTATCTATTATCTATTATAATAATTAAAACAGAACCCCAAAATTCTTCATCTAAGCCACATCCTCCAATATTTGCCAACTCACCAAAATTGTGATGTGGCACATTCCAAATTCATCTTCTATTCCATTATGTTTTGTTTCTTCGATATATAATGCAAACCTTTTTCACTTGTCCAAATACAATTATTTCATATATTATATAATTTCAGCTTTAATTTATCACTCAATGACTCATCAATACACTTAAAAAGTTATAATTATTCATCAAAACTTTCATTTCAATAACTCATACAAAAAAATACAAACCATCAAATATCTTCAAATCATCACAATGAAGAATTTTGGGGTTCTGTTTTAATTATTATAATAGATGTTCAAGTTCATATATCAATATTATTGCATAGGAAATAAGTTTTTTTCCCTATGTTGAATGTGTCTCCCATAACATTTTTTTTTTTATAATTAAAAAAACACAAATAATAATTGAAACAACAAAAAAATGAATAATATTAAATATTTGGAAATAAATAACTTCTAACTATTTTATTATTCGCTCGAAACCACTACTAGAAAAATACATTTTAGCTGCCATATTTAGCGTCGGCCCCCGACTCCGTCGCTAGTTAGCGTCGGCCACACCGACGCTAGCATGCCAAATTTTATTTTTTTTTCTTTATTTAGAATTGGCGTCGGCTGAGCCGACGCTATATAAAATAAGGCAGACGCTAGTTTATTTTTTGATTTTTGATTTTAATAAGTAGCGTCGGATGGACCGACGCTACGTATTAGTTTGAAAAATTAAAATTGTTTTCTCAAAATTCCATCAGATCAGATGTATATGAATCCCTCGAACCCTCTCACTTCATTAAGCCTTCTCATCCTCACGGCCCTTTATCACCGTCTCCCACCTTCATCACCGTCTCCCACCTTCATCACTGTCAGGCATTCTCACTTCATCACCGGACGCCCTTCATCCCTCGAACCCGTCACCCATTATGAACCCTTTCCTCTCCTTCTCTCTCTAGCTGAAGGAGCAGCAGCGCCACCTGCCTTGTACAACCGAACGACCTCAATCGCATCGACCAACTTAGATCTTCTTCAATCCCAAAGATTTCGTCTCGCTGTCTCTTTCAATTTCAATTTCGGTAATAATCAAATCCCTAATTTCTCTCACCTATTCGATTTCTTCTGCGCTCTCTTTCACCCCCAAGCCCTAATCTTTTTTCGATTCTTTTCACTATGGATCGGATTTACTTGATGTTCTGAGATAGTGTTTGTAATTTAGGACGAACTTGAGCTCTTTCTTCAAGCGACTCCTTTTATGAAAGTAGTAGGGCTCAACAATACTACAATTATAGGAGAGGTATGCCTGTTATAGAGTAGGCTAAAGCTTTATTGTGACATTGTAGGCTAGTGTCTAAATTGCAAAGGTAAATTATAGTTTGCTCTTATATGTCTGAATCCAATTTCATTTTGTTACTTTATGGTTTAAAAAGAAGTTATACTCTGTCCATACCAAACTTCTTCACCCCCTTGTATTTTTTTGTTATTTATTTACATGATTGATACATGATGACTTTGGTCTTAAATTTTCTCATTAAGACAACAGACTAAGGACGTGGGAGAATTCCCTTGTGAATTCTTGAGAGCAATTTGGTGTGTCACTCTGTTGTGATTTTTAGTTCTGATGGACTTCGACACATTAACATTAGCTTTTAGAGTGTCAAATGTGAACTTCAGCCTCTTATACATAGAATAGGACTAGCTGAATAGATTCGTCCATAATATCAGATTTGTTATGCTACTTATACTTTGATATATGATCATTTCTAAATCTGCAGTGAAACTTAGTGACATTAACTTCTAAAATTAATTTAGCTACCTCATTATATTACCATCAACAAATAACTTAGCACTCTTTCTAGTCCCTCTCTTCAAGACACTGCACTCTTATTCAAGTTTCAGAATTGCTTTTTTTTCTGCTGTTTAATTGATCTTGGAATAGTTTTTGTTTGTAGGCCATAGACAAGTGGCTTGAACAAAATGAAGACAAAATTAAAAAGAGCTTTAATAGTAGGAGATCTTTATCACTAAAAAATAAAAAGAGCTTTAATGTTTTTGTTTGTTATGATTTTGTTTAAGCAAAACTATACTATAAATATGGAAGGTTTGTTGCTGTTTTTTGTGCTGATGAACTGTTTCAGGACTTGAGATATGAGAGCTAGCTATACTGTTTTGTGCTGATGAACTGTTGTTGTTGTTATGATTTTGTTCTGCTTCTTGTACTCTAATGTTTTTTGTTGCTGTTGTTATGTTTGTGCTGATGAATTGTTGCTGTTGTTATCGAATTTCAAATCTTTATTTTGTTTAGGCTCATGCTGTTGTTATGATTTTGTTCTGCTTCTTTGTGCTGATATCCATAATATAACTGAGAAAGAAAGTTAGTAATTAGTTGTTAAATTAAGAAGAGCTCCATATATGTTCATGTTCATTTATGCCAATCCAAATGTAATGAGTAAAAAAAAGGACAAAGATTGGATTTTGATCAAAACTTGTTAACAGAAAACCATTAATCTTTTAATAATGGTTTCTTTAATTTTTTTTAGGATTAAAGCTATTAAAGAATAGAAATATAAATTACAAAACAAATTGTAATGAGTACTCTAATGTTTCTTGTACTATGTAAGTTGACCGACTATAGGTGTGAATTGATTCACATGAGTCATTTTTCAAAATTTGGATTGTTATCACTCCCTGCCATTTACTTTCTTACTAACTACCAAAAATAAAACCTTTCCTTCATCTTCCCAAAAAATCTCATTAATACCCATTTTTTCCACCAAAAATCCCATTAATACTCTTTTTTCACCAAAAATCCCAACTTTCTCCATGGTAGGTTGAAGTTTTGGGTCTGCAAGGTCAAAATTGTTAATAATAGGTATTTTGCAGAACCCTTCTTTGGATTGTTTTGGAGATTGATTTCTTCAAGTTTTGGATTGTTATCATTAGTATTCTTTGTCTATAATTATTGAAGACTAGTTGTTATTAAGGTGTGTTTGCAGGTTATTTGGTTAGATTGTTCAGTTTTAGGTTTAGTTATTCAAGGTTGCATTTGATCATATTTGTGCTTGCAAAGTGTTTGATATTTTGTCTGAATGTAAGCATGATGAAAGAAAAAAAACTTATGTTAACAAGGTTAAGGAAATTTAATCATCAACCTCCACTTTGGATTTTAAGAGACTTTTTAATTTGCCTTATTTTTGCATACAATACTATTTTTAACTATATAAACTTTGGTAAATAGTTTGGACTACTTCTGCATCATTTTCAAAATTTATTATAGATTCCTTCTAGTTGTTTGCTAGACTATTTATTATTAGTATATAAATATTGTATAAAAGGAGGGGCATGATTAATGGCAGTTTGTGATAGGGTAGAATTAATGGGCAGTTTGTGATAGGGTAGAATTAATGGGCAGTTTGTGATAAGGTAAATATATATCGTTTTTTGATTGTAGAAATTGGTTTTGATGCAGTATATCGCATTGTGGAGTAGATGAACAAAATAGTGCTGAAACTGAAGCTCGCGTGTGTCGTTTGAATGTAAGATTATTGTTATTTCTGTTACTAACTATTGTAGATTATTAAACTTTCTTATTTAAAGTGAGACTAATTGATTTATGATTTGTTTAAGTTTTTCTCTTCAAAAAAAAGGTTGATGATTTGTTTAAGTTAGGCAGTAGTAATAGGCATTACAGCATTTTGTTTAAGTTTTAGGCACTAGTAATAGGCATGATTTGTTTAAGTTTTTCTGATTTTTTTCGCAACAATAATTGGCACATGGCAGCATTTTGATTCCTTTACTTTCTAGCATTCTGATTCCTTTAATTACATTATGATTCCATTACTTTCCAGCATTGCTAAAGTGACATTGATTTGGTTTTTATCTATATTGCAGTTGGAGGCGCCTCTTGCAAGTTTGCAAGATTGCATTGGCCCCAAAGGTTCATCATCAACTTCCCTTAAAACATTTTGGTATGATTCTATTTTGGGATGAATTATAAGGGCTGCTGGGCTGGGCAGATGTTTCATATGCAAGTTTGGGCAGATATTGTTTAGGAAAATTTATAAAGATATGTTCATAATCGGTTTTTAATTAATTTTGATAACCTATCCATGATAATTTTTGAACATAGTATATAGTTTATTTCTTATTTTACTGTGTTACAAAAATAGTTTACATATGAATATAGAAAATGTACCGTTCTTAATACATTATATTATCTCTATATTTTTTCAAACTTATTCAGTGGTTGACAAGTTAAGTTTTTGTCTTATAGTAAATGGATCGTACATGGATGTACAATAGGGTACATGCAAATAGACGCAGATTGAAAAAGGAGTATGTTAGTGGTGTTAAAGATTTTGTGAAGAGAGCTTTGAAACAACCGATTTGTATATCTGAGGGAAGGATAAGGTGTCCGTGTATAAAATGCAAGCGTGTCAAGATATCTACAGCAACTATTTGTTGACTTTTCAATGTTGACTACTAGCGTCGGCCTGACCGACGCTGTAGTATAAATAATGTTGACTTTAGCGTCGGCCGTCTGCACCAATATTTTTGGTGTTGATGACGTGACAACGGATATAACTAGCGTCAGATGTTCTATTTTGTTGATAGTGTCGGCTTAGTGTCGGCCTGGCCGACGCTAATATAGTGTCGGATGTCATTTGACCGACGCTACATATTAGCTTCGACCGTTTTAGCCTGGGCTCGACACCGACGCTAAATCAACGTTAGCGTCGGCTTTTACCATGTTAGCGTCGGCTTTTGGCCGACGCTAAAATCAGTTTTTCTAGTAGTGAACTTCCTATGTCTTAAACATTAACAAACTTTTCTTGTCTATAATTTTTTTCAACCACTCTTGAAGTTTCTTGACCGTGTCAAATAATTATTTGAAAATTTCAAGGCACACAAATGAATTGTTTCAATATTTTGGATTTAACAAACTATCATTCATGAATGGATGTTATAATATATCACAAAGCACATAATATTATTTAGTGCATACTTAGATCGACAGTGAGATTGACAGAATTACGATGAACATATAAAATTGAAAATGTGAAAAAGTACATAAATTTATAAATCTAATGTTTCAAAACTAATATAAATTATATAAAATGAAGAAATATTATAGCTAAATGTATAACTTTAACAATAAAGAAATACATAACTATTTAACAAATATATTATTAGAAGAACCACTTCAATGAAATCAAAAAGCTTATAAAAATCAATTCCACATTTAAATATATTTTGCATGAATTGTATTAGTCAACAATGTTTTACTTTTTCTTTTACTAAAGCAAACCTAGCTTATATATAATTATTCAAAACTATATTTACCTTTAAGTACATAAATACTTGAATATATTGTACTGTAAAACAAAATTAACATTACTTTTAAATTACATATTATTGTTATTTTATATTCAGTAATATACTAAATTCTACCGCGCAAAGCGCGGGTTAGTATCTAGTTCATAATTATTACACTAACTAGTGTGTTAACCCGTGTGCCGCACGAGATATATGATTGAAAACAAATAATAGATATGATATTAGAGAAATTGATTTTTATTGAAATATTAACATTTCTCCAAAAAATAAAATATTCATTTATCCACCATTAATGAAAATTGGTCTATGAACTAGTTACCAATTGTGCTTACATGTATCTTAATTGATACGATACACCAATTCTTTGTTTACAATTTACTCTTTTTTTTTTTTTTTTATTTAAGACAAAGATAAAATATATTGATGTAATTTACTTTATTTTACTTTTTCTCTTGCACCTATTCTTTGAGGAGAATTAAAAATAGAAACATGTGACCTATATTTATAGTACAAAGAAAGAGAGATAAATAAATAAAATGAAATAAAAATTAAAATAAAAAGAAAAATTATACGAACTCCTTTAATGTCTCTTTAAATGACACACATACCCTTCTTGTTTTTTAATATAGAGTAACCTCTCCCAAGTTCTTTTAAAATAGATAGTCACCTCCCTTTCCAACTTAACACCGGTTTTATTGTTAAGTTAAAACTAAAAACCAGAGTTTTTCTACCATAGTTCAGCTATAATGGTCGTAGACCTCTTATTCCCATACCCCTCTTACACAACACAACAGATATAGAAATAATGAACAACACCCCATTTTTTGGTTGTATCTTTTGTCTAGCTGCCCACAAGATGTTTGCTCTTTTGGCTGAACAATTCAGTCTTCTTTAATAATTGATGCCTACAATGTGTTTTTGTCTAACCACGGATTCTTGACAAAGATGTGAACAGCATAATGCATATCAACACATTATAAAGCATGGATGACAGTTTTGTTTTAGATTGAAGCTACAATTGCATGTGTTGCTCGATTTAATTAATTGTTGTATCAAAATTAGTTGATCTTGGAATCAAAATATGTTTGTGTACAAAAATAGTTGTTCTTGTAGTGAGTGATGTGTTGTAATGATAAATATATTACAGAATAAAAATTATGTTAGTTTTAGTTAGGCAATTAGAAATTGGTTAGGAGTTTGTTAAGTTTTAGTTAGCTAAGCTTAAAATTCTAATAAGCTCTATAAATAGAATTTTTGTACTCTTATTTTCATCATCTTTTATCAAAATGATTCCTTACGAGTTTTCTTAAATTTCAAACTTTTAAATCTCTTTTGGTCAACTCTCTCTAAATTCTCAAATTACTAACAAAATATGATAACACTTTTGGTCTTCCATTACACTTTATCATCTTGCATTATATTTAACTTGTTACAAGTTAACTAGTTGGTGACTTATAATTTCTATGTCAGGAATGGAAAATATTTAGTTGCCAAATAAGATTGAAATTGATATTAAGAATTAAAAGGTCGTCCTTCTAGTTTGGTTAATTAACATGGGTGTTATTTTGTTAATGGAGCTCAATGTAGTTCGATGTTTCCATGGTGGCACATAAGCTTGGCCACTTGGGTGTTATTTCCTTGGAGAAAACTGAAAAGGCAAGAGTTGATTTTAGATATAGTGTTTAACAATATTCAGAATAGAAAAAGTGGAAATCAATGCTTCTAATTTTTTAACATACAAACACCTCTGTTAACGGCAGGGGAGGTTTGTGTCAAATGATAAAATAGAAGGGGTGTGAGTTACATATACACATAATTTAGTGGTATGTTAAGTTTCTAAATAACTAAATTTAGGTTCTAACAGTTTCTTTTTATATGATCTCAATATTTTAACTTATATGAAATAACAATGAGCATATACATGTTATATGACCAAATAAATAAATAAAATACATGTGAGATAAAATCAAGATATATATAATTATATCTCAAAAGTTCTATTTGTAAATTATGTGTAGTTGTATATTTTTAATCTTCTAAATTTAATTATCTTAAATTTGCAAAATATTCTTATTGGATATAAATTGATATTGAATTTTCTTTATGAAAGTTACTTATGATCATATATATATATATATATACATTAATGATTTTTATAAAATTCTTATATAAGTGTGTTTTCGGTTGTCCAACTTCTAAAGAAAAAAGATGCATATGGTTTATATACAAGATTATTTTCTTCGTTTGATTTAATTTATAGTTATTCAAATAAAATATGTAGTTATGATTTATTTAGTTTTATTTGTTGAACAAAGTTTTGTGTTTCATTTATTAATATGTAAAATGTTGTTTTTTATATACGCTTATGATAATACAAAAGGTAAATAAAGTTCTTTCAAATTTCTGTATAAAGTTTTATTTGAAATACAAAATTTTGAATGATATGATTGTTTATTATAGATTCAAAATGATTAAAATGATTGAAACAAATATCATCATAAACCTAAAGTTTACAAACCATATTAAAGTTTGTTGTTGGCAAGACTGGTTGGGCCGTTCTAGATCTGTAACGATGCGAAAAATAGTTAAACTTTATGCCAACGTGTGTTGAAGAGTCTGAAAATTCTTCAATCAAATAATTTTTGTGTGTTATTAGTTCTCAAAGAAAGTTGATAATTTGAGTGAATGAGTGATATGATCCTCTTTGTCATGAATAACTTTTAGGATCGTTGTAACATGGAAACTTACAATTTGGAGCCAAAATCATGTTTAGTGGAGAACACGATAATTGAAGCTACGAATATCAAAATCGAGCGATTCCAAAACGAGATGAAAGAAGATGTTCTGAAACAAAAATTAGGCTATTGAATCATCGAGATATGAGTGCAAGATACTGAACACAAAAATTGGTAAAATTTGTATATTAAGGTTTATTGTAAAGGAAACTGGAAATTATAATTCAGCAAACGAATCAACAACAGAATGGTGCCACAATCTAGAGATTGATAAGTCGAAAAGAAGGCCACAAGGATTAACAGCCTTTATAAGTTCAAAATGATTTTTTCAAGAACTCTAGAGAGCAAGACCTCACAAAATAACTATATTCAAAATATGTTTTTCCAGATCTAGGGGTTTGCCTTTTATAGTGGCACTACCTTAGAAGTTCTTGAATTTGTCCCACTTGAAGTTTTTACAATTATATCCAAGTGTTCTTACTAATTTAGTCTACTACTTTAATTAAAACTAATATTAAAATTTGATAACACATAGATGCAGCCTTCATTCCTTAACTTCTTCAATTTGGATTAAGCAATTTACTATCTTGGACTACAATTCTTCGTGAGTTGTACTTGCTTCAAATAAAGTGGCTATCAAGTTATTTAGAGCCTCATTTGCCTTCTTTTACCTTGCTCTTGCCATTGGAGTTCCAAGACCTTGAATATTCTCTATGCTTCATTCCTTGGTTATGTTTTCTATGTCCTCAATATTCCCCCTTTCTTGAACTGAATATGCCCTCAAATCTTCTTTACCTACATCATAAAGATTCAAATCAACCACATTATAAGTAGGACTAACACCATACTCATCTGGAAGGTCTATTTTGTAGGCATTATCATTAATCTTGGACACTTATAAAGGTCCATCTCCAGTTGGTTGAAGCTTAGATTTTCTTTGAGAAGGAAATCTTTCCTTCCTTAAATGAACTCAAACCCTATCACCTGGTTCAAAGACAACCTTTCTCCTTCCTTTATTAGCTTGTATTGCATAGCTATCCACTTTCTTTTCAATTTGTGCCTTTACCTTCTCATGTAATTTTCAAACATATTCAACCTTAGTGTTCCCATCCTTATGAATTAGAATAGAACTACTTGGTAAAGACATAAAATCAAGAGGAGAGAGAGGATTAAAACTATAAACAATTTCAAAAGGAGAATAACAAGTAGTGCTATGAACAACCCTATTATATGCAAACTCAACGTGAGGCAAACATACTTCCCATGTCTTAATATTATTTTGGATTACAACGCTTAAAAGAGAAGAAATAGTATGATTCACTATCTCAATTTGACCATCAGTTTATGGGTGGCAAGTAGTGGAAAAGAGAAGTTTAGCTCCAAGCTTACCCCAAAATGTCCTCCAAAAGTGACTAATGAATTTAGTGTCTCGATCACTCACAACTCTTCTAGGTAAACCATGAAGTCTAACTACCTCTTTAAGAACAAATATGCCACGTGACAAGTATAATCCACTTAAGGTATGAAATCAGCAATCATGGAGAATCTGCCCACCACCACAAAAATTAAATCCTTTCCGCTTTTAGACCGAGGATGACCTAAAACAAAATCCATAGAAATATAAATCCAAGGAGAGTTAGGTATTGGTAAGGGAGTATACAAACCATGAGGTATAACTTTAGACTTAGATTTCTTACAAACAATGCATCTTTCACACAATTTACGTACATCACATTTCATGTGTGGCCAATAAAAAATTTCATGCAGCATGTCTAAAGTCTTTTTAACTCCAAAATGTCCCATTAATTGCCTCTCATGTATTTCCTTCACAAGTAAATCCCTAATGAAACTTTTTGGCACACATAACCTCTTTTCTTTGAACAAATAGCCATTATGCCTAAAATACTCATTTTGGGCAGCATGCACACAACATTTATATATTTGAGAAAATTCGGGATCATGCTCATACTATTCCTTAATTACCTCAAAATCAATAAACTTAGTTTCAAGAGTAGAGAACAAAACATACCTTCTTAAAAGTGCATCAACAACAACATTGAACTTACTTTTTTTATAACTTACCTTTGATGAGACATCAAATATGAAAAATATTTTTCCTTTTTGTTTTATCCAAGTTTCTTGATTGGCTGCCCAACATTCTTCTAACCATGAACAAGCCTCCTCCTTCGTCAAATTCTTCCTCATTCTCTTCATCACTAGATGTAGTAGATTCAGAAGATGATCCATTAGTAATATCTCCATTCTCCTTAAGCAGCATGGTCTTCTTAGTTGGACATTTAAAAGCTATGTGACCTCTTCCCAAACATTTGAAACATTTAATCTCATTACTTTTTGTTTTCTTACGAGCATCATTAGATTTATTTTGAGTTTTTTGAGGTGCAACCTTGGATGTGTTTGATGAAGTACTTCCCTCCTTGTTTCTATCCTTCCAACTAGAGGAATTAAAGTTAGAAGATTTCTTTCTCATGACACATTTTCCCTTTAGTTGTTGTTCTACCTTAGTAGCTTAATGCACTAAGTCCTCCAACTCCACATAATTTTGTAATTCCACAATGTCACTTATATCACTATTCAGCCTCATAAGAAACGTGCTATAGTAGCTTCCATATCTTCACTAATATTGGCTCTAATTAAGCACACATCTATCTCCTTATAATAATCTTCCACACTCTTGTTACCTTGTGTGAACCTTTGAAGCTTATTGTGAAAGTCTCTATGATAGTAAGAAGGAACAAATCTCTTCTACATTAATCTCTTCATCTCCACCCAACTATCCACCAATGGATCTACATATCTCATTCTTTCTTTTTGTAATTGGTCCCACCAAATGAGTGCATAATCAATAAATTACATGGCTGCCACTTTTACCTTCTTCTCTTTCGTGTAATTATTGCATGAAAAAAGTTGTTCAATTTTCATCTCCCACTCAAGGTAAGCCTCTAGATCACTCTTTCCTTGAAATGATGGTATTTTAAGCTTCACTCCCTCTATTATATCTCCTCTACCACCACCCTCAATTTCTCTTCTCCTCTTTCTACTTCCATCATCACTATGATTTTCTAACTGCTCAATTCTAGCATGTAAATTTTCAGTATGCTCCATCACCATCCTTTGCATTTGAGCAGTTATAGACTCCACTAAAAATATGTTGTTTCTCCCTTGAGGAGGGCTATTATCACCACCTATTCCTACCATATTTTAACCAACAAACAAACAAAAGTGAAAGAAAAGGACCACACCACACAGCTCACATGTCTACACTCTTGAATTTTTCACTTGTGTTTCACTTAATTTAGTCTTTTTATATAATTTATCTCTCTTGCCTTTTTCCACTCAATTGCCATCTTCAAGTTCTTAATTGAACCGGAAAGAACACTCAAGATTGTTGAACCAAAATTGGTTAGAAGTAAGTAAAGTAACACAAAACAATAGTAATGTGATTGAAAAAATACTCTTAGGAATTTTGTCAAACAAGTAGTGTGCAATACTTTTAACAACACAAAAATATTTTTGTTTTTGAATTTTTTTTTTCTTAAATAGGAGCAACCCAATAATTATAGAACTCAATCGAGTTAGTAAGGACAACAATTCAAACAAAAGCAACACAACTAGCAATTTATATTTCACCCAAAAAAATGCATAAACAAAATTTTACTTAATTCCAAACCTAGAAACAAGCTCTGGTACCAAACGATATGATCCTCTTTGTCATGAATAACTTTTAGGATCGTTCTAGGATGGAAACTTACAAATTGGAGCCAAAATCATTTTTTGCAAGAGAATATGATAACTGAAGCTACGAAAGTCACTCCAAAACAAGGTGAAAGAAGACGTTCTGAAGCGCAAATTAGGCTGTTGAATCACCAAAAAAGAATATGTAAAACTAGAGATATGAGCGTGTTGTGCAAAATTCTGCAAGTGTACAGGTTTGTCAAGTAGTAGTATATAAGATTATCGTATCCACAGAGATTAATTTAACAACCACCATATTAATCAAGATTTTATATTATTTAGACTAATGAAAATTATTGTTGATTGGTGATAACAAAAACATAAAGAGAGTATAAAAGTTATAACGAGAGTATATAACAACACAACTTTGAATTAATGGAAAGTAAACATAGGGTCATGGTTTCACTTGTAATATCAATACCTCAAGTCCTAGTTTTATATGAATTCTTATTTATTTTCTAAATTATCAATCCTTCTTTAAAACTATTAACAAATATTTGCCATGCAATGTAATATTCTTTTCCCTAAATTAATTCTTGATTGATCATTCAAAAAATATAATTAAGAGAAAACATAAAGAACCAAGAGGTTAAGTGATTGAAAGATTAGTATCTATGTTTCATCATACAAGAATCCTAATCTCAATTATCCTATAAATCTACCAATTAATTGTAGTTGGTCACTAGTCAATTGATCCTAAATATGTTAATAAAACAATAGAATAATTTAATTGAGATAAACAACAAAAATCTAAAATAAAACTAAAATTTAAAACTAAGACATAGTAAAAAGGTATCTTAATCACAAGATTCACCCAAGACTCTAGAAGAGAGCTTAGTTACTCATTGACATATAGAAAATAAAGCAAATAATAGAAGTGTTCATCAATTAAAGGAAAAGAAATAAAACCCTTAAAGAATATGAATTTGGTTGCTCCAAAATTTGAGACACTTTACTCCAGCTCCAAGCACTCCTAAGTTTCCAAATTGTTTTTCCTTATTTACTCACTCTCAAATTTTTTCTACTCCTCCGATTCTGTTTCTGGTGTGTAGCCCCTCTTCTGTTTCTGATTTCTCCTCCTTATGATAACAAGAAGATCCTAATTTAATGCAACAACCTTCCCCCTTCTTTGGCAACAACGTTCCTTCTTCTTTGGAAACATTTTTTTATCATAAAATTCAGTCTCCTTGAAATGTGCAACAAACCTCCTTCTTGCACTCATAAGATGAAATATTAAACTTGATATTTTTGCAGTAAAAACTTAGTTGATTTGACCAATTTGAATTATTTTATCATCTCATGATCAATTCTGCAAATATAATAAATAAATAAATAAATAAATAAGAAGAAGTTGAAATCAAAACTATAAAATAAGATAAAATAGAGGGTAAATACCCTCTTAAAATCCTATAAAAATTGGTTTATCAGAGTGTAGGTTATTAAACATGAAAATTGGAAAATTTTGTGTAATATGATTTAATGTAAAGGAAACTGGAAATTATAATTCAGCAAACGAACCAAGTACAAAATGGTGCCACAATCTAGGGATTGATAAATCGAAAAGAATACCACAAGGATCAACAACCTTGATAAGTTCAAAGTGAATTTTTTCAAGAACTCTAGAGAGCAAGGCCTCACAAATGAGACTCTAAATAACTTGATAGCCACTTTATTTGAAGCAAGTCCAACTCATGAAGAATTGAAACCTAGGATAGTAAATTGTTTAATCCAAATTGAAGAAGTTAAGGAATGAAGGTTGCATATATGTGTTATCAAACTTTAATATTAGTTTTAACTATAGTAGTAGACTAAATTAGTAAGAACATTCAGGGTCTAATTGTAAAAATTTGAGTTGGGCCAAATTTAGAGAACTTGTAAGGTGGTGCCACTATAAAAGGCAAACCCCTAGCTTTTGCAAAACAGATTTTGAACATATTGTTA
The DNA here is from genome assembly GCA_037974755.1 of Cicer yamashitae. Taxonomy (NCBI): domain Eukaryota; kingdom Viridiplantae; phylum Streptophyta; class Magnoliopsida; order Fabales; family Fabaceae; genus Cicer; species Cicer yamashitae. The sequence continues at coordinate 36,134,265 of JBBPBQ010000004.1, forward strand.
GTTGACCTTGCTCTTGTCATTGGAGTTCCAATACCTTGAATATCCTCCATGCTTCCTTCCTGGTTATGTTTTCTATGTCCTCATCAATGAGCCTCTCCCATTTCTAAAATGTATATGAGGTTGTATTTGTGAATCAATACACTGATCAAGTGGATCAATACACCAATCATAAACTAAATGTTGTCGTGTATGTCTGTTATAAACTCACAACCAGAAGTTCGTGAGATTTTTGTGTCAACTAATTTGACTAAAAGTCAACTTTCATAAATATCTAGAAAGAATTGGGAAAGTAGTGAATGTATTGGATTTGATATTGAACATCATGTAGAATATGTTCATACACAAAAATGAACTTGAAGATTCATTCTTTGGATGTCTAAAGTTAATTGTGTGACCAATACTTATGAAATTATAACTTCTAAATTCTACTTTGGGAACATGCAATCATGTATGTTGAGATATTGACTCACATCAAGTCTACAAGTTACTATAGGCCTTTTAATTTACAATAAAATTTGGGTTGATAACCTAATATTCCCCATCGAAGAGATTTTTGGATGTGTTGGGTATGTTTCAATTGCTCCAATATAATGCACTAAGATGGATCGTAAAATAATATTGAATATGAAATCTCTATTTATAATAGAGTATATTGAGTCAATAAATTGGAGACTTGTTTACAAATGATCAAGTTGACTATCATTTAATGGATTAGTATTCACAATATTAGGGGGAGAGAATAAGCAATTGAAAGTGATTATTAAAATATATTATTATATCATCTTGATCCTCGTACAAACAAGTGAACCAAAAGTTCAAAATAGAACTAATTTGCAAAGTTTAGAAAAACCAATTATCTACTTCAAATGCTCCAATCAAAATTTAAGTCCTTGTTTGACGATGTATCATTGCAAATGAGTCTCATCCAAAGCAATGAGCCAAACAGCAAGATGGCCCAAATGAGGATGAATATTTCAAAATAGTAATTTGACATAATTGATTTTCAGTTTGAGAAGAATTGAATAGGTACCTGAAATTTGTAAAAAATCTGGCGAACTCAATAAATTATATCATGAATCGAATATGATGGAACCGAAAGGAAGTCAACGTTGATAATATTTTTGTATTATAATTTAGCGCTATATGTGATAAATGATAATGAGGATCATGAATTAAAGTCTATTAAGATTATAGACACATAAAAGCTAGGAAAAACAATAGAAGGGGAATTAAGTCCGCTTTGAAAAGCGAGAAGTTTTGGGACTTGAAGTCTCATATCTAAAGATGTGAAGCTAACTAGATAATCATGAAATACATATATTCAAGTATATTGACAAGAGTCTACCATTTATTTTGAAGAGACATATTCACTTGATGTGAATTCAAGAACTTTTCATACTTGATTAAGTTTAGTAGCCATGAAATGCTGAACTTATATGAAAGACATGTACGAATTTATGTGGCTCACTTGATAATGATGATAATATGAAACTCCCTAAAGGATTTAATTTTTCTGGGATATACAATTCAAACTATTGATGAGATAACTTAATCAAAATGAATAAGTCTTTGTAAGTGCTCAAACAATCTATATGCACACTGTATAATATTCTTGTGTGAATATTTTCTAAATTTTGAATTATGAAGCTCATATAGCAATGGCTCTAAAATGGTGCTATATGGACAAGTCAAATCAATTGTGCACTCTAATTGTTGTAAGGTAACCAATTGAGAACAAATTTGTTTAAAGAACTCGAGAAAATAATGATTACTACATGGTCCCGAAACACTATATATTAGTAGAATCAAATACTAATGTATCTTTCTAATTATTAATCTGTTGTGAAATATCATTTGTTGTTAATTTATTATACAAATGAACTTCTTTGGAACATGATCAAATATATATTTTGTTATCTTAGAGATGCAGGTTATTGTTTAATCATCATAATGGTATATATCACAAACAAGATATTTGTTTACAAAAGAAAATACAACTATTTCATAGAGATATGTGAAACAAACCACAACCATAATATCATTAATTGACGACAAAATTGTACAGCTGCATGAGACAAGTTTCGAAGGTGTTTTGGTTGAGGCGTGTGATTCAACACATGCAAGGGACTTATGGTTTGTCTTCCATAAATATGACTACAACAGTTTCTTTTGAGGATAATATTGCATGCACTGCTTAATTGAAACAATGAAACATTAAAGAAGATAGAACAAGACATATTCAAGAAAAATATGTAATCGCTCGTGATCTTTAACCAAGTGGTAATACGGACATCAACAAAGTCATTTAGGTGATAACATCTTATACATCATTACAAAGTCACTGTCAAGTAAAGTGTTTCAACAACTATAAAAAAAAGATCGATCTTAGTCATTTCACATATTATTATCTTTTTTCCTTCACCATAGTTTTGTCCCATTTGGTTTTGTTGGTAAGGTTTTTAATGAAGCAAATCCCACGTAAAGGATGTTGTACTCTTTTTCCTTCAATATGGTTTTTCCCACATGGTTTTTCTTAGTAAGGTTTCAATGAGGCATATCTTCATGGACATCCAAGGGAGAGTGTTATCAATAATATGTGCTAATCGATCTCTATTCCTTGGTCTTCTATATTCCCATAGCTCTGATTCCCTTAACTCCCGTTAGTGAATGAATTAATTGGTAGCTTTTAATCTTGTTCTTTCACTTACCTATTTATGTCCTATAAAAAGGGCTTACCATGTTTTATAAACACACAACTTGAAAAGCATAATGCAATACTCTCATTCTCTTCATTTTTCTATTGTTCTAGATTTTGCTATAATTTCATAACAAAACATAATACTAAAGTATGCCCTCCATTCGACCATCCCTAATTAAATATAAGATTTTATTGACTAAATTATAGAAATTAAAAAAATTTATAGTAATATTAAAGTTGTTAACAAATTATATTATTTTTCCAATTTCACTATCTTAATGAGAGAAATTAACCATCTTTGCATTGTATAGTATGTATTGCATGCTAGTTACAAAAAATGTATAGCAATTATGAGTATTTTTTAAAAAAAAAATAATGAAATATTTAGAGGTTAATTTAAATTCCTCAATGGAAATCACATTGTTCTAAAAATAAAATTGAAATATTTTCAAATTCATGGAATTTTATGAAATATTTTGTTAAAGGTTAATTTAAGACGGCTTAAATATACAATTGATTTTTGTATTATGCGTTTTTTGGTTTTAGTACATGTAAATTTTTTGTTTGATTTTGGTCATTTGGAATAATTTTTTATTTGATTTTGATCCTTACTCTTTTGCTATAGTCCCTGTAAAACTATTTTTTACTGTAATGATTCTATGCAATATATATAATATTTGATTGTAGTTCCTCAATTATTATTGATGTAATGAATTGCAAGAACCAATTTTAATAAAAATCAATTTTGCATGGATTAAAATATAAGAATAATGACAAAAAACAAAACAAAAATATTTACAAGAACAAAAATCAAATAAAACATTCCGTACTTTTCAGTCCATACAAATATCATTGTTATCAATTTTAGTCTCTACTGTAGGGACTAAAATTGAAAAATATGATATTTGTAGGGACTAATAAATGCAAAAAAAAAAATTTAGGTACTAAAAGTAAAATATAATAGTTTTACTACAACTAAAAATTTATTTAAATCTATTTTATTGACTAATTTAATCTTATGCATTAATTAAATCTAACGGTTGTTATTAATAGTTCTCATTTCTTATCATAACCATCGGTTCACCTCTTTAATATATATATATATATATATATATAAGTTTAATTGTTATGTATTCTCAGTGTAAAAAGCGTTATAATGTCAAGACATCACAATCATTAATGGATATTATTTTAAAGGTAATTGTGATAAAACTCAAAACATCTTTAATAATCAATCGGTTTTGATTGTCTGCCAATATAAAAATTATTTACACGAACATTGTATATGAATTAAATCTTTTATATATATACTTCAAATAAATTTAAATTTTTTAAATTGGCTCAACGGGGTTTAAGAATAAAGAACGTTAATAACTATCTAGACAAAAATTTATAAATAAAACAATTCAATCGAAATTATTTGAATTATAAAAAATTCTATTTTCTTTATAATTTTTAATTATCTCATCTACAAAGACCCTTATATTTTTTGTGGTAGTAAAATTAAGAATATAAAATTTAAAACTTAATCGAATCCTCTTTTTTTTGTCAATAAAGTAACCACACCCTAAAACTTATAGCCCAAAAATGAGAGTTAAATAACTCTAATTCAGATGCTCCACTAAAGGTGCTATTGTTTTTGGAATTTTTTAAGATGTTACAACAAAATAGCCATTTTCCTAAGCAAACCAAAGTTTCTCAATTATTAGTCCTCTTTATACTAGTTAATTAATGGTTAACAGTGATTTTGTTTTATGCAATATGCGACAATTAATATAATTTTAATTTTGGTAAAACCATTTATTTAGATTTCATCATGTAATTTTTTTATTTTTTAATATTTTATAGCATCTAACTATCTAAAAAAGATGATGTAGCATATTAAATCAACAGTTTTTTAATGATGTAGCATCTGAATCATCGATACTTTGATAAAATATTTTAATACAACATTGATAATTATTAAACTAAATTAATTAATTATTTTATGTAAAAATAAAAAGAAAAAAAATTATGTCTTTCTCCTTTCGATTCTTTCTTCCTTCTTCAAATTCAGAAATTCCTCTCCACAAATTTCTAAATCAATTTCTTCAAATGGACGGCTTCTCTAGAGCAACTGAAAGCTGGTGAAAATGTTTTGAAAATGGTTGTGGATCAAAAGGTTTGTGTAACTTATTTTTTTTCTTCTTTAATGTCAAAAGTGTCAATGTCGGTGTCAAGTAGCACATTGTCAATGGTTCTTGACTATCTATTTGTCCAACGACAAAAAGAGCAACTTCATGCTAAAATCATTCAGCTCAAAAAACAACTTAATATGAAACACAATCTCGAATTGGAACATATAGAAGATGATGATGGAGAATTTGATGTTTTAAATAGGACGAAAACTTTTAGGAATTTGTGGAGAGGAAATAGGGATTTTAGGCTTGAAAATTGAGGAAGGAAGGGAAATGGGAAAGACAATTTTTTTTCTTTTTATTTGTAGATAATTTTATTGATTTATTTAATTTGACAATTGTTAGTGTTTTTATTTTTAATTATTTTATCAAAATAATGATGATTTTCATTAAAAAATGATGATTCAATATGCCATTAAGGACCAAAAGTGAAAGAATTTGAAATTCTAAAGATGAAATCTAAAAAAACCAATTTTTATATAAATTAAAACTAAATTGATCTCATATTGTAGGGACAAAGACACTATTAACCCTTAATTGATTTATTTTATCCGTCCCATATTAAATATTTTATTTAGTAAATAAAAATGCCGCATATAATTGATGGTATATTAGCACAAAAATGACAAAGAATAATTGTTGTTATACATTTTCAACATATTATTAATGAATTTATTTTAATTTTTCTTCTAAATTAATTAACACTTTTACCCTTCCAAATGAACTATTTTACTACATTTTCTTTTAATTGTATAAAATAACCTATGATGACACTAAATATGAGACGGATATTGTGTTTTGGTTCTAGAATTTGAACTGTAATATCCAGTACACTAGTATTTTCCATGCACTTTGAATGCCTTGTTATATTTTTCTGAAAATATGGAAACTAGAAATTCTGGAAGTACAGGAAGAATCTACCATTTCGAAGAAAGGCTGATTAAAGTATAATAAAGTTATTTAAAGTAGCCCTATGACTATGGTGATGCAGTTCCAAACAAATAGAAAAAGCATCAAAAGGTGTCTTTAATAAAGCAATTGGTTGGTACATGTAGCCCATGATTTCGGGGTTGAGTGAGGGCCCGATTCATTAGTCATGTTATCAAAACAATAAATTGCATTGGATAATAAAAGCATTGAATAGAAGAATGAAGAAACAAAAGGTAGATAATTTTTTATAGGTTCCCTTTATAAGAGATCATCAGGTTCAAAGTATTGTAGTACATTGAATTGTAGTACATTGAATGTGGACCGTGAATCCAAATATCTCTCGATCTCAGTCAATTATATCTATTTCTTTTAATTTTAATTTGTTTTTCAATTGTTTTGTTGGATCAAGATTTTATACTATATAGATTATGTAAGTAAAATTTTACAAAAATTTAAAATCATCTGATATATTATTGAAATTCATGAAGATTAATGATGTTCAATAAAGTGCATAAAACGTTAATTTTGATATATCTCAATAACATATCAAATAATTTTATATTTATGCAAAAATTTACATGCATGATTTAAACGATATAAATTTCAAATCCAACAAAAAAAATTGAAAATATAATTAAAATTAAATAAAATAGAGATGATTGACAGAGATTGAGAGAAATTTGGATTTAGATGATCCAAACTCCTAATTGTGACACATATGTCAATTAAATTCAAATTGTAATTTGTCATGTTGTTGGAATCTAACATCTTTAGTTACACTCAACTCCGTCGGTTGATAACCTAAAACTAGATGCATATCCACAACATACAACTTTAATTAACTAGATCGTGAAAGGAGTGATTATGCAAATTAATTAGTCATTCAAATTATAAGTGTAAGTCAAATTAATTTTTGAATTTTGTAAATTTGCAAGTATATATATGAAATTATAAAATATTAATCAAAATAGTTATATTTAAACTTTTACCGTAAGAGACTATAATGTGACATGTTATGTTAACCGAATATGTAAGTCATCTACGTTGATCTCATATTAATGTCATCACAACATAAACTAATTTTTTGATTAAATTTAAATTTTTCATAGACTACTTTGTCAAAAATTAATTCATACACAATTATAATTACCCACACATTTATCTTTGAGATGACAAAATTTTATTGACAAATATGTCCTCGAGAAGATGACATTGATGTTGAATCATCATTCACAAATCACGTATTCAATTACAATGTCACAATAAAATATCTAATGATAAAATTTATTGAGAGACTACTTTAATTGATATTTTACAATTTTAAAAATTTATCTGTCAATTTACAAAATTCAGTAACTAATTTCATCGAAAATACTTTACAATTTCATATACTATAATCTACATATTCACTCATCATGAAAGTCATGAATTTAGGTAGGGTTGGCCCTTACGTCGAAGATTTTATACACAAAAATAGGATAAATAAGAATAAGCTTAAATTGCAGTTTTGGTCCCCCTATAGCTGAATCACGAAAATAGTCCCTCCATTTTATTTCTCTCCAGTTTTGGTCCCCAAATAGAATTTTAGTCCAAAATTTGTCCCCTAATTTTAATGATGTGTAAAAAAATAGATGATATGTTCTAATCCCTAATTCCTTGAGAACTCAAGAACATGAGTTTAGGGAACTGTAACAACCCTTCCAAATTTGTAAAACACATTTTCTATTTTATTAGAACTCAAAAATGGGAACTGCAACACTGTTATCGACCTTCTCGCCCCCCTTTTCCCCTCGTTGGAAATAGCGAGTTTTTGCCTTCCATGGGAATCGGCCACTGTTAATCACGACCTTCTCTCCCCCGTGGAAATCGAACCCGGTACTTGGGGGATAAATACATTGTCCATTCATTCTCACTAGCTCAATTGGTAGTGGAAATGAATGTACAGTGTACTTATCCTCTTTGAATTTCTCATTCATCGTGTTCTTCTAGGATTAGGATTTCTAAACTAAGAAATGTGTAATAAATAGGAAATTAAATTAAATGATTAAATAAAATAGGAAATGTGTTTTTACAAATTTGAGATGTAATTAATTCATATGGAATCTTCCACATCATATGTGTTTTTTGACACATCATTAAAAAAATGACACTTCATTAAATTTTGAATTAAAATTCTGTTTGGAGACCAAAATTTGGGAGAAATAAAATGAGAGAACTATTTTCGTGATTCAACTAAAATAAGGGGACCAAAACTACAATTAAACCATAAGAATAAGTTTGTATGGACAATATTTTGAAGGAAAGGGAAGAAATTAATTAGAAAAGAAATGATGTGAAGATCACGTGAATCACTATCAATAGCAGTGAATTTCGTCTCCCAAAATTAGAATTTAGAACGATACTTTTTAACACCTTTTTCCCGGGCTGTGTATACTAACCTTTTTATTATATTATAATAACACCAGAATGAAGTTGTTTATTTGTTTATGTAGTTATGTGAAAAAGAACGTACTTCTTCTGGTAAAAACTTTTATTAGATTAACTTTTTAAAATCATTGATACTTCACTCTAAGTAAGGAATATTTTAGAATTTATTGAAAATTTACGGTAAATCGTAGAAACAATAATAAACTTAGAGAAGGTGGAGGGAGGAGGATCTCTAATAGTAGTGAACGGTTTATATGACTGGTACTTGTAAAAGACATTTTATAGTAACATTCAATAAAAATTACGTATTTCGTCAAATCATCTCTACTTTTTTTTTTTACATAAAATAACTTTCTCTTTACTCACTTTAACAGTAATATTACATTGAAAAATAGAAATTTACTATTAGTTGTTAGTGTAAAACTCTTTTAAATTGAGAGTACATTTCAATTACAAAAGAGATGAGAATAAGAGATATACACTTTTAATGTAAAACAATTTTACGTCCACGTTCAATAACGATTGCTTGACACATCATGAATATTTTTGCAGGTTTTAGCACTCATTTTTCTTCATTGAGTTATTGTTTTGAGTCATTTAAGTCAATTAATTTATGACAATTTTGCATTCCTTTGATTTTTTAGTATACAAGCACAGACAATTTATTTTCCTCTCTAATCAAATAAATTCTCGTAGTATTATTTTATTTGTTTGAGTCAGTAATAGGTAAATCTTTGAAGTGAAACAATGCTAGGAAAGTTTTGGAGTTGCAATAATAGAACTCCCAATATTCAAGAAAACATAAGGTTTATCATTCAGAAAGATCTTGCTTGACAAGTTAACCTCATTTTGGAACAATTACAGAATGGTTGGAATCTGCAAAGTTTCTCCTAGCGAAGACCACATCTTGCCAGACAAGCTAACTCATTTCAAAAATGGGTGTTCACTATTGGAAGATTTTGCCTTGCAACCAGACCATCTTGCCAGCCTTGCTTTGAAATGACGTTACCAAATATTCAATTTTTTAAGCGATTTTTTAAAACAGAATTAGGGTTCTGACATTTTTTTGGGAGCTAAAGAGACATTTAAAGGCAACAAAGGAGCACCAATCAAATATTTTAAATTGGAATTGGAATTTATGCATCAAAATTAGTCTTTCAAGTTATAATATAAATACTCTTCACATACTTTCGTTATAACCCAACATTCATAATTTCTTGTCCATTTTTTCTCATACAAAGAACTCTTTTAAAACTCTCAAACCCTTTGGTGTGAATGATTGTGATATTCATAGCTAGGTAGAGATTTGCAATTGAGTGATATGTTCATCATCATCCACAATCAAGAGGAAAGGAAAAGAATGGATTTCTTTACATCCTAATTTAGGATATATAATTGAGGTTTTTAGGTTTCTTATCAAGATTTAAAGCTTTGAATTAACAAGGTGAAGATTCAAGGTTGAAAGCTTCATAGAGGTTGAATTTGCAGTTGTATCAAATTGGAATTCAAGGTGATTCTTTAAGGGTTTTACAAAAATTGAAAGTTCCTAGATTCAAAAGGAGCATAACGCATTGGAGCAGATATTTTTTCATTTGGATCAAGGAAATTCTTTTGTAATCATAACAATTCATCATTCATTCATAGTAGAAGAAAAATCTCTTATCAATTGATAAGGGGACTGGATGTAGGTCACAAGCCAGGGCGTAGTGACAGAACTGATATAAATAAATCTCAGTGTCTTCTTTTCAACCTTAATCTCTTTACTTTTAACAATTTTTATTATGATTAAATTTGAGTAAGCTATTTGTTAGAGTTAGCTTGATCATAATTTATGCACAAATTATTTGTATTCATAAAAATCTGTTTTATCAAAGTTGAGAAAATTATGATACCAAGATTGAAATTCTTCTTGATTCTAGTTCAATTTTAGATTGTGTTGTAATTTATGTTGTCAAATAAGGATAGGTTTTTAACTTAGGAATATTTGACTAAGGTTAAAAACTTTAATTTTGAAACTACACACAAGTCTTTATTGAATTAATTCTTATTAATACTAATCAAATTTGTATCAAATAAAAAAAAAAAATTGTTACTAACTTTGGTTTAGATCTTATTCAAATTGTTATTCAGTTTGTGTAGTGGTTGATTATTGATCTTTATTAATTACCTAATTGAAGTTTATTTTCAATTAGAGAATTAACACATTGAGTTGATGTTATTAAAGTCTAGTTAAATCTCGTAGTTTCTATTAATAGTTTCAATAAGCATAAATTTCTTTTCACGAAAAAGTTTAAAAAATCGTTTTCATCTGTTGTGTGCAAGTAATCTATTCACCCTCTAGATTCAGATAGCCACTGAACCTAACAAGTGACACCACAAGCTTGATTGTTCTTGTTTAAAGGATTTAAAAACTTCAAGAATTAGTCCTAATGGCTTACCCAAAACCTAAGGGAGCATATAATAGAACCCCAATATTTAGAGGAGAAAATTATGCCTATTGGAAATATTGTATTAAAGTTCATGTCATGTCTTATGATATAGGGGTTTGAAAAGTTGTTGTTAATGGACCTTTTGTCCCAACCATTGTAAGAGATGGCAAAGCTATTGACAAACCTAAGATTGATTGGACTAGCTTAGATAACAAAAAAGTGCAATATGATTGGAGAGCTTGTCTTAAGCTATATTTGAATTGTACTCCAAGAGAACGACTTAACTAGGTGACAATGGACTCTGGGTGAGTAGTGAAGGTGCAAGCACGAGAAGAGGGGGTTGAATTGTGTTTGACTAAGTTGAATTCTTTTTGATAATTTATTTAAAATAGGTTCATGTTTAGTGACTTACTTAGAATAAAAGTAGTAGCAATCAAATTAAGTGATCAGAGGCATAAGTAAAATAAGAATTGTAGAATTAAAACAACACAAGAAGTTATTCTGGTTCACCGCCAACTTGGTAGCTACGTCTAGTCCCCTCACTCAGAAGGATTTAATCCACTAATTCAAAACATGAATTACACAACAACTGACCATACAAGTCAGTCTTATCAAAACAACTGACATCTACAGACTTTTTGAGGAACACAAACACCTTGATTCTACAAGTCAACTATTCTCAACACAACCTATGCATTGCTTGAGGAACACGAAAGCCATTATCGTGTTGGATTACAATAGTTTGGAATAAATTGGTTTGCTTCTTACAAGATGATTATAACAATGACTCTCACACTAGAAAGTATTTTATGAGAACAATATATTTGATTTCACAGAGTATGAAAGAAGATTCGTGTTTGTTAAACCAACCTAAAATAAGATTTAATTCAGATTTATAATTGAAGAAAATCTTTGACCAAGTTGAAAAGAAGATATGGTCAAAATTTGAAAAAGATATGATCAACATCTTATCAACAATAAGATATGAATTATTTACAAGAAAATTTAATCTAGATTTATCTACAAGAAGAAATGAATTATTTACAAGAAGAGTTGATCAAGATTTATCACAAGAAGATATGAATTATTTACAAGAAGATTTGGTCAAGGTTTATCTGCAAGAAGATATGAATTATTTACAAGAAGATTTGATCAAGATTTATTACAAGAAGATATGTATTATTTACAAGATGATTTGATCAAGATTTATCACAAGAAGATATGAATTATTTACAAGAAGATTTGATCAAGATTTATCACAAAAGATATGAATTATTTACAAGAAGATATGATCAAGAACTGTTTACAAGAAGAAACACTCACAAGGAGATACATTTATTATTTGCAAAGATATGATTCAGATTTTGCAAAGGACAAAATATTGAATTGGACTTAGTCATATTTCTACTTGTGAAAGTTCAAGAACCGATCCAACACTATGTTCCCACCCAAATCAAAGCAAGCAATAGGAAGAAAGTTTCATATGAAGAATTTGCAAAAACAATCTTAACCAAATACGAACAATATCAATTTGAAGAATTTACAAACTCAATCTTCACAAAATACGAACATGATCAATCTGAAGAATTTACAAACTTAATCTTAACAAAATACAAACAGTATCAATCTAAAGAATTTACAAACTCAATCTGAACAAAATATGAATAGAATCAATCTAGAAGAACTGCTTATATTGGATTCAGAAACAAAGAATTGGCTAAAGAACATATTATCAAAAAATATCTTGTTCATAATTATTTTTGAATAAGATCATTGTTGACCAAGCTAGGAATGAAGATACAATTCATACCTAAACAAGCACTAAATTGAAGCCCTAATTTTATCTATAAATAAATGATCAAAGCTGAAGAAGAAGAAGATTATCGAAAAATCAGAAAAGAGTAGAAGAACTCAGGCTCAAATTTCCAAATTCATCTTAGAGTTCAAAGAGAGAAACACTTGTTCAAATGAGAAATATTTTCTAAGTGTTTTTCTTAAAGTGTGATAGTCATGGTTATAATCAGCTTGTTAGAAGCCACTACTTAAATTGCAAACCTTTGTATTAAAACTTGATAGTGGTGTTAGTGTGCCTTCAACAATTTGGGGTTGTCAGATTGTGTGGAGATAACTTGGCTGTTAGAGTCAAGGTGTGTGTGTGTTCCTCAAAAGTTTGGAGGGTCAGGTACTTTGTAATTCAAGTTATTGAATTAGTGAATTAAATCCTTCTAAGTAAAGGGATTGGATGTACTCAAGTTAGTGGTGAACTAGGATAAATTAATTGTGTCACTTTATTCCTACAGTTCTTAGTTTTGTTATTGCTTCTACTTCAAGTAAATCATCAAGTCTGAACCAGTTTAACCAAATAGTAAAAAAGTTATCAACTTAGTCAAACACAATTCAACCTTCTTTCTCGTGTTTGCACCTTCATTAACCTTATGAACTCTAATGACTTAGGAAATTTTGTGCTTGTGAGTTCTCTTATTTTCTTCTTCAGCCTTGAGTATCTATTTAAGAATAGGTTAGGGTTTCTCTTTTGTCCATGAAAAATCTGAATCATTTCTTTGCAAATAATAAAATGTATCTTCTTGTGAGTGTTTCTTCTTGTAAAAAATTCTCGATCATATCTTCTTGTAAATAATTCATATCTTCTTGTAGATTCTGAGAAACTCTTCTTGTAAATAATTCATATCTTCTTATAGATAAATCTTGATCAAATCTTCTTGTAAATAATTCATATTTTCTTGTAGATAAATCTTGATCAAATCTTCTTATAAATAATTCATATCTTCTTGTGATAAATCTTGATCAAATCTTATTGTAAATAATTCATATCTTCTTGTGATAAATCTTGATCAAATATTATTGTAAATAATTCATATCTTCTTGTGATAAATCTTGATCAAATCTTCTTGTAGATAAGATCTTTATCACATCTTCTTCAAATCTTGATTATATCTTCTTTTCAACTTGGTCAAAGATTTTCTTCAATTATAAATTTGAATCAAATCTTATTTTAGATTGTATTCAAAAACACGAATCTTTTTTCATACTCTTGTTTGATTTAAGCTGGAATGGATTCGGGTTATTCTTGGATCTTCACAAGTTTTTTATTCGGCTAAGTCTTCCTTTCATACTTAATTCTTTTTTCAATTCCAGTCGTTGACTTTCCATAAGAGACATTGACTTTCTTGTTGGAGTGAGATGTTGTGTTTCATGAATAATGATAGCCAGAGGCAGAATTGCATGACTTAGAATTAGTGCATTGGGCAAATCATCTTGTTGAAACTTCAGAGTCAGTGCAACATTAGAGACTCAATATCAGAGGCAACACTTGAGCTTTGAATTTATTATTTGAACAATCTCTTCAGAATAAATTATATCTTGATATGAACTCTTCAGAGGCATGTTGAGTTTGTGCATATCAGAGACATGAAATGGCTTTAGAGACATCCTTCAAATTTAGTCTTTAAAGGCAGTTTTCAGATTCAATTTCAAAGCCATTCTTTAGAAGGTAGTCTTTAGATCCAGTTATCAGACCTTGTCTTCAGACCCAAATATCAGATCCAGACTTCAAACCTAGACATTAGAGGCAATCTTCGTAACCTTCAGAGGCACGTTACTTTTAGAGGCATATGTTTAGAGATAGATGCGTATACTTTGTGTTTCTCTGATTTCATCCTCTTGTCACTTCCTCTGGTGCCTTTCCTTTGGTCGCTTCCTCTAGTCGCTTCCTTTGATTTTCTTCTTCCAAATTTTGCATACTTAATGAAGCCATTAATCCAAATTTATTGTTCTCATAAAATACTTTTGTTAACATCAAAACTATAAATAGAAAACCAACTTGGTTCTAATAAGTAGAAGTGAAAGTCAATGCCTCTTTCAAAATATTCTCTGCATGAACCATCAAATGTGAGGCTGCATATAAACTTAACATTTCCTCAACATTCATGATACGTGTTTCACTAAAATTTCCTTGCTCGTCGTTAAATTTGTTGAGCACGTCTAGTTTGTTCATAAAAAAGCAACCACAATATTGAACAACCATAAGAGCCAATAACATCAAATAAAATAAAAAGTAAATCATTAACTAAAAAAAATTAAAAAATTGAATTAATAATGAAAATTAGAGATTTAAATAAATAAAATTTGTATCTAATTGTGCCGGAAAGTGTTTCAAAGTAAAAAAATTGAATTAGTGTTTTACTAAACAATAATAAAATTCTGCTAAAGAAAGAATGGTAAAACTGAGGGTCGATTAGAGACAATAACATTTAAAAAAACTTAATAATAAGAATTAGAAGTTAACCAAAATAATTTTTATATGACAATTTAAAAAAGGTACGATGATAAAAATAAAGTGGAAGACGATCATGAACATTGAATTAATATAGTAATAGATCATCATTTTAATGTCTTTTGATATAATAGATTGGAGTAGTGCTTATACTTCCCATTAATTCCATTTGTTTATAGAAAAACAAAGTTATGAATCATGAACAAAGTAAGAACTTTTTTCTTGGTGAAAACGGGTGAGGACCATGAAGGTTGAACAAACAAAGTACGAACTTTTTATTGTGTGAGTAGTAAGGGTATTTCTCAGTTTAGTTTTGGAGAGTTTAAGAAAGGTAATTCTATATGTTGATATATATATATATATAAGTTTTTCAAAAATTGAAGGAATATTTCATGTATTAAGAAAATGCGCTATTTTAAAACTTGTTAGATAACATGTAATATTCCAATCACTCTATTAACTAATTTTAGGAATATTTTATAATTTTTTTATTTAAAAAATTAAAAATAAGTTTTGCCTCCAAAATTCAACTCTGAAATATATCTTTAAGTATTTTTCATTAACTATTGATTTTCCAACTTGTTGTAGTGTTGTTTTGACTTTCCGCTTTGTTCTAGTGTTCATTTGATTTCATATTGACAAATCAATTTCGATCAAGTACATATTCAATCAATGACTTTTGTAATTCAACGTTGCAGTTCTAAAGGCATGAGTATTTCAAACACATTAATTTTGTTACATATGCAGACTTTGTGACATTTGTAGATATTTTGCTGTTTTATACTATTTATTAACTTGATTGTTGTAAGTTTCTTCGCAATTTTATCTTTTTTTATTATTATTATTTTTTTATTTTTAGCGGCTTTGAAATGTATTATTAATCGATATAATTTTTACTGATTTGAATAAATAAATAGCGTTTACAATAAAAAAAAAGGTTTGAGACATGCATGTATATGAAATAGGAAGTCCATGTAGCCTCAACATCCTAAATAGAGAGCTAAGATTGCCTTCTACAATTATTTCTCCATTTTCAACATGAATATATTGCAAAATACCATCAATCTCGTTTTCAAAATGATAACTAACTCCCAAACGACATATTGAATTAAACAATTTGACGTTTACTAAGGGGTTCTCGGTCTTTGTTTAATTCTGAATTTTATCTTTATTCCTAGTTTGGTAAACAATGATCTTATTCAAAAATAATTCTGAACAAGATACTCTTTGATAATATGTTCTTTAGCCAATTCTTTATTTTTGAATCCAATCTGAACAGTTCTTCTAGATTGATTATGTTCGGATTTTGTTCAGATTGACTTTGTAAATTCTTCAGATTGATTATGTTCGTAATTTATTCCTATTGAGGTTGTAAATTCTTCATATTAATGTTGTAAATTCTTCATATTAATTCTGTTCGTATTTTGTTGTAGATAAATCTTGATAAAATCTTCTTCAAATCTTGACGACATCTTCTTTTTAACTTGGTCAAAGATTTTCTTCAATTATAAATCTGAATAAAATCTTATTTTAGATTTTCTTCAATTATAAATCTGAATCAAATCTTATTTTTGATTTTTTTTCAATTATAAATTTGAATCAAATTTTATTTTAGATATTCTTCAATTATAAATCTAAATCAAATATTATTTTAGATTTTTTTCAATTATAAATCTGAATCAAATCTTATTTTAGATTTTCTTTAAGAACATGAATATGCTTTCATACTCTGGAAAGTCAAATATATTGTTCTCATAAAATACTTTTGTTATCATTAAAACTCTAAGTATATAACCAACTTGTTTTCAACAACCTCTATCGATATTCTTCGTTAAGATTCTCATCTCTACACTTATAGTTTAAAAAAATATCCATATTTAAATTTATACTTAAACGGCATATTGTTTACGTGTGGTATCAACATCTCTTGTTTACGTGTCACTTATAACAGTGTTAGTGTATAATTTGACGAGAAGAGTAACGTTAAAAAAAATTAAAGACTATTTTGAAATTTTTACAAAATAAAAGACTAGATTAATAGAAATTATCAAAATTAGGACCAAATTGGGTATTTTTTATTCTCGGAAGAATCCAAATTGGTTACCACATCCAAATATTGGGCTGGGCACCCGGTTTTGAACCAAACCCTTATAATTTGTAGGGGCAGCTTAAATTATTTCTATCAGCTTCACAACATCGTTATTCATGTACACGATTTTATGCCAATCTGAAGAAGACCTATAAATCTGAAAGCAGTGCTTCCCCCAACCCCTTTCATTCTAATTATTGGCACCGGAAGCGGTGACGAAAATTATAGACCGAATAAAAAAAATTTCTGTGATTAAATCTCTCTTCTTTAGTTTTTTTTCGAATCAGACGATAGAGGAAAGAATAAAGGTCGATTTTCAGTGAACACGGAAGCAAAATGAAGAAGCACGGAACTCGAATGCCAAGTTCCACTGAAACCCAGTACGAGGAGAGTGAGACTGATGAGTCACTGTCTTCTTCTAGTTTATCAGAAGATGTGGGTAATTTCATAAAAATATCCGTTATTTGATTTTTAGAATTTGTTGAATTGTTATTCACTTTGATTTCATTGTAGGAGGATGAAAAAGAGATAGAGAAGGAGCTGGCTGATGTAACATTTGAGGAGTTGCAGAAAGCTCGATCAGATGGGGCACATGCATTTTTCAAGAAACGAGGAGAAGACAACAAGTTAAAAAGGGCCAATAAGAATAGGTGTTGTATTTTTAATAACATAGTAAAACTAATAGTTAGTTAACTGAGTGTTTTTTTTATTTCTTTTTCTAATGCTTGTGTGTCTGTCATACTATGTACAAATGAAATAATTTCTAATGTTTGATTAGGCCAATGGAGGCTAGTAGCAAGAAGCCAGTTCCTGCTTTTAGAGATGTCATTCAAGCTCCTAAGAAGGTGCATTTATTTTCTTACTTGTGTCATTGAGTTCAATGATCGTTGCTGCTGTTTTGTGTTCTTCATTGATACATAAATAGATTAGTTTCACATTTCAAAATCATTATTTATGACGATCATTAGCTTGCAGTGGTTTTTTGGGGAAATGATTTAGGCCCATTTGAAAGTTGTTATATATGATATGATGTGGAAATTGTGTGGACTGTGAAATTTGAATGTGGATATGATATTTCTGTTTTATATATCTGGTTGATTTTTTCTGAACGATGCATGTGCTTTCATTAATTTTCAGGTTGTACGTGATCCACGTTTTGAGTCTCTTTGTGGTACACTTAACAATGATGGGTACGTTCATCTTGTTCTGCTTTTGCTTGTTGTTGTGTTCATTTGTGTTGAAAAATGCTATTATTTTAATTGCCGTCTTCATGAAAAAGTTTAAGCATTTTAATACTGGTGTAAAGCCATGCCATAGGTCACATATAATAATCTTTTCCTTGCCATTGATAATTCTATTTCTACAAACTAACTCAAATCCTGATTCAAAATGTATTATTCTTTACTTTGTGCTAGAATCTGTCAGATAATATTGAAGGATCTTTATGCTGATTTTTAATTTTAGTGCATGGAAAAGAAGCACCAAGTTATTGATACATCTCCAACCCATGGTATTAAAGAAATGCCATAGGTTTTCACTTGGAAGCATCACATCAATTTTAGCATGCTGATTTTGATTGTGTTTTCCATTTTAGAGCATGTCTAGCCCAGTGCCTTTCCTTAAATACTTTTATTTATTTAAGATCTAGTTGTCACTGACATGAAGGAGTCAACATAGTGAGAATGGGTTAAAGGCTTAAATCCATGGCACAATTCTTTATTCTCATTTGACTCAAAATGTACTCCCTTTCCTATTCTTTCCTCTGCGGGTGAACACTTTCCAAACAGCAAGCTTGGGTCTTGCTTCAGCAGTCTCATTATTAAACGGCCCAAGAGTTCTATCATAGACAATTGTATCATTGATTGAATACCCCAATTCAAGCATGATCTTGGAGCATGCTTTAAGATATTATGTTGGCCTTATCATTGTATGCGCATTCGCACGCATGTTACTTAGGGAGGGGCATTTGGTATTTTGTTTTTGTGTATTGCTACAGATAGTTCCTCTTAATTATTGGTTTTTGCAATGCCGTTTCCTTTAAGTAGACAACATTTGCTTGGAAATTAGTATTCAATTATACCGTTGATCAATCACAGCTTTTAGGTTTATTGGCTTTTAAGTAGATTTTGTTTATTTATTTCTGGATTGTACTGGTGAACAATTTAATGCAAGTGCTTTTGATGTTGCTATTTTATTTTGAGAACCTGGGTTTAACTAAATTTGGAAGATTCTCTTGTTTCCTATTATGAGAACTGTGTATCACTAATAGTATATGTACTTGGACTTGCAGGTTTAAAAAGAGATACAATTTTTTATATGAAAATGATCTTCCTGCTGAAAGACAGGTAGTCTGCCAGATTAGCACAATTTTGTCTATCACTTATTTTATGACTTTCCTCTCATGACATCTTTGGGGCATTGCAGGCTCTTAAAAAGGAATTGAAAAAATGTAAAGATTCAGAGCGCTTAAGTGAAATAGAAGGACACTTATCATGGATTGTAAGTACATATCTTTTGGAAGTCTGTCTTCTCCATCATCTAAGCGTGTGACATTTATCAGTTTACTTGATCACATTTACATGTCTTTTCAGGATAAACAATTGAAATCTGATTCAACAAAGAATATTGAGACACAGATTTTGGCTAAGCACAAGAAGAAAGAGAGGGAAGCAGCAAAGCAGGGAAAACGTCCCTTTTATCTCAAGAAATGTAATTCTTCTCTTCCTTCCACATCATTTTATCTCCCTTTTATCTCTTCATGTGTTAGAAATACAATCTCTGCTTATGTTAATTTTATTAGCTTTATCTGTACTCTTAAGAGAAGTTCCACGCTGTATCCAAAATGGGACGCATTCAATATTTGGAGTCAAAACTGCAAGAATAGAATAATTCTTTATAAAAATTAATTAATTTCAATTGAATTATCTTAGTTCCTTTTTCACTTGTAGCACACTGGTGATATTAGTGGCAATATGTTCAATAGTGTTGATGTTGGTAATCTGTAAATATATTTTTGTTAATGAAAAATGATAGGAACTCGAATTTAGAAAGAAAAAGAGATTTTATTATTGATTGAAAATAGAAATATTACATAAGATGAACCCCTGTAATCCTAGAGCAAATGCTCCTCAGAATAGAGATGATACTCTCTTTGCCCAACCAGGTTGATAGGACACCAAGGACAAATAGGTTTGATGACCCAATCAATGTGCCAAACTCACTTACTTCACACAGTTTCTGTTAGGACTTAGATAAAGGAGAATTAGTTAGTAGAAGTAGTTAATTGGTTGAGGTTGTTATAAGTCGTTAGACTATTATGTTTGTTAGTGATCCTTTTCCTTCCTTATCCTAAGTGTACATGGAAGCTATAAATAAAGGTTCCATCCCTTATGAAAGTATCTTTTATCAAATTTAGAAATTGAGTACTGTAAACCATTGCAGAGATTCTCTCCCATTATTTCTTATCTTTTTTCTAATTATTAGTGTCCTTCCTCTAAATCCTTGGAATCAAATTCTTGGGTTCCTAACAGTTTCTAGAAAGGGAGGAAATAATAGTCGGTTAGAATCTTCCTTGATTTTAAGGGATTTTCTGTTATAAGTATGAGGGAAGGGTAGCGTGGGAAGTTTCATTCAGAAAAGTTGTTAGCAAAGTATAAGGAGAAGAAATTCTCTAGTTAGGAGCTTAGCTCTGGTTAGGAGTTCATAGAACTCCGGTTTATGCATTCTGTTTTCTGTTTTTCCACCACTGTAAGAGCTTCCTGCTCAACCCTTTCCAATAAATAATATACAATTTCTTCTATTAAAATTTTGAGTTCTATCAAAGGGCCTATCCAAAAAGATACTGAATGCCTTCCTTTTCATTTTCTCTCCCTATATTCCGTCGCCTATTCCCCCACCAACCGCCACATAAGCAATACTCACCAAACTTCCCTTCTCAACCCGATTTGTACTAGGCCCAAACCGGTATCCTTGGTTCCTTAGACTACCATCCGCTAGAAAAACAACCTTGTCCCCAAGGTTGAGATGAAGAGATTGCTTGGGTGAATGCATTTCAACCTTGTTCCCTAAGCATTATCTGCACCACTAATTATTGTCTTTGTTGCTGGCCTGTATAACCCTATTCACAATCATCCATTTGGTGGAATCCAACTTTAATTTAAGCAAACAAGCTTTTTTACCTGCTTTGTTTGTTTTCTTTTCCTCAAAGCAAAATTTGCACGGAAGCATAGTATGTACCGTTCTCTAATTTACCCATTAAGCTATGTATTTCTTGCTTAAGGTTTTAAATCAATTATTTTATTGTTGTCCAAGGGTCATTAGACTGTAGCTTCCACTAGTTTGTGTGAAATTTTAATTTAATTGCTATGTCCAATAAACTTTTTATTGCTTATTCTTTGTAATTAAGTAATATTTTATTCTACTAGGAAACTTAACCTTTCATCATAATCTATGGTTATACTTAATAAATTTAGCTAATAAGATTAATAATTTAGCCTTTTTGTTTTTGGAATTTTATACCTGTCCTATTTAATATTCTAATCCACTAATGCCACTAAAATTATCATGTTGTGATTTCCTATCCACAGGAGTCTTATTTATAAGACACCCATTCCATAAAACAAATTTATAAGCCACTGTTAGATAAACTTTTATTCAACTAAGAAAGAATGGCAATATTGTACATATACTCATTCTCTATCTCTGTCTCTCATTCAAAGATATATGGGTAAATAATTCTAGGGATGATAGAGTTCTTTGGCAGTTCGCCGAATCTGAAAGTTAATTATTGGTATCAAATATAAATGAATTGAAAAACATGTCAAACAAATAAATTTAAATAAAATGAAATATCAACTATAAATAATGATATTTCTTTGTTTCTTTCAGCCGAAATCCGAAAGCAAAGGCTTATTGAAAATTATAATCACCTCAAGGTATGCCTCTTTGAGCATCGCTATATTCCCCATTCACTTTGTCCCATCTTATTATGTCTTTTATTACTTTTCTTTTCCATTAATTCTATCTATTCACTATTTTCAGTCGTCTGGAAAACTTGAATCGTATATTGAGAAAAAGAGGAAGAAGAATGCTGCAAAGGACCATAGATTTATGCCATATCGTAGACCTGGTGACAATCTGGAATAAGGTTGTTATCCTTGTACTGAAATTTTGCGGCCGAAAAAAATTGTTTTATACATTTTGTCTAACATCTTTGGGTTTTGGAGACAATCTCTTGTAGAACATCCCACAGATTCTGGCTTTTGTGGTGAGTTTGTATTCTTGTATATTCTGTAAGATTTACCTACAACCTATTATTTTGAGGCTAAGAATGGTGACCTTTATGCGATCAAGTTGCATAACTGGGAAATGGAGAGGTATCCCTTGGTTACAAAGCAATTGGCTGATTTTTAGTATTAATGTGGCATGTCTTCGCAATTATCCCCTTTGTTTTTGCTATTTTTACATTAAGGATATGCTTTAATTTTATCAAGGAGTTTTTGCTTTAGAATTGATCAAATATCATAGGTATGTGTGATTCCTATATTAAGATTTTGAAGCATTCCACCCCACCCACACTCACCAAAGAAACCACTAAATCGACCTCCGTTTTTGGACTGGGATTTTAATTTTCAACTTTTTATTTATTTATTAATTTATTTATTTTATAGCAATTTTGATTTTCTACTCGATATTAACTAGCAGCTATAACTTTATTTTGTTTTATATTAAACACGTTTCGTATTAAACTCTACAGACTACACAATGATGAGATGACAATGATAAGAAAGGGTTAAATATGGTTACGCCATAATTTGTCTATACATTTCTTACTGGAAATTTTTACAGATTCGAAGAATTAATTGTCTATTAGCTTTTGACCCTAGAAGCAGGGTTTTTAGGGTCCCGAAGGAAAAACTTATATCCACCTAAAAGACATAAAAGGAATTAGTTCGTGCTAGTAGGGATGCACATGAGGTTATTTATGTATACTAGTGAAAAAAATAAACAGATAAATAGATTATTAACTAATTAACGGAGAAGAGGTGGATAATGAGATATACTTGTGCTAGTCATCTGTAACAAATATACTTAATGAAACTCTCATATTTATATAAAAATGTGTTTTTCATATCTTTTATCTTAGTTTCTTGGTTAATAATATTAGTTCGTTGTTATTTAGAAGGTTTCATTTTATCGTCAATTTAAGTTTTTTATCTCCTTTGATTAACTATTATAAACTAACCAATAAATGATATATTTAATTGTACTTTTGACCCTCTACTTTACAATTGTATGATTTTGACTCCATAGTTTTAATTAGGGGAATATGTTCCAATAGTTTACCCATTTCTAGGGGTGTAACGGATCTGTTTGGTTTGATTTTCTACGAAAAATGAATCCAAACAAATGAAATTTGTATGGGTTGGTTTGGTTTGGTTTTATTTGTTTTTTATAACTGAATTTAAATCAAACTAAACCGAAGATATACGGGTTGGTTCGGCTCGGGTGATTGGATTTCAAAAAAACAAAACGTTAATCATTTCAATTTTTTGGCAGAATAAAAAAGAACATACAAGTGCAGCAGTGATTTTAATTTCTTCCTCTAAAATAAAATTTGGAATAACTACAAACTCATAATTTAATCATCTAAAAGACAAACAAAATAAGCAGTAACATTACATAATTTGGTCCCCTAAAACAGAATTTGAAATAATATAGTGCAATAACAACCTAAGTTAAAATACAAAATATGCATTAGTGGGCCAAATTAAACCAGAATTTAGTTGACTAGATTCTAAATGAGAATTAAAATTACAATGCAAAATAACAACAATTCAAAGTAGACAGTAACAATCCACTTGAATGATAAAAATCTGAAGAAAAAAAAATAAACAGTTAGAAATTATAATATGAAATTTATTTCCAACTTGAACAAATGAAATTAAATATAACCTTAGATTGCATTCTTCATTCATGTCATGCCATCTGTATTAACTCCAACACTAACAATTTCTAAAACTTGAAACACACAATCCACAATAAATTAGTTTGAGAATAACAAAGTGAACAAAAATGAGAGTTGAGTTACAAATCAACTTTCATACTTGGTTCAAGTTGTTGCACTTCATTCATTTGTGCTCTTAAATCAATTACCTTTGGTATTCTTATCCAATTTTGGGTACAAATGAAAGCTTCAACAGTAGTGGAACTCAAACCACTACGAAATGAATCAAGTACGCGACCTCCTGTACTAAATGCAGACTTAGATGACATTGTAGACACCGGAATAGCCAATATGTCTTTAGCCAAGCGGGAAATGACATAATATTTTTTAGATTTCTCTTTCCACCACTGTAAAATATGAAAATAATTTTTGCTATCTTCAAGATCAGCCTCAATATACCTATCCAACTCACTCTTTTGCACTTTTGTTTGTTTTTTCTTCATACTCAATCTAAATGCAGTATCCCAATCAACATCAGCATCATCAACAAACTGATTTGTGTTAGCTTGTGTACCAATTCTTGAGGCTACACTACTAGACTCACTTTCATCACTAGGAATGGGATATTCCATCACATAATGCTCAAACAATTTCTTGACAAGATCTTTTAATGTTTTCAACATATCTTCGCTCTTATCATTGCCATACATCTTTGTAAAACAAAATTCAATGTATTCATACTTATAATGGGGATATAGAAAAACAGCCACAAACAAAAGATAGTTTATAACATTACTATCCCAATACTTGTTAAACTTCACTTGCATATTTCCTATCGTCATCCTTAACTTTTCATCCTCACTATTAGTCCACATTTCTTTAATGACTTTTGAATGTCACACAAATTTTTGAAGAATGTATTAGATGTAACATGCAATGAACCATAAAAAGAAAGAGTTGCATCATAAAAGATCTTTAAAAAGTTTACAAACACATGTGCATGTTCCCAATCAAAATGATTAGGAATACCTACTTCTTCACTAGCAAGAAACACAACAAATGAATTATCTTGATATTGAAGTCGATTAAATGCCTTTTCATATTTCACAGCAACTTCTAACATCAAATAGGTAGAGTTCCAACGAGTTCGAACATCAAGAGCTATCATTGCCTTATTATCTATATTACACTCTTTTGCACACTTTTTAAAACTAGCAAGCATATCCCGAGATGTCTTAACAAACTTGTAAGCATCACTTATCTTTTTAATAGATGAGTCGATGGTAGTTAAGCCATCACTAACAATCAAATTCAAAATGTGAGTGCAACATCTCATGTGTATGAACTCCCCCTTTAACAAACTACGACCATTCTAATCATTCATCCCTCTAACTAAGTATGTGATAGCAACAGTATTTGCACTTGCATTATCAACAGTTACAAAACAAAATTTTTTATCCCCCAATCTTTCAAGCACTCCTCTAAGGTTTTCCCAATGGTTTCTCCTTTGTGATAAAAAATCAAACCAAAACTCAATATCTTCTTATTCAACTCCCAACCCTCATCAATATAATGAGCAGTAACACACGTAATTCTTTGGATTGATGTCCAACAATCTGTGGTAAGGGAAACCAATTGTTTATTCACAGATAGTAAGCTTTCCAACTCTTTTTTTCTCATCATTATACAAAAGCATGCAATCTTTAGTAATCGAAACACGACAAGGAACTTTAAATCTAAAACAAGCCACACTCATAAAGTATTTAAATCCTTCATTTTCAACATGTTTAAAAGCAAGTTCATCCATAACTATCATTTTTGCTAGGGATGAACGGGGTCATATCTTGACTAAATTCAACAAGCTTAAAACTAACATTGCTGTTTGGGTCATCTTCACAATCCTTTCCTATAGTAAGTGTTTTTTGTTTCTTATCAACTACCCTATTTGGATTTTTAACGCAAACCTTATAATGCTTATTCATGTTAGTGGTTCCATGACTAGAACTATTGCATGCATAAGTTTTTTTTTTTACAATAATTACATTCAGCCCTATTTTTATTCCTTGTAAAGTGCTCCCAAGCTGAAGAAGGAGGTCTACTAGGTTTTCGTTTCAATACCTCTTGTTGTGCAACCGGTTCTAGTTTTAGAATTGAACTTGGAGTGCAAGCAGTTGCCACATTCTCACTTTGTGAATTACTTCCTATGTAACCTCCACTAGCCGTTTGCTTAACTTAAAATTACCTAAAAACCCAAAACAACATCTTAGTTTAGTGAATGTAACACAATTGTATTTTTTTAGTTCTAAAGAGTTTAGTGGTAAAACTAGCACACACTAAATGTGGAGACAACAATCAAAATAGGAAACCATCAAAACTGAAAAAGGAAACAGTAATCAAAATAGACAACAATCAAAGTACAACAAAATAGGAAATAAAAATCAAAACTTTACTGAATGTATAACACAGTAGGAAACAATAATCAAAATAGAAAAAGGAAACAACAAAAAAGAATAAACTTTGTTATCTCAATGGAGAGAAACAAATTGTCATAGAAAAAAACCGAGACAAAGAAACGGAAAGGAGGTCACAATGGTGAGAAACGGTCGAGAGAGGGAAAATGAAGGAGTTTTGAGCGAAACAGAGAGCGAGGAGAGAAACGATCGTGGGTTGTGGCGGCGATGATAGAAACAGAGAGCGAGGTGAAAGGCAACAAGGTGGGCGGTGCAATTTCAACGAGTGGGATGTGAGCGGTGAGGTCAGAACTGAGGAGGATGATACGATACTGTTGATACTAGTGAGTGTGAGGGAATGAGAGGTTGCTACTGCATAGTGTGACTGTGTCTGTGTGAGGATATCACTAGGATTTAGAATTGGGCTTAATGGTTGATGGATCTAATTGTTGTATAAAAGAAGTTGTCTTATTGGGCCATATTTTTATGTAAAAAATAAATATATAAAAAAATATGAATAGTGTTGGTTTAGTTCGGTTTGTATTGGTTTATAAAACTAAAATTCAATGCCCGAACCAATAATCTTTGGTTTACATTGGTTTGATTTAGTTTTTTACCCGAACCAAAAATAACGGGTAATTTTGGGTTAGTTTGGTTTAGATGTTCGAGTTGATTGGATTTATTTTGTCCACTTACACCCCTACCAATTTCTCATTTCATAGCATTGCATTTAGATTTTTACTGAACATTGACTAAAGTGGTGCTCACGTGTCACTTTTAATTAAAAAAAATTGATATAATAATAAAATGAATCATGTTGCAACATATATAAAATCAACCCTCATTAAATATGTTTCAACCCTCTTTCTTCCTCATTATTCACATTGCCCACACAAATTCATGGTAAAAACATTTCTTTAAACCACAAGCCTCTATATTTTATAATTCTTCCAAATTGATCTCCATGATTTGCTATTTTCGCGAACCCTAATTTGTTCCAGATTTCATCTTCTTCTTCCCAGTTATTTATTCATTCGAATGCTAAATTGCTTCTTCTTCATTGAGTTTATTTGCAGATTTGAACAGTAAAAATGGTGGGTGTTTCAAAAAATTGTGCTAGCTACTACTTGTGTGATAGCAAAATAAAGAGACCACAATTTGAATGTTGGTGTGGGGTTCCATCTCCTTTTTGCACTGCTTTGTTGGGTGGGCTCACTCCCCAAGTGGAACCCACTAATTTTACTAGTATTATTATTATTATTAGTAGTAGTAGTATTATTATTATTTTTATTGTTCCTATTATTTAAGAAAGAAAAGAAAAAAAAAAAGGGAATATGTGTATTAATTGGGCTTGGCCCATGTGAAGAAAAATAAAAAGAAGGAAAGGGATTTTTGAAATCTCTAAGCAAAAGAAAGGGAATAGTTCCGTAAGGGAATAATGTCGCACATAAAGGAAAAAAAGGCAGCCGCACAGTACCAACAAAAGAAGGAAAAATTGACTTCCAGTGGTAGTAACATGTGTGTAGCAAACTTGCTCTGTTTGATCTACAATTTTAGTATGTTATTTCTACCATTGAGTTTGCTATTCTAATATACAGTTTTATTAGTTTTTAACTTCTCTGTGAGTTACTTTGAAATACCCACATTAGTGGAAGGTTGCTGTTATTGTTGATTAATGTTCCTTAGTGTTATTAGGAAGACTGTAAGACCATAAATTTCAAACTCTAATTTATGAAATTTTAGTATATTTGGTGTTAAATTGCTCAGACATTTAGCCCAATTTTAATTCATTTTGTGAATTAAATACCAAAAGCATATTTTATTAGAGTTTGTTATATGTTTATTATATATATATTTTTGTATATATATATATATATATTTTTTTTTTGTATATATATATTATTAGATCCGGTTGAAATTATTCGTTGAAAAATAATTTATTTACGTTACGGGGAATTTATTACCGGAGTGTTTTGTTAAAAATATCTCTGGTTGCTGAAAATTTTACCTGTCAATTGAGCTGCAACGGGAATAAATATTTTTATGAAAATAATTGGAGATGTGAGTAATGTGGGTAAGAGTTTTAGATATTTTGGTTTGGTTTATACACATATATATATATATATATATGTATTAATTGGAAAGTTAGTAATATATATATATATATATATATATATATATATATATATATAAAAGTAAGTTATATGTATATATATATCGGAGAGGAAGGATTAAAGAAAAAAAAACATTTTCCTCTGCCCGTGAGTTTTCTTCTTCTTTCTCCTCTGTTTGCAAAACCGTGTTGGTGGTTTTCAAAACCGCCAAACATAAACCTCCACTTTTCTTCGACTTCGGAGTTTCATCTCGCGAAGTGACAGAAGGGAAAGTTACTCACCTCCACGCTACGGTGCTAGTGAGCCAACTTTGAAAGCGTCGTGCGAAGCGAAGTTTTACCGGAATTTAATCGCGGTGCCGTAATCGGCCGTTAAAGCTACAACGAAGGTAAGAGCTCCTTCCAAATTTTTAGCTTGTATATAGGACTCTATATGTGTATTTGTGGGGTTTGATTTTGATGGGGTTTATGTGTGAATTTGGGGAAAAAGAATTTAATGGGTTTTATGTGAGTTGTGGAAAAGAAATTGGTGGTTTATGTTTAACAATTTGAAGTTTTGATTTGGTGTGTTATGGTTGAAAATTTTGGAAAATGAATTTGATGGGTTTAAGGTGTAATGTTGTGGGAAATGAATTTAATGCATTTTATGGGTGAAATGGTGAAATTGAATTTAATGAGTTTTGAGGTGTGGGTGGTGGTGATTTTTGCTTGGTATGGTTGATATGTTTATGGGTAATGCTATGAATGTTGAGATATGCTTGATGTTTGAAGATGTGGGGTATTGAATAAATGCAATTTAAGTGTGAATTTTGATTTGGTGTGAAATGAATTGATGAGATTGTGTATATGGCAATTTGATTTCAATATGATTTGTGAATTCAATTTCATGTGATTTGAGGATTGTATGCGTTGAGTATGCTCTGTGTTAAATTTGAGAATCATTAGTGTTAAATGAGCATTAAAAATGAGAAATCTTTTAATAGCTGTATTTACTTAATGATTGTGGTGTCGAGAGTTAGAGTATACTCATGCATTTCATAGAACATGGTGATCGCGATGGTGCCATGGTGATAGTGGTGACCGGATGGGCCACAGGATGATTCCATGTGAATTGTTGGTTCATCTTATCCTTACGGGGATTATCGCGTCGGAGATAGTGGTGACCGGATGGGCCACGGGATGATTCCATGTGAATTGTTGGTTCATCTTATCTTTACGGGGATTATCGCGTTGGAGATAGTGGTGACCGGATGGGCCACAGGATGATTCCATGTGAATTGTTGGTTCATCTTATCCGTACGGGGGATGATTTCATATGAATTGTTGGTTCATCTTACCCTTATAGGGATTATCGCGTCGTGCTAATCTGTGAGAGATTGCACTTTAGTAAATTGTGTTAGCCTATGAGAGACTGCACCTCGGTAATTAGTACTGGCCTGTGAGAGACCGTACAATTATGATTTATGCCCCTTCGAGGAGGGTTTTGATGATATTCCGGAATCATGTGCATTGGCATATACGCATTACATTAGGGTGCTTGGCACGCGAGTCATGCTTGATATACTGTGATGGTTATTTATGCGTACTTGATTGTGGTGTGTGATTGAGTTGTATTTGATGATGGTGATTAATTGATTGAGTGTTGAAAGTGTTAGAATGATTTTGAAATGTTTCAAAATTGAAAATCTATCATTTTTACAGTTGTATTCGAATACAACAAGGTTGTAGTCGAATACAGTTGAATGGTTTTTGCCTTTGACTTGCATTTTCGAAAGTGTAGTCGACTACACTTTGGTTGTAGTCGAATACAATGGTGCTGTTTGTGCTGATTTTGCTGTTTTTCTGCTGTTTTCGCATCTGTATTCGAATACAACAGTGCAGTTTTGTCCGAAACATCATTTTTCAACCTTGTTTATGCATGTTTAACATATGAAAACCCTTTCTAGATTCATGCTAAGTTGAAAGGTGATTTTGTGCATTTAAAATTGAATGCTATGCGGTATTTGTTAATTTCGGTTGGTGACCCTTTACAATTTTGTGGAAATCTGGCTTTGCCCTTAGATGAGAACCAGGGTTGATCTAAGGCGTGCACAGCGATGGGTTGGTTGTGTGACCGAAAGCAGGGAGCTTGATGCCGCTCGTTGATTCTCAGTACCCAGTCACCCTCAGTTAGATTAATGATCAGCTTAGAGTGTTAATTAAGAATTTTATTTATTTTCCCTTTCCCATTTCAAGTTGTTGCTGTAAAAAGGGAACTTATGTATTCGAATAAACTATTTTAGTCGGTGTATATTTTACTTGGATACTTTGGATTTTTGTTCGAAACCATTTCTGTTGTTTGTAATAAATGTTGACCTTTGTCATTTGTGTTACGACTTAAAATATTTTATCCAAGAGTATTTTCTTTATTTGTTGATTTAACTTGGCATTTTTATCAATTTGTTTTGAAAAAAAAAAATATACACTCGCGCTGTTAAAAATCGGGGTGTTACAAAGACTCTGGTGTACCCATTAATTATTATAGTAGAAGTTTCTACTGGACGAGGTCTCGTGGTTTTTATTCTCTCAATTTGAGGGAAACTTTCCACGTTAAAAATTGTGTTTGTCTCATATTTAATTTTCTACCAATAATTGTTGCTTTGCGTAATTGTATTTTATGTTTGGCCACTTATTTGCACAGGTGCAGGAAAAATATTCCGCATCATTGAGATAATTATCTATAGTTTTTCCCAACAAAGGGGTATCTAATGCTTGGTTGATTTGATTTGTGCATTTAAATGGAGGAGGAAAATAAAGGTCCGAATATGGTTAAGCTCAACTCTTCTAATTACACACTTTGGAAGACTCTCATGGAAGACTATCATGGAAGACTATCATGGAAGACATATTATACAGTAAAAATTTGTATGATCCTATTGAGGGTGAGACTGCTAAACCCACAGATAAATCTGACGCTGTCTGGAAGAAGATGAATAGAAAGGCAGTGGCGTTGATCAGACAGTGGTTGGATCTAAGTGTATCCACATGTTGAAAATGAAATAGATGCTAACAAGATGTGGGAGAAATTAAAAGAGTTGTATGAATGAAAGAATGTGCAAAATAAAGCATTCTTGATTCGGAAGCTGGTGAATATGAAATACAAAAATGGTGATTCAATGGCAGAACATATGAGTATTTTTCAGAATACAGTGAATCAGTTGACAACAGTAGATATTAAATTTGATGATGAGTTGCAAGCGTTGTTATTGTGGAGTTCCTTGCCTGATAATTGAGAAATCCTTGTTGGGACGTTGACCAATTCGGCTCCAAGTGGAAAGATGAAAATGTCAACAGTTAAAGAGAGCATGTTGAATGAAAAAGCTTGAAGAAATGAACTTGGTTTGATTGGTTCTTCCTCAAAGTCAGAAGCACTAGTTATAGAGTCACTAAGAAAAATGACTCAATATAGTTGCGAAGAAAAATATTCTTCCAGTGAAAGGTACGCCTCTTAAAACTTGCACTTCTTGTTTTGCTGGAAAACAACATAGAGTTTCTTTTCATAATACTGGTCCTCGTAGGAGGCAAAATTGTTGGAACCAAGTTGGTTTTACATATAGAGTTTTGATGTTAACAAAAGTATTTTGTGAAAACAATATATTTGACTTCAAAGAGTATGAAAGAAGATTCATGTTTTTGAAGAAAATCTAAAATAAGATTTTATTCCAATTTATAATTGAAGAAAATCTAAAATAAAGATTTGATTCAAATTTATAATTGAAGAAAATCTAAAATAAGATTTGATTCAAATTTATAATTGAAGAAAATCTAAAATAAGATTTGATTCAAATTTATAATAGATGAAAAATCTAAAATAAGATTTGATTCAAATTTATAATTGAAGAAAATTTAAAATAAGATTTGATTCATATCTTTGACCAAGTTGAAAAGAAAATATGGTCAAGATTTGAAGAAGATTTGAAGAATATTTGATCAACATTTAATGAAGATTTGAAGAATATTTGATCTACATTTAATGAAGATTTGAAGAATATTTGAATTACATTTAATGAAGATTTGAAGAATATTTGATCAACACTTTAATGAAGATTTGAAGAATATTTGATCAACATTTAATGAAGATTTGAAGAATATTTGATTTGAAGAATTTACAAAGTCAATCTACACAAAATAGGAACATAATCATTCTGAAGAATTTACAAAGTAAATCTACACAAAATAGGAACATAATCAATTTGAAGAATTTACAAACTCAATCTAAACAAGATACAATTCAGAATTAAATAAGGACTAAATTGAAGCCCAAATTTTCACTATAAATAGACACTCAAGGCTGAAGGAGAAAAGCTTCGAAAAACAGAAAAGAGTAACTCTAGCTCAAAGTTCTCAATTCATCTTAGAGTTCAAAGAGAGAAACACTTGTTCGAATGAGAAATATTTTTTGAGTGTTCTTTTCTTAAAGTGTGAGAGTTATTATTATTATCAGCTTTTAGAAGCAACTACTCAAGTTTCAATCTCTTGTATCCAACCCGATAGTGGTTCAGTTCCTTCTTCAATCTGGGGTCGTCAGGTTGTTAGGAGAAGACTTGGCTTGTAGGGTCAAGGTGGTTAGTTCCTCAAAAGTCTGGGGTTGTCAGGCTGTTTGGGAAGACTGGCTTGGAGGGTCAGGTGCTTTGTAATTCAAGGTTTTTGAATTAGTGGATTAAAGCCTTCTGAATGAGGGGACTGGATGTAGCCAAGTTAGTGGTGAACCAGGATAATTCTACGCGTCGAATTTCATTGATTGCTGCCTGTAAATTCGATTGCTTCTACTCCAAGTAAGTCACCAAAACCAAACTAATTTTTAATTATTTATAAATTATCTAAAAGTTATCACCTTTGTGCAAACACAATTCAACCCCCTTCTCGTGTTCGCACCTTCAAAAATATTCTTGATTTAGTTCATATTGATGTTTGCATGATGGATAGTAAATCTCTTTGTGGTGCATTGTACTTTGTTACTTTTATTGACGACCACTCTAGAAAAGTGTGGGTGTTTCCTTTGAAATCTAAAGACCAGGTACATGGAGTCTTCAAGCATTTTCATGCAAGTGTTGAAATAGAAAAGGGAAGAAAATTGAAATGTGTTGGATCAGATAACGGTGGTGAATACAGAGGTCCGTTTGAAGAGTATTGTAGAGAACATGGAATCAGGCTTGAGAAAGTAGTTCCAAAGACACCTCAGCATAATGGTGTTGTAGAGAGAATGAATCGTACGATTAATGACATAATCAGATGTATACTCTCTCATGCAAAATTATCGAAATCCTTTTGAGGTGAAGCAATGAAAACTGTAGTGGATTTGATCAATCTTTCTCCTTTTATTCCACTTGATGGTGATGTTCCAAATAGAGTGTGCACAGGGAAATATGTCTCTTACCGTCATTTGAGAGTTTTTGGCTGCAGATGTTTTGTTCACGTTCCAAGAGATGAGAGGTCCAAGCTTGATAGTAAATCCAAATAATGTGTATT
The DNA here is from genome assembly GCA_037974755.1 of Cicer yamashitae. Lineage (NCBI taxonomy): Eukaryota > Viridiplantae > Streptophyta > Magnoliopsida > Fabales > Fabaceae > Cicer > Cicer yamashitae. The sequence continues at coordinate 36,168,326 of JBBPBQ010000004.1, forward strand.
CTTCGGTAATGGTAATGAAGAATTTGGTTATAGATTGTGGGATCCAGTTGACCAGAAAATTATCAGAAGCCGAGATGTGATATTTCTTTAAGACCAGACTATTGAGGATTTTGATAAAGCTGAGAAACATAAATCTTCCACAAGTTACATTGATGTTGTGCCTAAGCCCCCTGGAGAAACTTTTGATGACGGGGGAGATATACAGGTAGAGGATGAGAATGTAACTGATGATCATGTACCTCACCATGATGAGCAGGTTCCAAATGAGCCACCAGTTGAATTTGAGTTAAGAAGATCTACTAGAGAACATCAACCTTCTCAAAGATATCCTCAACATGAGTATGTGATGATTACTGATAGTGGAGAGCCAGTGTACTATGAAGAAGCTATTACAAATGTTGATAAAGAAAAGTGGTTGAAGGCCATGCAAGAAGAGATGAATTCGTTGCATGAGAATCACACATTTGATTTGGTAAAGTTGCCTAAGAGCAGAAAAGCACTCAAGAACAAATGGGTATACAAGATAGAGGCAGAAAAGAATAGTTCTCAACCAAGATACAAAGCAAGATTTGTTGTGAATGGTTTTAATCAGAGAAAATGTATTGATTTTGATGAAATTTTTTCACCTATGGTGAAGATGTTCTCTTTCGAGTTGTGCTTGGGTTAGCAACTAGTTTGAACCTAGAAGTTGAACAACTTGATGTAAAAACTGCATTCCTTCATGGAGATTTGGAGGAAGAGATCTATATGGAGCAACTAGAGGGTTTCAAAGTTAAAGGTAAAGAGCAGCTTGTGCATAAATTGAAGAAAAGCTTGTATGGGCTCAAGCAAGCACCTCGACAATGGTACAAGAAATTTGATTCTTTCATGGAGAAACATGGGTTCAGTATAACTACTTCTGACCATTGTGTGTCTCAAGAAATTCTCTGATGGTGATTATATTATTCTCTTGTTATATGTTGATGACATGTTGATTGTTGGTCATGACACTAAAAAGATTCAATCTCTAAAGAAAGATTTGAACAAGTCTTTTGTAATGAAAGACTTGAGTCCTGCAAAGCAAATTCTGGGCATGAGAATTACTCACGACAAGAAGAATAATAAATTGTGGTTGTCACAACACAATTACATTGAGAAGGTGTTAGGGACGTTCAACATGAGCAATTGCAAACCTGTTTGTACTCCACTTGTTACTCATTTCAAATTAAATTTTGATCAACGTCCTACAAGTGAGAAAGACAAAGAAGATATGAAGAAGGTTCCTTATGCATCCGCAGTTGGTAGTTTGATGTATGCTATGGTATGCACAAGGCTAGATATTGCTCATGCAGTTGGAGTTGTTAGTCGGTTTCTTTCTAATCCTAGTAAAAATCATTGGCAAGCAGTTAAGTGGATTCTCAAATACCTCAGAGGCACTTCCAAAGTGTGTTTATGCTACGGAGGTGGTGAACTTGTGTTGGATGGCTACACATATGCATATATGGTAGGTGATCTTGATTCTAGAAAATCTACTTCTGGTTATATGATGACGTTTGCAGGGGGAGATGTGTCTTGGCAATCAAGGTTACAAAAATGTGTTGCTTTATCCACTACCGAAGCTGAGTACATTGCAGCAACTGAAGCTTCCAAAGAACTCTTGTGGATGAATAAATTCCTACATGAGTTAGGCCTCAAGCAAGACAAGTTTGTGTTATTCTGTGACAGTTAGAGTGCGATTCGCCTCAGCAAGGATCCGAGTTTTCATGCAAATTCGAAGCATATTGAGGTGCGGTATCATTGGATACGAGATGCATTGAAAATGAAATCAGTGTCAATTGAAAAGATTCATATTGATGAGAATGGTTCAGATATAATGGCGAAGGTCATGCCTCTGTCGAAGATGATATGCTGCAAAAAAAAAGGCCAACATGGTTGAGGAGTACCTCTCACTTGAGTCGTGAAGGGGAGATTTGTTGGGTGGGTTCACTCCCCAAGTGGAACACACCAATTTTACTATTGTTATTATTATTATTATTATTATTATTATTATTATTATTATTATTATTATTGTTACTATTATTAAAGAAAGAAAAGAAAAAAAGGGAATATGTGTATTTATTGGGCTTGACCCATGTGACGAAAAATAAAAAGAAGGATAGAGATTTTTGAAATCGCTAAGCAAAAGAAAGGGAATAGTGCCACATAGAAAGGAAAAAAAGACGGCCGCACAATACCCAAAGAAGAAGGAAAAATTGACTTCCGGTGATGGTAACAGGTGTGTAGCAAACTTGCTCCATTTGATCTACAATTTTAATATGTTATTTCTACCATTGAGTTTGTTATTCTAATATACAGTTTTATTAGTTTTACCTTCTCTGAGAGTTACTTTGAAATACCCACTTTAGTGGAAGGTTGTTGTTATTGTTAATTAATGTTCTCCGGTGTTACTAGGAAAACTCTGGTGTACCCAAATATTATTATAGTAGAAGTTTCTACCAGACTAGGTGTCGTTGTTTTTATTCTCTGGGATGTTTTCCACGTTAAAATATTTAATTTTCTGCCAATTATTGTTGCTCTATGAAATTGTACTGTTTGGCCATTTATATGCATAGGTGGAGAAAAAATATTCCGCATTATTGAGATTGTTATCTTTGATTTTTCCCAACATGTTTGAACAACATAGAATTTTGGGAGGAGATTATTTGGTTGTGGTAAATACACCAGGGACAGGGGAAGGTTATGTAGCTTCTTTAAATGGTACGATGAAGAATCTACTGAGAGGGATAAGAAAATCATCAACACATTGTTGAAGAAAAACGATGAATTGCAAATGAAGGTGAAAAAATTGTTTGGCTTATTGTGGGTTTAGAATTTGTTGTAATGTTTTTGTTGTTTGTGACTGTATTTGCTTAAGATATTGTAGTGAAAGTAGTATTTAGCAGTTAAGTGTAATTGAAATGTGAGTTGTGTTTATTTTTAGTTGTGAGTTGTGATTATGTGTAATTTTGTGTTTATTTTTAGTTGTGAGTTGTGGTAACGTGTAATTTTTAAAAGTTAAGTTTATGTATTGTTTCAGTTTAATATCAATGTAATATCAGTGTAATAACAGTTTAATTCCCTTTAAGTTCATGTGCTTTTAAACATTTTATTTTTCCAACTAGTTTATAGAAATTTCAATTTGTCCGAATCCTTTGTTTTGGATGAATCCTTCAACTAGTTTATAGAAATTTTATAGACAATTTGCAAGTTGCAAACACTAGTTGAAGGATCTGTAACTTTGAGGTGACTGGAACATGTAAACAATAAAAAAAAAAAGGCAAATTCAACAACTTTAAACTCTTAGAATTGTTTTTGAATACAAAAACAAAAGGTAACTTCAGAAGCTATTACAATAGCATCTGCAAATGACTAAAAATCAACACAAAGTATACTTAAAAATAACTAAAAGCATACTGTTAAAATCCAGTAATTGTTTGTCAATAACACCTGTAGTAACTATTAAACCTTAATTTCTGTAGTTTAACTATATTTTGTATTGAATGTGTTGTTGAATCAGACAATTCTATTTTTATTTTATGAATTAAAGTACTAAAATTATATTTTTTTGAATGAAATATTTTTAATTGTCTTGTGTGTAAAATTAGTTCAAATCGCAAACAGAAAATTTTACAGATTTTAAATTTAGTGAGCAATTTTACTATTCGCGAAATTTTAAAATGATTTTGTTTGTGACAAAACTTTTTACCCTAGTTCTTTAGATTGTTAGGATCAATAAGATGGTTGGAAAATATTTTCCGAGACTCATTAAAATATTTAGTGGAAAATATTTTAGTTGAATTACGAATAAATTATCAATAAATATTTTACAACGTTGCATATTATGAGAGTAAAAACGAGAGTAAAATATGTAGTAGATATTTATGGACTAGTAGTAAACATTTTAAGACTAATTTCTTTTTTTTTTTTTTTCTGTAGTTAGGTGTTAAGAGAAGGAAAAAAAAAATTTACCCCTTCCTTGGCCTTTGATCAAACTAGCACAGCTTCCCTTTGCTCATTCATTAATTCATTTTCACTTATCTCACTAAAAGAAAAAAACACACAAACTTTCTTTCTTTTCCTTCTCTATTAACTTGTGTTGGTTGTAAGAGCAAAAACCACAAGTTCCCTCATTTATCCAAATCTAAGCACTTTCTCACAAAGTTTTGTGAATCAATCTTTCTTTTTTCATTCTCCTTTTACTATTGATATAAGTTTTTTCATGAAAAAATTATTCACGCTCTCTCTATTTTTTTTAATTTTTTTTTTCTAGTATGTGAAGCCATATATAGTTGTAGAACGAGATACACAAGAAATGAGGATTTGAATTGTGTTTTATTTTTTAAAAAAAAAGGTTTTAACAGAATGGTTTTAACAGAGGACGTTGAAAAATAGAGATAGAATAAAAACAGAGCAACACAACCAATTTATCCTGGTTCATCACCAACACGACAACTACGTCTAGTCCGTCCAACCTGAAAGATTTAATCCACTAATTCGCAAACTGAATTACACTTCCACTAAACACCTAATAGTCAAATTGACCGTGTTCAAGTCTTCTCAACCTTCTAGTTTAGTATAGTAAAGCTATTGAGGGATGCAACCACTATTGGGCTACGTTACAAAATAAATGTTTAAGGGTTTTCTGAATAACTCTCACAAGAGGGTGTTTACAATTTTGTATTCTTAGAAAAATATTTTCCAGTACTTAGACAAGATAAAAGGTAAATAGCAAGAGTGCAGAAACGATTGTATAGTGCTTATTGTGGTACGGTGTTGCTTGCACTTTTCAATGAGAGTTGCGCGTTCTTTTATAGAGATTTTTAGGGTTTCTGACTGTTTTCTTGATTGCAAGAAATCAACATGTATTATGATGTTTCGTATCAAATCTTCTGAGATTGGTTCGCCATTAAACCTAGTAAATAATATCCTTGAAATTGATTATGCGAATCTTGTTATGGAGACAAAAAAAGTATATGATATTTTGATCAGATTATGTGCATAAATCTTCAGGGTGTTTAGCAGAGGATGCACAAAAGCTTTGTCTTCTTCAGAATATTGACTATTATCAGAGTGTTGACTAATATCAGAGTGAGATGATCAAATGCTTGACACAATTTATCAAAGGCAGAATAGTCAGATGCTTGTTGTAGTCGTCAGAGCCATACTAATTAGAGCATTTCTTGCAATAACAGAATCACCCGAGGCACGCTTCATAATGCGTTCACTAAACTTAGAGTACGAAAATCAAAAGCGGAGTCTTGGTGTTCCTTTAACTTAGATCAAACATCAAAGGATGCAACATGAACTCATAAGGAATAACCTATTCTGAAGACTACACACTAAAACAGAACATTAGTGCTTTAAATTATTCCCACAAAATAATGTTTTTATCATCAAAGCACGTAAGGGTCATAATTCTTCAAACCAACTTGAGTTTAGCAATCTCCCCTTTTTGATGATGACAAACATCTATTTTTGTGAACAATTTTTAATTTAACATGAGTAAAAGGAATAACATATAATATCATAGCAAGGCTCCTCCTTAATATATGCAAGTCTAAATGTTAGAGTGATGAGGATATTCTGATAAGATAGTTGATAAGCATTAGTAATTGAATTTAAACAAAAGATCTTGAAATTTTCTTGCATTGAAACTGTTCAAAATATTCTCCCCCTTTTGTCATCATACAAAAAGAGTAGAGTAGCCAACAAGCAAGAAAAAGAAAGAAAAAAAGTACAACAAAGGAAAGAAATACACAGAAAAACAAAAGAAAATATAGGGAACTACAAATTTGGCATGGCCAGCCTAGCTAAGATTAAACTTAGGGTAGTCTGAATGTTCTCCTGATTTTTGGCTGCCTATTCCATGAACGCCTTAGTCTTAGCTTCCAGCCGATCTAAGTCTTCCTTTTTGAGATACTGGGAATGATCGAACATGGGGCCTGAAGGAGTGGCATATTGACTTCTAGAGGCAGATTATGCAGATCCTGGAGCAGCAACAATAGTAGCATCCAAAGAGGGTATCTCAATATGTGGAATAAGCACAAGGAGCTGCAATGGTGCGGATAGAGCAACCATCGGGAGTTCTAGATGAAGACCACTAGAGGGAGATGAGTCTTCCCTTGATGAGCCTTCCAACGTAGCTTTTAGGAGCTTTTTTGATTGATTGCTTTGGGAATTTTGAAGCTGCAGAATCCATAGATAGAGAATATCAGTTGTTTGTTTGAAAGTTGTAGCGTTCTAGGAGACCAACCGCATTAAGGTCCAAACTTTGAGCATTCCTATTGTGTGCTAAAGTGATTTTGGCAATAAGAGAAGTAATGAATGTGTCGAGGTTTGGAAAGCTAGAGGGAATGGAACAGGGGAGGGGAATGAGGTCTAGCGGGATGGGGAAGTGGCAAGTTCAAAGTGAAAAGGGGGTGAGGGGAATGCTGATGTATCAAAGACTAAGTTAATGATGACTTGAGTTATTGTGTCAGCTTTCTGGATAGGGGGATTCACAGGTCTTGGTGTGGTAGGGTCAAATGCAAGTGTGGATAGGGTTAGTATTAGTGGAATGTTATAGTTGGGAGGTCTTTGTAGAATGTTAGTTTCTGTGGCTGGTGGTGTTGGGTTTAGAGTGGTGGTCTTGAGAGGAAGGGGATGGGTTATATATTAGAGGGTAGCAAAGTGTTCGACTAAGGTTGCCTCATACATCTCAACTGAGGTAGGGGTGTAACGAGTCAGTTTGGTTTGGTTTTCTACGAAAAATAAATCAAAACCAATGAAATTTGTATGGGTTGGTTTGGTTTGGTTTTACTTGTTTTTAATAACTGGATCCGAACCAAACTAAACTGATGATATACAAGTTAGTTCAGTTCGGATGATTGGATTTCAAAAAAAAACAAAATGATAAACATTTCAATTTTTTGGTAGAATAAAAAAAGAATATACAAGTGCAAAATCTATTTTAATTTTTTCCAATAAAATAGAATTTGGAATAACTACAAACTCATAGTTTAATCCTCTAAAAGACTAAAACAAAATATACAGTAGCATTACACTAAATGTAGAGACAAATGTCAAAATAGGAAACCATCAAAACAAAAAAAGAAAACAGTAATAAAAATAGACAACAATCAAAGTACAAGAAAATAGGAAATAACAATGAAAACTTTACGAAATGTACAACACAATAGGAAACAGTAATCAAAATAGAAAAGGGAAACAACAAAAAGAATAAACTTTGTTACCTCAATGGAGAGAAACAAATTGTGATAGAAACTGTCGAGATAGAGAAGACGTAGGACTTGTTAGAGAAATTGAGAGTGAGGAGAGAAATGGTCGTGGGTTGTGGCGGCAAGGAGAGAAATAGAGAGCGAGGTGAAATGTGGCAAGGTGGGCGGTACAATTTCAACGAGTGGGCTGTGGGTGACGAGATGAGAACTGAGAAAGATGATACGATATTGTCGATACTAGTGAGCATGAGTGAATGAGAGGTTGTTGCGGCATAGTGTGACTGTATCTGTGTGAGGATATCACCAGGGTTTGGAATTGGGCTTAATGGGTGATGGGTCTGATTGTTGTATAAAAATAAATTTGTCTTATTGGGCTAGATTTTTATGTAAAAATAAATATATAAAAAAAATATGAATAGTGTTGGTTTGGTTTGGTTTTTATTGATTTGTAAAACTAAAATCCAATACCCGAACCAATAATCTTTGGTTTACATTGGTTTGGTTTTTTACCCGAACCAAAATTAACGGGTAATTTTTGGGTTGGTTTGGTTTTGATGTTTAAGTTGATTGGATTTATTTTGTCCACTTACACCCGTAATATGAGGTGTAGGATTTAGAGTCAATTGAAGTAGTAGGTGTAGGATCATAAGGATGGACAACTAAGTTTGTATTTTTGGTAGAGAAAGTGAGAGGTTCGGGTTTTTCATTACTACTCGTATTACAAAAAATAACAGAAGGAGTAGTTTGCTCAAAATTTGATGTTACCTTATGTTTCTTCCTTAGAATGATGTTTATTTCGTCCTCATTGGCGTTTGTTGCTTCTTCTTCATCCTTTTCAACATGGAATGTCATGGCAACCTTTTTGCGTTTCTTCCAAAAAAACTTGAGCATCTTTGGGAAAAAGAAGGCAAACAAGAGCCATATCTTGATTGGTTCGGCACATCCTTTGGTATTCTAGAACCACCTCTTTATTGTCTTCCTCAAATAGAGGGGTATACGAGTCCTCGTCTATAGAGGGAATGGCCTGAGATTCATTAGTTTGACCAAAAGTCCTTCTGGTATCGCCACTGGGTCAAATTCACTGCATATGAGATATTAGTCTCATCTTGATAACGTTAGATATATTGAACAAAGGTGCAGACGAACTAATCATGTGTTCTTCTTGGGTAGTGCCTCCTACTTCATCTAGAGCCTAAAAGAGGGGAGTTCTCATCAGTACTGCTGTAATGAGTCTAGGGTAGGGAATATTTTAGTGCAAAAGTGGTTTTAGCTACAATTCTCTGGTTGATGTTTTGATAATAACAAAAACAAATAAATATAGAACAATTATCCCTAACTGTATTTGCTAAGTGTGCATATTAAGTTTGAAGACAAAGAGTTATATTAATGATTATTCGTTCTATAGTAGCATAAATTACAAAGTATATAAGAAATCTATTAATGGAGCAAGTTGTAATACTGCAAAGACAAGCACAACAAAGTATGCGTTTCAATATAAGATATATCCTCTAATGATTGGACAAAGACAAAGGAAACCAAGATTTCACTTCTTCTCTATAGTCTAAATTTGGTGACACGTGCCTTTGTTATTGCAAGCTTCGTTTGACTCTGGAAAAAGCAAGCAAGCTTCGGTTGACTCTGATACCCGACCGACGTTGTGTCTCAATTGCCTTTGGAAACTCAAACAAATAGTTCAGTTATCTCTGATGAATTCGACAAGCGACTGTTCGTCTGCCTCTAATGAATTCAACAAGCATATGTTCGTTTGCCTCTGATAAGCATGATAAGCGAGTAACTACCTCTGCCTCTGATAAGTATGACAAGCGAGTAACTACCTCTACCTCTGATAAGCGTAACAAGTATCTGCCTTTGCATATGATAATCAGATCAAGCGCTTGATTGTCTGACTATGAGTTGTTATGTATCCTCTGAAAAAGTCAATGCTCTAAAAAAGTCAACGCTCCAAAGTAGACAAAGCAAATGCACATCGTCTGAACATTCTATATGTGCGACCTATCTAGAACTCTTTAAGATTTGATTTGATCATAATATCCTCTTATTTCGTGTACTCAATACCAAGATACGTAGAATCATTCATGTAGAAATATATATGGATACTTATTAAAGACTAATGAGTTGGAACCAAGTTGGTTTTATATTTAGAATTTTGATGTTAACAAAAGTATTTTATGAGAAGAATATATTTGAGTTCATAAAGTATGAAAGAAGATTCCTATTTTTGAAGAAAATCTAAAATAAGATTTGATTCAGATTTATGATTGAAGAAAATCTTTGACGAAGTTGAAAAGAAGATATGGTCAAATTTTTTGAAGAAAATCTAAAATAAGATTTGATTCTGATTTATGATTGAAGAAAATATTTGACCAAGTTGAAAAGAAGATATGGTCAAAATTTAAAGTAAATTTGATCAAGATTTATCACAACAAGATATGAATTATTTAGAAGAAGATTTGATCAAGATTTATCGACAACAAAATATGAACATTATCAATATGATGAATTTACAAACTGAATCTAAACAACATACGAACATAATGAATATAAAGAATTTACAAACTCAATCTTAATAAAATACAAACAAAATCAATCTGAAGAATTTACAAACTCAATCTGAACAAAATACAAACATAATCAATCGAAAAGAAGTGCTCAAATTGGATTCAGAAATAAAGAATTAGCTAAATAACATATTATCAAAAAGCATTTTGTTTAGAACTATTTTTGAATAAGATCAGTATTGACCAAACTAGGAATGAAAATACAATTTAGAATTAAACAAGGATTGAATTGAAACCCTAATTTTATCTATAAATAGACACTCAAGGCTGAAGAAGAAGATCATTGAAAATCAAAAAAAGAGTAGAAGAACTCTTAAGCTCAAAATTTCAAATTAATCTTAGAGTTCAAAGAGAGAAACACTTGTTCAAGTTAGAAATATTTTCTAAATGTTTTTTCTTAGAGTTTGAAAGCAAGTTCTTTAAAAGTTTTTGTGATGAGAATTGAATCTCTCACAACTTCTCTTTTCCTAGAACACCCGAATAAAATGGAGTTGTAGAAAGAAAGAATAGATCACTCCAAGAAATGGCCAAAACCATGTTGCAAAACACTTTTGGGCTGAAGCAATTAACACTTCATGTTATATTCAAAATAGAGTCTTAATTAGGTCTATATTGAATAAAACACCATGTGAATTGTGGAAAGGTAAAAACCTAATATCTCTTACTTTAAACAATTTGGTTGTACTTGTTTATGTTGAACACTAAAGATAACCTTGGTAAATTTGGTTCTAGATCTCAAAAGTGTACTTATATTGGATACTCTGAAAGATCTAAGGCTTATAGAGTGTTTAATAAGGTTGTGGAAAAATCCAAGCATGTTAAATTTGATGACAAACAACTTGACCTTGAAAAGTCAGAGCAAGATGATGATAGTGCAAGTTTACTGGAACCAGAGGAAGCAAATGCAGACAAACTAGAAGAACCTGAAAAATCATAGGATACAAAAAAATCAAAAGAAGATAACAAATCTTAAGAGGATGAATCTGATCAAGTCAAAAACAGTCAAGATAAGTCAGAAGGAGATATGGATGGAAGTACAAGTCATCTCATCCTTAAACTCTAATCATTGGAAGTGTAAGTGATGCTTTGAGGACCAGATCATCACTAAAAGATACCACTTTGTTTACTTACTCTCATCAATTGAGCCTACCTCTATTGATGAAGCATTGGAAGATGATGGAAGGATTCTTGCAATGCAAGAAGAGTTAAATGAATTTAAGAGGAATGATGTTTGGGATCTAGTACCTAGACCAAAAAAGAACATTATTGGAACCAAGTGGGTTTTGAGAAACAAACTAAATGAAAAACGTGAAGTGGTCAGAAACAAGACAAAACTTGTCGCACAAGGCTACAGTAAGAAAATAGGACCTTGATTACACTGAGACATTTGCTTCAGTGGCCAGGTTAGAATCTATTCATATTCTACTTTCTTTTGCTACAAAAAATAACATTACATTATTTCAAATGGATGTTAAAAGTGCCTTTTCTAAATGGTTATATAAGTGAAGTACTCTATGTTAAACAAACCCCAGGTTTTGAAAGTTTTGAATTTCCATGTCATGTTTTTAAACTTAGGAAATCTCTCTATGGTCTAAACACAATTTCCATGTCAACAGCAGAAGCGGAGTACATTTCAGCAGTTGGTTGCAGCTTTCAACTACTTTGGATGAAACATCAACTAGAAGACTACAAAATCCTAGAAACCAATATTCCCTTTTATTGTGACAACAATTCTGTCATATTCCTAACCAAAAACCCTATACTTCATTATATAGCTAAACACATGGAAATCAAACACCATTTTATTATAGACTTTGTTCAAAAAGGTGTGCTTAATATCCAGTTTGTAGATCGAACATCAATGGGATAACATATTCACCAAACCACTAGCTGAAGATAGGTTGGACTTCATCAAGAAAAACCTAAACCTTATTCTTTTACCTAACTAATGTTGTGCCAATCTTAGAGTAGTTTAGTTTCATACTTACGATAAATTTCATGTTTGATTTTTATGTTATTTCCATTCTATTAAAAAAGGGGGGCAACTTAATTAAAAAAAAAAAATAGAGACAAGTTTCAGTTTCAAGTGTTTTGTTTGATGACAAAAGGGGGAGAAAGATGTTTGATAATGTGGCGAGAAAAATACTTAGAATTAGGGGGAGCCTTAAGTAAAGGGGAGTAAAAGTATTTAAAAGAAAAGTTGTTATAAAAAATACAGCTTTGTCATCATCAAAAAGGGGGAGATTGTTGGAACCAAGTTAGTTTTATGTTTAGAGTTTTGATGTTAACAAAAGTATTTTATGAGAACAATATATTTGACTTCACAGAGTATGAAAGAAGATTCATGTTTTTGAAGACAATCTAAAATAAGATTTGATTTAGATTTATAATTAAAGAAAATCTTTGACCAAGTTGAAAAGACGATATGGTCATGATTTAAAGAAGATATGATCAATATCTTATCAACAAGAAAATATGAATTATTTACAAGAATATTTGATCAAGATTTATCTACAAGAAGACATGAATTATTCACAAGAATATTTTATCAAGATTTATCTACAAGAAGATATGAATTATTTACAATAAGATTTGATCAAGATTTATCACAAGAAGATATGAATTATTTATAAGAAGATTTGATCAAGATTTATCTACAAAAATATATGATCAAGAATTGTTTACAACAAGAAATACTCACAAGAGGATACATTTATTATTTGTAAATATATGATCCAGATTTTGACAAAAGACAAAATACTGAATTGAATTTAGTCATATTCCTACTTGTACAAGTTCAAGAACCGGTCTAACACTATGTTCCCCCCAGATCAAAGCAAGCAATAGGAACGAAGTTTCATCTAAAGAATTTGCAAAAGAAATCTTAACAAAATACGAATATTATCAATTTGAAGAATTTACAAATTAAATCTGAACAAAATATGAACAATATCAATATCAAGAATTTACAAACTCAATATGAACAAAATACAAACAAAATCAATCTAGAAGAACTGCTCAGATTGGATTCAGAAATAAAGAATTGGCTACAGAACATATTATCGAAAAGAATCTTGTTAAGAATTATTTTTGAAATAATCATTGTTGACCAAGCTAGGAATGAAGATACAATTCAGAATTAAACAAGGACTAAATTGAAACCCTAATTATATATATAAATAGATACTCAAGGCTGAAGAAGAAGATCATCAAAAAATTAGAAAAGAGTAGAAGAACTCAAGCTCAAAATACTTGTTCAAAGAGAGAAACACTTGTTCGAATGAGAAATATTTTCTAAGTGTTGTTCTTAGAGTGTGATAGTGATTGTTATAATCAACTTGTTAGAAGCAACTACTCAAGTTCCAAACCTTTGTATTCAAACCCGAAAGGGGTGTTAGTGTGCCTTCAACAATCTGGAGTTGTAAGATTGTGTGGAGAAGACTTGGCTGGTAGAGTCAAGGTGTGTGTATTCCTCAAAAGTCTAGGGTTGTCAAGTTGTTTTAGAAGACTGGCTAGAAGGGTCAGGTACTTTGTAATTCAAGTTGTTGAATAGTAGATTTAATCCTTTTGAGTGAAATGACTGAATATTGTCAAGTTAGTGGTGAACCAAGATAAATTATTTGTGTCACTTTATTTTTGCATTTCTTAGTTTTGTTATTGCTTCTACTCCAAGTAAATCATCAAGTCTGAACCAGTTTAATCAAATAATGAAAAAATTATCAACTAAGTCAAACACAATTTAACCTTTCCTTCTTGTGTTTGTAACTTCAGCACAGAGTCAATTTTAGTACGAGTCGTACACTATCCTTCTCACGGTCAATGTTACCAAAGAAAACATTTGTGAAATAAATTGCTAAGAGAACAAAGTTGAATGCGTTGGATGGTAAAGTGCTTCAAAGAAAAGATTATCAACACAAGGTTGATGAATTTCTTTACTAGTAGAAACACACTCTACCCCACTGTAATTCTTCATCTATAGAAAAATTTAAAAAAAATTGAAAATGGTCTCATCGGAACCATAGAAGATATTGAAGTTAGAATTGAATTAAACTTCATCACTCAAGCTATAGGATGTGATGTGACAACAATGGAGTTGCTAGAGAATATCCCTGGAAGCCATTCTTCTTAACTGAAATAAGCAATAAAAGGTGCTTTGGAAAAAATTTATAAATTTCTTTTTAAGTGATACAAAATCAAGCTACTATCAAGGAGTGATTCAGTTAATTAACGTTTCTCCCCCACTCATACTTCACCTCGTAAAACCACAAATAACAAAATCATCCCTTCAACAAAATTTAGATTAACTACTGTTCGGAAAGTTGTTATTAAATTGATATGTTTATTGAAGAGTATTGACACAAAAAAATACTTGATAAAATTGATGCCTTGGACAACGGGGGATATATTTTAAAGTATTTTAATATTTCATTATTGAAACAAAAGATTAATTATTCATCAAAATGGAAGAGATTGTTAGAACTAAAGTGATTTAAAATTTGAAGTTCAACATCAACAATCTAAAAGAAAACCTACGATGGTGAAATTCATGTTAAAAGTTTCAAGAGTTAAGATCAAGTCTTTAGTTGTGACCAAAAACTCAGTTAGAGTTTTAAAAATTAACTTGAAGGAAAAATTATATGTTTGAAATAGCTGATACTTGTTGGGTGAAGGTATGAATTCCTTAAAATGCATGTGTTGTTAAGAAGTTGAGTAGTATATGTTGAGTGACAATCAAGAAATGCTTTCGTGTGAGTGATTGAATATTGGAAGTTCAACATCAGCAATCTAAAAGAAAACCTACATGGTAAAATTTTTGTCAAAAAAGCTTTATTGTCAAAAGTTTCAAGAGTTAAGATCAAGTCTTTAGTTGTGACAAAAAACTTAGTTAGAGTTTTAAAAAATAACTTGAAGCAGATTTTTTCCTTGTAATAGCTGATACTTGTTGAGTAAAGGTATGAGTTCATTAAAATGCACATTTGGTGTCTTGTTAAGAAGTTGATGTATATGTTGAGTGACAATCAAGAGATACTCCTAAGTAGTGGCGGAGCTTGACTAAAAAGCTTGGGATGGCTGACATAAAAATACAATGTATAAATCAGCACTAACAGCCCAAAAAAATCAGCACTAACAGCCCCAAAAATCAGCACTAACAGCCTTAAAAATCAGCACTAACAACACTAAAATCAACACTAACATAACTCCAAATCAAAGCTCAAACACTCTATATGGACATAAAATCAAACACCTTATATGGAAAACAAACAAAAACTCCAAACAAACAAAACTCCTATAAAAAATCAGCACTAACATCCCCCAAAAATTAGCACTAACAGCCCCAAAAATCAGCACTAACACCACTAAAAATCAGCACTAACATAACTCCAAATCAAAACTCAAACACTTTATATGGACATAAAATCAAACACCTTATATGCAACACAAACAAAAACTCTAAACAAAAATCAACACTAACATCTAACATAAAATCAGCACTAAAAATCAGCATTACAGCCCCAAAAATCAGCACTAACATCCCCAAAAATCAGCACTAACATCCCCGAAAATAAGCACTTACAACACTAAAAATCAGCACTAATAGCCCCAAAAATCAGCACTTACAACACTAAAGATCAGCAATAATAGCCCCAAAAATCAGCACTAACAACACTAAAAATCAGCACTAACATAACTCCAAAACAAAACTCAAAACATCAATTCTGACTATAAACAAAAATACGAAAATTGAAATCCAAACATTTTGAGTTTTGACGATTGACGAACGGCCAAGACAGAGGCGATCTGACGCGATTTGAAGGCAGCGAGCAGATGAGCGATTTGAAGGCGGCGACGCGACGAGCAGAGGAGCAACGCGATTTGAAGGCGGCGACGCGATTTGGAGGCGGCGAGCAGAGGCGGTCGTGAATCTGAAGGGAGAGAGGAAGGCGGCGAGCACGTGAATTTGGAGGGAAAGAGTAGAGACGGTCGTGGTCGTGAATCTGGAGGAGAGAGTAGAGAGTGAATCTGGAGGGAAAGAGAGGAAAGCTGGGCCTGGGTGGAAGAGAGATACTGAATCAGTTTGGGGTGGCCGCGACCCCCCCTTGTCCCTACATAGCTCCGCCAATGCTCCTAAGTGTGTTGAGTGATTGAATATGAGAAAATCTTTCTAAGATTTGAAGGGATTGGACATAGCAATGAAGTTGAAAATGAACCATAATAAATCATTGCGTGCATATCTCTTTACTCTTATGTTGTTATTCATTTTTATTATTTAATCTAAAGCATAACTAATGGGGACAAAATAGAAATCCTTTAGAGGTTGTCAAAGGTTTTCTAACAAAGATTTTTAGAAACAAGGTTTAGAAAGAGAAATAAGTTTAAACTAAAATTCAACTCCCTTTATTGTGTTTATTTAACTTATATTTTCACATGCACAATCAAATGAGGCAAGATACTTTGAACCAAAGAATTGTTGTTGTGTCTTCTTAGAAACAATTTGCTTCTCCATCTCCTGTTCAATTGATTAAGGAACTACCTCTCCACCATGACAAGTTATTGTTTTTCAAGCTCCTCCAAAGCAATAATCACCTAACATTGCTTCCACTACAAAGGATGCTACTATGTATGCTATGATGCATCCGTCTCATGACTAGGGGATGGCAAAATAAGACTTTGTGGGAGTAACAAAAGAAGCTTTTAACAAGATTGTGTAAACTAAAAAATATTGTACTAAATCTAGATAACTGTTATTTTTAAGAGGTAAAGCAATAAATATAAAATTCAACTTCAAATTAAAGTTCATCAAACTTGAGATGCATCATAAACACAAACCTTCCAGTTGAACACAAGAAATACCACACACAACATGCGTTCATGCATGTATCTTTATTCAAATTAAAAACAGAAAGCATGAGAAAACTAAAATCACAATTCTCAAACTGGAATTGGATCCCACACACGACATGCATTCATGCATATTTCTTTATTCAAAATAAGAATAGAAAACACTAGAAAACTAAAACCATAATTCTTAAACTGGAATTGGATCTATGAGCACAACTTTGATATATGTCTTCATCACTCCTTCAGAATGAGTGTAGTTATCTTTATCTTTGTAAATCACATCCATAAAATGTGAAAGGTTGAGAACGCAAGTCAAAAAAGGCATCGGAACTTTGGTTGGTCTAAGACATTCTTCATTCATATCTTTCCATGTAATTGCAATTCTTTTTTGGCATTCTTGAATAGCAGCTTCCCGAGATATACCATATTGCTTTGTATAGCAATCCAACAATGAGCAGACATGTCCTCTTTTATGTTCAAACTATACATGTAGAAATAAGTCATTCAATTATTTATATTATATATTGCAGAGAACATCTTTTATATATACTTTAGAAATACCTCACTGGACACAATTTCGTCCATTAGTCTGCAAAGATGAGAAGCCGCAATAACCATTTTTGGCTCATTTGATACCCAATTGAAGATGTCCTTTGTAGCAGTGTCACCCATGCCAATGTAAGAAACACAAATTAGCAGAGGATAAGCACATGATACTATTGATATGCGCATATACTCTTCTGTTGTTGGTATATTGTTTTCGTTCATCCATCTAGCCTCAGTCATATAAGCTTGGATAGTCTTTTTGAACTGTCATCATGCAATACAAGAGAATTATGAGTATACTCATATTCTTTAATAATTAAAATATAATTCAAAAAATACTCATGCATCTTTTAAGAAGTAATTCAGATTATATACTTATAATTGGTGATAATTCTAAAGAAATTAAGGTTGTATATATAAAAGTAATTAAATTTTATGATTAGTAGCTACTATGAATTGAGTTTATACAATCATAACTGTTATGTTTCTCAACTTCACAAACTGAATATTGGAAATTAAATGCACAAACTCTTACTTCTTCTATGTAATAGGTAAGGGTATAGAGCCTTCCTTCTTTGCTCATTTCTTGTTCTATTTCTTCATAAATATTCCAAAATAATCTATAAATTAATTTCATGTAATCTGGAAGATCATCCAAGATGCTAATATCCCACCTGAAAATCATTTTCTTTATAATTACTTTACCTTTTTTTATAGAAAAATAGATCCAAAAAAATAGAAATGTTTTTTAAAAGCGAGGGAAAAAGAAAAGTGATGAAAATATATGTATTTATATGTCTAAACTAACCTTTCAATTGCCTTGGTAAAAATTTCTAGTTCATCAATGGTTC
This sequence comes from Cicer yamashitae, assembly GCA_037974755.1. Taxonomy (NCBI): domain Eukaryota; kingdom Viridiplantae; phylum Streptophyta; class Magnoliopsida; order Fabales; family Fabaceae; genus Cicer; species Cicer yamashitae. The sequence goes on from JBBPBQ010000004.1 coordinate 36,186,377, forward strand.
CATATGCATCATATGTATCATCAATGATTGATAATAGGGCGATTGCTTTCGTCATCAATTTTCTTGCTTGAGAATATTGAGGCTCAAAATATGTAGTCAAAATCCAAAAGCATAATTCTGCACTCCTATCTCTTGCATAAGGTAGTTTTCTGGGGATGTCCAACTCCTTCCACCATCTTGAAAGACCAAAAAAAATATATGATAGTTTTTATAATGATTAATCTTCATAATCATAATAATATTGTTTTGTTACAAATAATAAGAGTGTTTGATTGAAATACTTACTTGCAAATGTTTCCAAATTCTTTTTGATGTAGGCTTTGGAGCATATTAAAATCCAATTTCGCCAAAGTGAGTAAAATGGAATTATGGGAAGGATTTTGCTCGTATATAGAAATGTAGCTTCGAGCCTCTAGCCTAGGCAAATTCTTGTGGAGAGCCTGCCTTAAGCTATGATTGATTTGTGCTGCAAGAGAAGAGCTCAATTGGGTTGCAATGGACTTAAGGTGAGTATAACTAAAAGTCAATGTCTCTTCCAAAATATCCTCTCCATGAACCATCATATGTGAGGCTTCATATAAGCTTAACATTCCTTGAACATCTGTAATATGTCTTTCACTAAAATTTCCTTGTTCATCCTTGAATTTGTTGAACACATCTACCATTAAATTGAAGTCCATTAGAAACAATAACATTTAAAGAAACTTAAATAATAATTAAGAAAGAATAATAATACTCACTCTTGTACTTTTTCTAAGGTACAAATTATTCCCATTTGTGGTCTTAATTATAAGAATTTCACATCAATTTTCATTGTTTTTGGTCCTAAAAAAGCCATTTTCAATATATTTCTTTGGTCTATGTAATTTTAGGTTTTGTTTCTTGGATATCGGGAGGAGAAATTTCATCAAGAGTTAGGAAATGTTCTTTTTACATTATTTCATTAAAATAAAATTGAAATACGAGACGATGATTGTGAAAATAAGTGAAGATATGAATATTATTGAAAAAAAAATTTCATACTATAAAAGTACTATCTTATTTGTGGATTAATGTTGTCAATTTTATAATTAATAAATGTAATAATTAAAAAAACCAATAATTAATTAAAAAGAATCAAATGTCAATAAGTTTAAGGCATGTGCATATATACTCGGTGAAACGTCGTGTTGCCTCAACAACCTAAATAGAATAGCAAGAGAGCAAAGGTCATAGTCAAGAGTTATTTCTTCATTTTCAACATAGGTCTTGTAAATATCTTGCAAAACATCTTCAATCTCATCATTGAAATGATAACTCACACCCAATCGACATATTGAATCAATAAAGATGATTTTTGCCAAGAGCTTATCTGTGACAAGCAAATTTCTCACTTCCTTTTTCAGAGTATCAATTTGTGCCGCAATTTTTTGATCAAATTCCTGGATGTATTGGACAAAAAATTATTCAAGTAATTAATATGTACTTGATTAAATATAAAATGATTTGATATGACTAATCGAATTAATGACCTATATATATGGATTTCACTTAGTATAAATAAATATGTTGTTCTAGGTAACATTATGTTTAAGAGTTTTTTTTTAATAAATTGTTCAAGAGTTGATACTCACCTTTTATTTTTTTCGTAGTCTATATATATGACATATTAGCCAATCCAGATCTATATATGAAAGAAAAAGTAAATTAATACCACTACTACTAAATGGCAGGGTAGGTCTAATATCGACCTCTTAAAACACTATTTCGATTTGAAATATAATAAAAAATGAGTCAAATGAAAATAACGTATTAGTTTTAAAATTTGAATTTAACATACAACTTTCTTTGACTTATTTTATAATTATATTTGAGACAAAAGAGAGTAGTTCTAAGACTAGGCCCTTACACTTGTGGGTAAAATATGAATTTAATAATAAAAAAAAATAGAGAATAAATATAATATTTTATTAAGAGTTAAATAAGTTTTTGTCTGCATAAAATTTTAAAATTTTGTTTTCAGGTCATGTAAAAAAATCACATTTTACGATATTATAAAAAGTTTTTTTTACAAAAAATAAGTTCAAAATTTAATATCTATGTTCATATTTTTAGTGCTTTTATCTTGAGCGTATGATATTTTAAAAATTCATATTTAATTAATCTCAATTTAAAAAATTCTAAATTTAGGTGAATGACTTTTAATAATATTTTAAACATTATTACAAAAAATCATTCAAAAATCTAAAAGTTAAAAAATATTTCGTACAAAAAAAGAGTACAACAATTTGGAGAATAATTTTGTATGGACTAAAAAAATTATAATTTTGTTAAAATTAAAAAATAAATTTCAAAGTTTTATAAAAACTAAAAATTTATTTAACTATTTCATTAAAATTTACTAAAAATAACGCAATACACCATGGACCAAGGCCATATTATATATTGCCTAAATAAAAATAAAAAAGACCATATTATTATATTGCAAGCTATATTTTATAAAGTCTCGTTTTGATTTGTGTGTATGATAAATCTTTAAAGGAAATAAACGGAATACGTACCAAAGTGTCTGAAGCATATTGAAGGAAATAATCACCCCAGACGCTTGGATGATATTCTGCAAGATTTCTCTTCAAGACAACAGGATTGCAAGCTACTTCAGACATCCTTAAATATTAATTTAATTAATTAATGGATGTTTTATCAATGCCTCTCCTCTTTCAACTTAGGTTTTGGTTGTTGTAAGAAGGTGTTTACATTGATATTATTTATAGTAAATTTCAAGGAGTTATTAATTCATATAGTGTTCTAAGAAAACTTAAACAAAAGACATTAAACATATTTTATAGATTAGAGAAAAATAATTTAAAATATATTTGAAAAAGGCCAATTCCCTGTCTTATTTTAACACAAAAACTGGATCTACATTTAATTACCACTAGAATAACATGGCATTTATATCATTCATACATGAATTGTCATGTGACCTATGGTATATTTGATTACATGTTAATTGTGATATTCTATGCATGTGATACGTTCCTTTGTCTATTATTATTGTGATTTCAATATACTCACCCTACATTTTGTTTGTTTTTGGCGTTTTGATGGTACAAACGCTCCTCTAGGTACAAGTGCTCAGTAGGAGCCGATGGTGTTTTGATGACTTGTTATTTGAATTTCGTTGTAATAATTTGTGACATCTTGTAAGAAAGAACGTAGTTTCCAAATGTGAGGTTGGAAATAAGGACAAGTTGTTGGCACAAATAAAATGAGTTGTTTAAAGTGGCTCTTCCTAGGTATGATTTCGGTGAAAAAATGTGTAGGCTTGGTTTGTGTTTTTTATGCAACTTCTATAAGAGGATGCAACATTTTTTTTGTGGTTATGTGAGTTTATGAGTGTATGTATGAGTCAAAATAAAGCATACTATATAAGGCTTATTGTAGTGAATTTTGCCTAACTTGTGAACACAAAATTTGTTGGGAGTTATGCAATTCTTTTTAGATGGCGGGTAGATTTCTTCCGCTATGATATTTAATTCAAACCATTTTGATTAGTGTTATGATTGGAGTAATTCTTGTACTCTTTAATAATATTTTTCTTATAAGAAAAATTAAGAACTTTTAAAAAAACTCTTTTGATTTTTCAAATTACTTGCTAAAGTAATATTAAAATTACTGGTATTCAAAAATTAATATTAAAATGGTGTGAAAAATATTGAATTTATATTATCTTAAATGTTTTAGTTGACGTGAAAATGAAGTAAGTAATTATGCAAAGAAGTCATATGTTTATTTTGTTAAGATATTTTTTATTTATATTTTTAAAATTTTGTGTTTTTATACTTATTAATAAAGAGGAAAAAGACTTTTGAATTGCACAATTTTTTACATTTCTAAAATCAATAAAATTTTTTAAAAATTATTGTCATTATTTTTAGAAATAAATTTCCATTAACTAATTTTTCAGTTTCTCTCCATTAAAATTGTTTACTTCAAATTTTTTTTTATAAAAATAAAATAAATACACATTTAAAAAATTAAAAACACAATGTTCTTACAAAATAAACAGAACAAAATATGAATATAGATTCATATTATAATCATAAGATGTATTCGTCAGCATTTTTATTGTAGTTAATTAGTATACAATCTACATACTGACTAGTAACATTAGAGAATTTATAACATTGTAAACAAGAGATCAACTTTAAAAAATTAAATATTATATAGTCTTAAACATTCCAAATAAAATTAATAAGAGGACAAATTTTAAAATGGTATCAATCAAGGTTCCAACTCATATTCCTAAATGATTTCTCCTTTACCGAAACTTATTAATCACTTGAATCCAACCACTTGTTTAAAACATGACACGTGTAATTAGAGGGAATGGGCATTATCTAAGTTGACAATAAAAATACTTGGATGGTTTATTAATTCAATTATAGTTGTAGTATTTGTTAAGAGTCTCACATTGGATAAGAAATCACCTGAAAATGTTTTTATAAGTGAGAGCAATATTCACCTTACAAGCAGGGGTGGAAATAGGCTGGGCCGAGCAAGAATTTGCAAGGTCTGAGTCTGACCTATCAAAAAATTCAAGACTTAAGTCTGGCATATGACCCGTCGTAAGCTTACTTTTTACGCTTGAGCATGACCTTGATAGAAGCTTGGAATGACCATTTAGCCTATTTAAAAGCCTATTTCATTTTAATATTTTTGAATAAGTAATCAAACATACCTTTAAATAGATTAACGAATTAATATGTCAATGGAATTAAGTTCTATTTTGATATTTAACATGACATTTTGAAGAATATGACTTTATACAGATCCTACATCAATATTATTTTATAATAATGCATTTAAATATGTAAAAAAACTAAAGAAGGTAAATTAATAAAAGTTGAATATCTAACAAAAATATCAAAATTTAATATAAGAATTATAGTAGTAAAAAATATATCATTTACATTTATTTAAATAGACCGGCCGGATAGGCCTAAAAGGCTTATTATGTGGCATGTAGTCTAATCTTTTTAACTAAATATGTTTTTTAGAAATCTTAGCCTTGTCTGTTTAAAAGAAAATCGTGGTATGGCCTAGGTCTAACGTAGGCTATACCGTAGGCCCCAGTCGGTCAGCCTGGTCTATTCCAACACCTACTTACAAGTCAATTTTAGGATTAGGTTCAATTCAATTTCTAAGTTGGTATTAGTGTCCACCAAAATCTGTTGGACCACTTACTATGAGACCACCACTATCTGACCACTCGATGAGATGTTTAATTCTGTTCATGAGAGAAGTGTGTTAAAATTGTCACATTCGATAAGATAAGATTTTTATTTTGCAAAAGAAAAAGTAGAGCTTCCTTCTCATTAAAGAACATTAAAGAACAAAATGACACCAAAACAAACATGATATAGCTATGTTCTACTAAATTTTGTAGAAACATTTTCCTTCCACATAGTACTTCATGAAAAGGATTTGTTCTTCCCATTTTAATATTAAAATGGATATTCCTTTATATGCCACCATCTCGTTACCCATGTCTAATGACCTAGGACATGAACAAAATTGAAGCCAATTCAATAAACATGGCAACAACACATGTCTTCCAACAACTTGTTGCATGTACATCCAACACAAACAAATTGTCATGTTCAAAATCCATTGAGATAATGAGTATTTATACCCATTTGGTTTATTACGCAACCAATTCCATGGCATATTATTTTATGTTCGAGCCTTTCTGACATTGACACAATCTTTATACAATGACTTCTGGATTTCCTTGAAAAACTCCTAGATTTCAATCATTCCATATTGACCAAAAGCAAGCAAAATATAATGGTAATATAAATAACTTCTCCTTCATTACTCTTGCCCCTAGGAGTAACCCCTAAAAATTGTGAACATGTGAATTGATCTCATTGGAAAACATAACATTCATTCCCAACCACCGGCTAGCTCGCTCCATACACTAGAAAAAACCTAGACACTCAAAGAATAAATGTTGTGTTGATTCTTCACCTCTAGATCTTGTGCACTACACAATTGATATTCAATATTACTTATGATATCTCTTTTAAATAGACTTACTTCTATTGGAATCCGATCTTGTACTACTTGCCAAACTAACATCACTACCTTCAAGGGAACAATTTTATTCCATAATTTGTTAGTAACCTCCTCGGCCCTAATATTTTTTCCATCAATAGAATATTGCACACCGATTTAATAGAATAATTCTCCGACCTCTCATCCATCCAAAACACTTTATCCTACATGTCTTCCTTGATACCAATTCCATCTCCGTTAACATTTGAGTAACCAAATCCTTTTCCCATTTAAAAAAAAATATCTTCTCTACCTAAACGTTCACTCATACATCCCTTTCCCATTTACTAATGTCTGTTATTTTTACCTAATTTTCCATGGACACGTAAATTAGTCTAGGATATCACACAATGAGACTACTTCGGCCAACCCATGGTTCACTCCAAAAAATGTGTCCTTCCCACTCCCTACTACCTTTGAATCAACAATGTCGTTAAAATAGTTAGTTTTCACCCTTTTAGACCTCGTCTCTATCTCCCTCACCTCATTCTACCATTGAAAAATACGTTTACCCCTTATCTAATCAAACCCTCGCTCTCCCATACTAAAATTTAAGGCATTTGTACCATAAACTATTTTCTCATTTCCTTATCTTCAACACCATTTTCCTAAAAGTGACAAATGATCTTATCTCTTTAATTCCTAAACTCATTGTCTCTTGTGACATACACCTTTTCCCATTTAACCAAATTAATTCTATTTAAATCTTTCCTGCCACCCCATAAAAATCACTTAAATAAAGATTCAAATTTAGAGCTTATACTATTATAGCATTGATGAATGATAGATAGAACACATGAAATGTGGAAAGAACGTAATGCAATAGAGTGACATGACCACCCATTGATAAATGTATAATTTTCCTTGACGATAGCCTACTTGATCCTAACTTATTTATCACTCATGTTGCTCAACTTCAAGTACAAAAATGGGATTTCTCTAATTTTGACAATTTAGTCCGCTATTTGCCTATCTTAGCCACTCGCTTGACACATTGATTCCAATCAACATGCGTTTATGGAAGTTGACATTGGATTCGATGCTATTTGAAAAATATTAATATTTCCTTGATCGACATTCAATTCTGCCAAGTTCGACTGGCCATCTTAATTGCATCAATAACAAATTGAAGATTGAAGATGAGACAACTGATTGCTCTGATCATCAAAACTATAACTTTGACAATGTGTTTTTAAATGGTGGCAGTCCAAACCTTGATAATGTGTTTATAAATGATTGGAAATTGGAAGCGTGACTTGAGTTCTTCCATAGCGGTAACATGATAGCGGTACCATAATAAAATTTTGATTGTGCTTCACTCAATCCCTACAAAATCGACTTTTAAGATGAGGACCGTCTCCACTTATACACATATTGTCAAAATGTATGTCATCAACGATGTAACTTTTAATATTATTTATTTTTTAACTCATTATAATTATAGTTTGAATAACGGGTAGGTAATTACGTACCCAAAAAAAAAAATGGGTATTAAGTATAAGGTTATATAACTTTTTAATTTTTATAAAATTTCAACATTTAAAAGATTCCTATAAAAATTTATAAAATTCAACATTTAAAATTTCAACATTTAAAAGATTTCTAAAAGGTTAGGTAACTTTTTAGTCCTTCATCTTTTGTTAAATAATTCTAAATTTTTGTGGAAAAAGTTCCTATAAAAATTTAAACATATATTCAAAAAATCAATCAGAAATTTGAAGAGTACACACCAACTCTCTTAAAAGTAGATACTAAAAATAAAAACTAAAAAAAAATTGAAGGACTAAAAAGTTAAAACAAGTTAATAGGAGATAAAAATAAAATTTTGAAAATTTACAAGTACTAAAATTATATTTAACCCTTAAATAGATATTAATATGGTTCCTAATGTAACTTAAATACTAGTGTTTGAAAACTCAACATAGGATCATCTTAATTTGATATTTCTTCTTGTATTATATATGGTGAAGCTGACAATGTTGATATAGAACGTGCATGATTATTTTTCTGCATGTAATTATAATATATATATATATATATATATATATATATATAATATAATATTAATTAATTGAACTTACAATAATTTTTTATTTTTCAAGACGAGCTACTAGTGTCGGCACACAAGGTTTGAAAATTTGTTGGATCAGAAATATTTTATTTAGTTTAATAAAAAATGCTCATACAAAACGTGCTCATTTTTCTGCATGTAATTATAACATATTATATTGAACATATAATAACTTTCTAAGACGAGCTATTAGTGTCCGCACACAAAATTTGAAACTTTGTTTGGATCACAAATATTTTATGGCCACACCAATATAACTTTAATTAATATATTTACTTAATAAAAAAATTAAGTTACCAATAAATTACCATCAAACTAAGTTATTTGCTTTAAGTTATCTGCCATTGCGTTTTGTAAATACCATTAACTATCAAGACTTAGACACAAAAATTCATTATTCAGCAAACACAATAGACGAATTAATTTTAAAACACTATTAAGATAAAAAAAAAGTTAGTTTAATTAGTTAATATTGAATCGTTCAATCATCAAAATTAGAATCTCTATGTTATGGGTTATTTTCAGACTCGGAATCACCCGCGTGCTTCTTTTTCCATGGTTTTAATCTAAATAAGTGGTTTCCACACAAACTAGGTTTTGCTTTCGTGTTTTCTTGTTTTTGGGATTTTGTCGCCTCAAATCAATGTTTGATTTTTCGTATTGGTGCAGTTTTTATTTGATTTCTCATCTTGGTGCGATGTTTGTTTGATTTCCCATCTTGTTTCAGTGTTCATTTGATTTAGATTGATAGATCAATTTTCACCAATGACTAGCTCATCAACGTTGTAGATCCGGAGGCATGGGTAATTTGGTCACTTTGATTTTGTCAAATTATGTGTAGGCATTGTGTCTATTTATGCTATTAACTTGGATGCAGTGAGTATGTTCGTAGATTCATCCTTTTCGTTTCAAGCGATGTTGAATTTCTGTTTGTATCTGATGTACTCTATCGAATTGAATAAATGAATATCATTTTCTTTTTGTAAAAAAAAAAGTCATAGTGTAATTATGTTTGATTGAAACGTTTGAATCATCAAAATTAGAATTTCTAAGTCATAGTTAGTTTTGAAAGTCATAGTAAAAAAAAAAGTCATAGTGAAATTATGTTTAATTGTGTGACACCATAAACCCAAATTGAAATAAAAAGTAAAATGCACTAGTTTTGAAAGAGATTCGTAGTGGTCCCAAAATACATTATAAAAAAATTTCTTTTAAAATATAAGGCTTAGGACGTCACACTCACACAAGACGTTTGCATAAAAATTCTTAATTAAAAATCCTCTAACATCGAATATAGCTGAGGTTTATTAAACAAATATTTCTGACATGAAAATATGTTCAAAACTTAGAGACAATTAATTTTCATCTCCGAATAAAAGATCGAATATAACACCTTGATCGATAGAGTTTACAAAACAAAAATTAGTTCATAACTCAACAAAACACAAAAAATTACTCCCACCTAGTATCACCTATCAGAGCATGGATCACTAGCCGATAACCTGAAACAACTGTGCTCTCGCAAGCGCCAAACACAAGCAACGAATGGTGAGCTTCGAAAACATGTAATGGTATAAAATAATTGAGAAGAACACGTAAACATCAATTAAACACCGTATCATATCAAATCACAATTAACAATAACAATCAAGGTAAAACATTGATACAATCCACAATGTCAAGTAACTCAACACACAAATCAAGTAATGTTATGCATGCTCTTATACTCTAGATTCCTCCTCCTTCTTTGATACCATTCTAACTCTGAAGTACTTGGTTAGGAGACTTGATACGATGCAATCACGCAAGTGGACGGACAATTCAAATTGGCCCTATCCTCATAGATCCCCTCAACTCAACCCGAGACACATATACGCGAAAGTCGACATAAGTGTGTGTTGCATGGTAGCTCCTGACATTAAGAGTGCTACCTCCAAGTCACCTAGGAGTTCCCCACCCGAATACCTCCAAGGTCTAACAATCTTGTCTTAAGGCTCAACAGTAGACTGCCACGATCAGACTCATTCAGTTGTATTTCTCCGAAATAACTAGGCTTGTCAGACCCTACCTATATGATGACAAGATAATCCCCACTTCAAACAAATAACATCCAGATTCTCCCCTCGTTGGCTAAGACTACTCACTCCATTAAGAGAACCATCATTGGCACAGGTCGAATTCATCACTATTCAATTAAACACTATGCATTTTATCATATTCATCAATGTGGTAACATCATAAGTCAACAAGTACACATCATCAATGCATATTTCCATAGTCATATATTACATCCAAAATTTATCATCATGATACACAAGCTCCAACAATACATGATTTTCACTCACAGATAATAATACTAGATCATTCACACACACCACGTCAATTGCAATGCAAATAATTACAATTCATCACATTATATATCATATAACAATATCAAGGGTTGATATGAACAAAACACAAAATACATCAAATACACAATTCTACAATAATTCAACTACCACACGATCTTCGAAATCAAATCAAACAACACCCTATAAAAGTTTCTAACTCATATTTTAACCTCACCAAATTCATGTTTTCTCATTAGTCAATTATTACTCATAAAAGGCTTCAGCCGAACGTAGAAGGCCTTGAATGAATTATGGGAGATACGGTTTTCCCGTTCATCTCACTTAATTTACACTCATGAATTCGAACTCACTCTCACCCCATACCTCAGTTTGGCGCTTTCGTACGATATAAGAATTAGAAAAAATTTCAACAACCGTCACATGTTGACAACGCACAACCAACGAGTCTAAAAGCATCAACGAATTTGCAAAGTTAATGAAACATGGCTGATAATTTATGCGGAGCATAAAAATAAGTGTTACATAATTAATAAAAATATTATGAGAAGAAACATATTTAAAACGAAGTGAAACAAGTTATTAGAAAAGACCTCACCGACGCGCTGGAGCGCCGACAAGGTCCGTCATCAACTTCACCGAAACACACAAACAAGTAGTGTTTCTTGAAGGTTTCGACGAGAGGAATACAAAAACGATATCAGCTTTTCAAGACGATGAACGTGCTGGCTGGAATTCAAAAAAACAGTCGCGACAATGGTGGAAACCCATTTTTTAAAGTGTAACGGTTGGCGATTTCAAGCATAGGTAACGAAAGAGGGTGTTTCATGGAGTCAAAATATCGTCTCGGTTTTTGTTGGTGATAGTCGTGTTGGTTGGAATCTTGATCAAAAGGTGGACGTGTGATTTTTGACAAAGAGATCATAGGGCGTTTCAATTTGCGATTCTGGTTGGAAATGAAAGAGGAGATCAAAACAATCATAAATGTGGTCTCAGTTTTGAACGATAGCGACTACAATGGTCATGGTTGAAGAGAGAAGATGAAGAAGATATAGGAATGGAGGTGGAGGCGTACGAAGAAGAAGAAGGTGGGATCGGTTCTCGTGCTATCCTTTTTCCTTTTATTATCATTTATTATTATTATTATTATTATTATTATTATTATTATTATTATTATTATTATTATTAGCTTTTACTCTTGTATATGGGCTTAAACCATAAAACACATTTTACTCCATTATTTAATACTTTTTTTTGTACAATTCAATTACTAAAATATTACTAATATTTCGAAACTAATATTTTATAAAATAAATTAATTAAAATAATTAATTTTTTAAAATACATTAGTAACTAAGACTCTCATATTTAAAATAATAACTACAATTATCACTATACTATTTTACAAAATAATCACATAAAAATTCTACTATCTTTATAGAATGGTCAAAACGATAAAATAAATAAATCTAACATCAACAATTTATATTAATTACTAAATCACAATAAATATGTAGAAAATCACCATGCCATAGAAATATATCAAAATAAAGGAAATCAATATCAATATTACTAATATCTCATAATAATTATTTATAAAATAAATAATTGAAATAAAATATATTTAGAAATAATTAAATATAATTAAGTGCACATTTAACATTAGTGAAACGCATAAGAAAATAGTTATTATAAAACTTGGGGTGTTACAGATTGAACCATTGGATCATCAAAATTAAAATTTTTAAGTCATTGTTAGTTTAATAAGGTTAAATTTGAACTGTTGAATTGTCGAAATTGGAAGTTCTATGCCATAGATAGTTAATTAGTTAAAATTGAATCATTAGTATATCAAAGTTTGATGCTCAACATTTTGACGATACAATGACTCAATATAACATTATTACACAAACAATGAATTAAAAATTCTCATTTTGATAAATTGAGGGTTCAATCTTAACAAATGAGACTTATGACTTAGAAATTGTAATTTTGATAATTCAGTATTTAGATCAAACTTAATTGCACTAACAATTGCTTAGAAAATCCAACTTAGATGATGAAACGGTTCAATTATAACAAATTAGACTTACTATAACATAGAAATTTTAATTTGTATGATCCAATAGTTCAATCTGAAGTAAATAAAGAAAATATAATTTTAATTATTTTCAACGATCCAAAAATTTCATTTATCCTAATAACAGAAACAATGACTAAGAAACTCTAATTTCGCTGATCTAACGGTTCAATCTAACCTAGTTACATAAAGAATGATTTTAAATTCTATTTTTCATTATCCAACAATTCAATCTTAACTAATTAGACCGACTACATCTCATAAATATCGATGATCCAATGGTTAGATCTAACCTAATTATTTTAATAAATACTTATAAATTATAATTTACATTATCCAATGGTTCAATCTTAACTGAACGGAGTGACTATGACTTCAAAATTCTAATTTCGATGATCTTTGTTCAATCTTAACTACTTAGACTGATTAAGATGTTATAAATTCTAATTTCAATAATTCATCAGTTCAATATTAACTAATTAGACTAACAATTTTTTTATTGGGTCTGAATGGTGTTTTAAGATGAATTATTCTATTGCGTGTTACTGAACAATGAATTCGTGTGCTTCTAAATTTGTGTGTTTATATGTTACAGTTTTTGTATTTGAGTTTTCTATTATGTGTATGAATAGTTAACAATATTTATAAAATGCAGTGGCAGATATATGACTTGAGTTAGAGGTGTACATTTAAACTTCTATTAATAATAATATAATATGTATGACCAAAAATAAATATTTAAATTGTATATATCTAATGGAGACAATGTTACATGGATGTCATGTCACAAATCTACAATTTACCCCCAAAACTAATTAATTTAAATGTGTTGTACGAAAACATTTAAATATAGAATTAAACAAATTTAATTTCATATTTAGTCTCGGACGTTTATTTTAAATTTCATTTTGATCTCACTTTTAAATTTAGAATGTATAGAGGAATTTACCCAAAAATGAATTTATTTACGGGTGTTGTACGAAAACATTTAAAAATATACCTAAATAGACTTAATTTTATATTTGGTCCCTTACGTTTATTTTAGGTTTTATTTTGGTTCCATACGTTTTAAAAAGTTTCAATTTAGCCTCTTACGTTAATAATGTTAGGGTCAGTTAGTCCCTTCAGTTAAATTATTACTTAACGCCGTCAAAACTTGTGAAGTGTCTAACAGAAATATGACATAACAATTAATCCCTTGACATAATTTCATATTTAGTCCATTACGTTTATTTAAATTTCATTTTAGTCCTCTACATTTTAAAAGTTTCAAGTTGGTTTAGGATAACACATTACTGAGAAAGTTGGTTACTTTGATTTTAAAATCTTTTCCTTTTCGTTAAAAACTTGTGTTTTTTATAATCATATATATATATATATATATATATATATAGAGAGAGAGAGAGGTCATATCTAATGGAAATGTAATTTTTATGTGAGAATAAAATGAATTAATATGAGTCCTCAAATCAAATTTTACGGTGAGATTTAATGATCCTTCACGTGTCCCTCTTCCTGTTTAGTGATAATGCATTTTTTCATAATATTGAAACATGTGACTCTTCTACTCCAGCCTACTTGATTTATAGTTCCATGAAATCCTTTGTTTGCATCCTCTCCCCTTACCTTCCTCGTTTGATCCCCTTTCTGCCTGCCATGAAAACCCACAGGCTTGAATCTATGTTTCAGCAGCACCAATTATGGAAAATCCCTATTTTCCTCCATAACTTTTTTGGGTACTATTCCTCCACATTTAAAAAGATACAAATGATTAATTTTGAGGTATTGTGAGAATGAAAATGTATTTAATTTACAAAGAAATTTCTCCAAGGGCCAAAGCTATAACTTTCTTTTGAGACATTAAGGAAGCAAATCGTGACAAGTTCTATTGTGTTCATAGTAGAGCTAACCACAACTTAATATCGATTTTAACCAAAAATATGATTTGAGTTCAATAGATTTATCTATTTACGCTGTAGTTCCAATAAGCAAAGACTTGGTTTGATTTTGGAGAGGTTAACAATTTGCAGCAAAAAAACATGATTAGCAACTACGAAAACTAAAAACAATCAAATTAATTGGTTTTATTAAGGACTCTTTGTGGTAGGGTTTAGAGGTATTGTTGTAATCTGAACTTTATTATTATTAATTAAGCACAACTTGTATTCTGTAAACCTTAATTCATTCATCCAATAAAAAGGAACTAATAATGCTATGTAGTCGGAGATGTAGACATTATTGGGGAAACTTCGTTATCAAATGTCTTGAGTTCCTATTACGATTACTCTCTTATTCTTTTAAAATTGGGTTGTTGTTCTAACATTATTATTATTATTACTATTATTATTATTATTATTAATATTATTAATATTATTACTAATTTATTATTATTATTATTATTATTTTATTATTATTATCATTATTAGTATTTGTATTTATTTGAGAAAGAGTTATATTCAACGGCGCAAAACCTAAAAGGCGTATTATGTGACATGTAGTCTAATCTTTTTAACTAAATATGTGTTTTAGAAGTCCTAGCTTTGTCTGTTTAAAAGAAAACCCTGGTCTGGCCTAGGTCTGACTTAGGCTATACCATTGGCCCAAGTCGGTCGGCCTGGACTATTCCCACCCCTATTTACAAGTCAATTTTGTAGGATTAGGTTCAATTCAATTTCTAAGATGGTATTATTGTCCACCAAAATCTGTTGGACCACTTACTATGAGACCACCACTATCCGACCACTCGATGAGATGTTTAATTCTGTTCATGAGAGAAGTGTGTTAAGATTGTCACATTCCATAAGATAAGATTTTTATTTTGCGAAAGAAAAAGTAGAACTTCCTTCTCATTAAAGAACATTAAAGAACATTAAAGAACAAAATGACACCAAAACAAACATGATATAGCTATGTTCTACTAAATTTTGTAGAAACATTTTCCTTCCACTTAGTACTTCATGAAAAGGATTTGTTCTTCCCATTTTAATATTAAAATGGACATTCCTTTATATGCCACCATCTCGTTGCCCATGTCTAATGACCTAGGACATGAACAAAATTGAAGCCAATTCAATAAACATGGCAACAACACATTGAAGTAGCAATGTCAAGTTACAAGGAAGGGGGTTTGAATTGTAATCTTGCCTATTTAAAATTTCCTGTTAAAAATTTAAGAAAAACAACTCAAGAATGATCTTGGTTATGAAAACAGAAACGGAGAACGTTCTTGATTTGTTAAAATCACAGTTTTTAGTTTCTCTATTTAACTTGATAATAAAAAATAACTGAATGTAAATAGAGATAAGGAAGAGATACCACACAAAGATATATCCTGGTTCACCCAACTCGAGCTACGTCCAGTCCTCACAACCGTGAGATTTTCACTAAGTGTTCGAAGAACGGAGAACAATCTTTTGGTTACATAGTTAAAGATCAACCTTGATCTGTAACTATAATTCCTTTCCACCCAGAAAGGATTCAATAAAGTCACCTAACTAATATGCTAGGATTTTACAGTTAACTCTTTTAATCACACTCAAACTATAAACAATCCTTATAGTTATGAGTTTACTCAATAATGATTTAAAACGTTTGGTTGAATCTGATTATGCTCAACTCTTGTTTGAGAGTAGATTCAGAATAAAAAGAACTCGGTAAGATAAACTGGAAGTATATGATGGTTTCAGCCTGATTTCTTTTGTGAATGAGATAGCTTCAAGAATGCAAGTGAATATGATTTAATGAGAATACTTGGCACTTGAAGTTCTTAACGATGCTTGCGAATTTGCCTTCCTTTTATAGATGATTTGAGCATTTAATTCTGGTCAAAAAGAGCTGTTGGTAGTGTTCTGTTTACTTCTGACTAAAGCAACATATCTGTTGAAAAATAATCCATTTATGTGACAGTTTTGGGCCTTGGTTGACTGGCCTGTTTTGCTCAATTTCAAACAGATTTCTTGCGCTCTTAATGACCCATTAAGCTTCGAAAATACTTGATGATAATTGGGCTTTGATCTGGACACTTGAGTTGATCCAAAACTGTTTGGAAAGGAGTGAACAACTTCTGCAGAACTGAGAAGTCTGTTTCTGTAGAAAACAGAGAATGTTCTTTTTAGAAACGGATAACGATGATTAAAAGTGGAGATTGATGATCAATCTGGTCTGATAGTCTTCTGGACAATCTGAGGACTTATAATCAATCTTGAAGTTCAGCCTTGTTTCAACTTTCTTGACAGTTCCAGACTAGAGAAAGTTACAATCCTTTTTGACATGCTTTGATTCATGATGATTTATCTTAATGATTCGAGAACCTCTTTAAGTAATAATGATTCCTATTTGTTCCTTGCCATGTACTGATGAAATTGGTATAAAGAATTAAGGCAGAATCATTGTTAAAATAGTGGAGAAAGATTGGTGAAGTGGCTGTGACAATCAATCTTGATTTTGCAGAACGTTCTCTGTTTTGTACAGCTTATTATCAAGAATGTTCTGTTTAGTTTTTCATCTGATTTCTTTGCTTTGCTTGGTTCCTATCTTTAATAAAAACACTCAAGAGCATAGATTAAATTAACATAACATTTAGAATCATAATTAACATTCTTAATTAACCTTTGTTTATTTTCATCAAAACTTAATTTAAGAGTTTGTCTTAACACACATGTCTTCCAATAACTTGTTGCATGTACATCCAACACAAACAAATTGTCATGTTCAAAATCCATTGAGATAATGAGTATCTATACCCATTTGGTTTATTACGCAACCAATTCCATGGCATATTATTTTATGTTCGAGCCTTTTCTGACATTGACACAATCTTTAAACAATGACTTCTAGATTTCCTTGAAAAACTCCTAGATTTCAATCATTCCATATTGACCAAAAGCAAGCGAAATATAATGTTAATATAAATAACTTCACCTTCATTACTCTTGCCCCTTGGAGTAACCCCTAAAAATTGTGAACATGTGAATTGATCTCATTGGAAAACACGACATTCATTCCCAACCACCAGCTAACTCGCTCCATACACTAGAAAAAACCTAGACACTCAAAGAATAAATGTTGTGTTGATTCTTCACCTCTAGATCTTGCACACTTACAATTGATATTGTTCACCCTTTTAGACCTCGTCTCTATCTCCCTCACCTCATTCTACCATTGAGAACAACATTTACCCCTTATCTAATCAAACCCTCAGTACCATGAACTATTTTCTCATTTCCTTATCTCCAACGCCATTTTCTCAAAAGTGACAAATGATCTTATCTCTTTAATTCCTAAACCCTCATTGTCTCTTGTGATGTACACCTTTTTCCATTTAACCAAATTAATTCTATTTGAATCTTTCCTTCCACCCCATAAAAATCACTTAAATAAAGATTCATATTTAGAGCTTATACTATTATAGCATTGATGAATGATAGATAGAACACATGAAATGTGGAAAGAACGTAACTCAATAGACCGACATGACCACCCATCGATAAATGTATAACTTTCCATGACGATAGCCTACTTGATCCTAACATATTTATCACTCATGTGGCTTAACTTCAAGTACAAAAATGGGATTTCTCTGATTTTGACAATTTAATCCGCTATTTGCCTATCTTAGCCACTCGCTTGACACATTGATTCAATCAACATGTGTTTATGGAAGTTGACATTGGATCCGATGCTATTTGAAATAAATTAATATTTCCTTGATCGACATTAAATTCCGCCAAGTTCGACAAGCCATCTTAATTGCATCAATAACAAATTGAAGATTGAAGATGAGAAACTGACTGCTTTGACCATCAAAACTATAACTTTGACAATGTGTTTTTAAATGGTGGCAGTTCTAACCTTGATATTGTGTTTATAAATGATTGGTAATCAGAAGCATGACTTGAGTTCTTCCATAGCGGTAACATGATAGCGGTACCATAATAAAATTTTGGTTGGGCTTCACTCAATTCCTACAAAATCGACTTTTAAGATGAGGACTGTAAGACCTTTAGTTTTTAAACTCTAAATTATGCCATTTTATTATATTTTGTGTTGAATTGTTGAGGCATTTAGCACAATTTTATTTTATTTTGTGAATCAAGTACCAAAAATATATTTGGTTAGAATTATGTTGCGTAGAATTTAATACCGGGCAGTTTTTTTAAAAATATCACTTGTTGCTGAAAATTTTATCTGTCAATTGAGTTTCGACGAGAATAGATATTTTTGTCGAAATAGATTGAGATGTGAGTGAGGTGATGGGTGTAAGAGTTTTAGATATTTTTGTTTGGTTGTAATTATATATATATATGTGAGAAGAAAGCAAGAAAGAAAAATCAGAAAAAGCTGAAACATTTTTCTCTCGGCCTTGCGAACGTTTTCTTCTTCTTTCTTCTTCTGTTTTGCAAACAGTGTTGGTGGTTTCAAAAACCGCAAACACAAACCCTCATTTATCTTCTAGATCTAAGTATCCATTCGAGAAGTGTTAGGAGGAAAAGTTGCTACTCTCTACACTATGGTGTTTGTGAGCTAATTTATTTAAGGTGAGACACTTTCTTCCTCCTCCTTTTTCCCAAATTCATAAACTTTATACAGTTGGGGGATATGAGTTAAATTTTTGAGTTCTTAACAAATCCTTGTTGTTGTTGTTGTTGTTGATTTTGTTAGTAACGGTAAAACAAAAAAAGAAATTAATTTTTGATGTGTTTGAGTTACGTAATGAGTTATTTTCAAATAAATGAGTTTGAACTGAAGTTAAAATTTTACAAAAAAAAATTAGAGTTGTTAAAGTTGTGAAAAAGTTCAAATTTTAACTAAGTTAAAGAGTTTGAGCAAAAAAGTTAGATTGAAATTAAAATGTTTAGAGTTTAAAGTGTTACTTTTCTAATTACTCTTGGACTGAGTTTAAAAATAAAAAGTTTAGAGTACTTTATTAACTCAAATTTTTTGTGCTTTAATAATCGAGTGTGTATATGTTTGATTTGGAAAATATTCATTTTATTTAGTTTTTACTAAATAATGTAGATTTTTTGGTTTTAAAAGTTTAGTGTGTGAAAAAATATAATTTTGGGAATTTTGTTGTGACTGGATAAATTTTAGTTATGAACAAATTGTTATAAATATTTATGTTTATGTAGTTCGCTCCTTGAGTCTCGAAAAGGAATCGCGACCGTTGGCACCGAATTAGCGGTGGGGAGAACTCTGATATACTAATGTTGTATGGCGATTAAAGAAAAATGACTTTTCTTAGTTTATGCATTTCCAAAAATAGTTGTTATGATTGATGATCAGGAATGTATGCATGTGGTTATCAAATCTTTGAACTGGTGTTTTAAGGAAAGTTAGTGAATTGTTATTTCAAGTTTTATATGTATACTTCCAATTTTTATTTTTAAAAAAAAAATGAGTTATGTCAAATTTGTGAAAAATTGGTGGTTGTGTGAAAAATTTTGAGAAAAATAATTTAAAACGTTTCGAAAAAATTGTTACTGAATTCACTGAAAAATTAAAGAATGTTAATTTCTAAAAATATATTTTATATGTGGAAAGTGTATTGTGGTTAATAATACAATTAGTCCTTACTCAATGTAAACTCTTTTAGTAAAATATACTCTAAGGGGGTTATGACTAAGGAGTAAGAAATGATTTGTAAGGTAGTTAAAGTTTAAGGGATTAATTTGACTAAGTCAAACACTATTTAATTAAAGGTATCGGCGCAAACGAGATTTTTCGTTATGTTTGATTGTGGTAGTGATAACCATTGGAAAAGCTATAACTAAGGTAAGGGATCATTCCAAATTTTTAGTTTGCATATAGGGACTCTATATGTATGATTGATGAATGATTAATGTGTGATTGCGTGAAGATAAATTTCGACGTGAATATATTTATATTTTGAGTGAAAATACGATTTGTTACATGTTCTGAATTTATGATTAAATTTGTGTTGATCAATGTGTGTGTTAAATGTGTGAATTTGTGTTGTTTGAGTTTGAGGTGATTATGTATTCATAACTATTAATATGTGTGTTATGAATTTTATTGAGGAAAAATGTTTTGAGTATGCTCTGTGATAAGTTTGAAAAATCGTTAGTGTTAAATGAGTATTAAAAATGGGGAATCTTTTAATAGATGCATTTACTTAATGATTGTGGTGAAAAGAGTCAAAGTATGCTCATGCATTTCATAGCTTGAGGTGACCGTGATGGGCCACAGTGTCAGTGGTGACTGCGATGGGCCACAGTGTTAAATGGTGACCGTGATGGGCCACGAAGTTAAGTGGTGACCGTGATGGGCCACGGGGTGGTTCCATGTGATAGTTGGTTCATCTTATCCTTACGAGGATTTAACTGATGTGTAAGGACTGTGATAGGCTACACTCTAGTAAATCGTGCTAGTCTGTGAGAGACTGCACCTCGGTAATTAGTACTAAGGCATGCGATAAGCGGTACAATTATCATTTACGCCCCTTGAGGAGGGTTTTGTTTTGGAAATTCCGGAATCATGTGCATTGGCATATAAATATTGCATTAGGGTGCTTGGCACGTGAGTCATGTTTGTTATAATATGATATTTATATATACATACTTTGTTATTGTTTGTTATCATGCTGTAATTGTTAAATGTTATTTGTTAATTTCAGTTGGTGACCTTGTACATTATTGTGGAAATTGGGCTTTGCCCTCAGATGATACCCGAGTTCGTTCCACCGACTATTACCTTGACGACGGAAACGTCGTTAGACTTCCCTGACCAAGACTCGTCGACTGCTTGGGTATATGACCCCATCTCAAGCAGGGCTACTTATACGGGGAGGGTAGTGAGGACAAGTAGGAAAGCTGGAGCAGTATTCCTCGTGGAGCTCACCCGCAAGAGGATCAACTATCTAGTACCTTCAGGATTGGTGCTTGGGATGAGTGGAGCATGGGATGATGTAAAGGATTCCTCAGTTAGAGTTGAGGCGGAGGCCACCGTAGGATCTGGAGATACAGTGGTTGGGTCGGGGACTGGAGGAAAGCATAAGGGGCCTATGCCAGTAGGAAGAAATATTGCAGGACCGTCTAGGTAGGATGGAGTCAGAGCTTCCATTTTCGGTGAATGATCCCTTACCGACTTTCGCTGAAATAGCGGTCTGTTTTGAGATCCCAGCGCCGCCGAAGCCACCTATCTCGTGGGTGCTTCTGACTTCTGAGGAGACCGATCCTACTTTGGATGTTGATGAGGAGGAGGTTACTTCGAAGATGGATACTGCATCAAAAGGCACTTGCGGAGTGTGTGGAGGTCACCCATGTTATTGTACTTGCTAGTGAATGATCAGATTAGTTAGGTTGTATAGGGACTTAGTGTTTTTGGTGGTCGTACTGATTTCATTTTGGGATGACTGTATCTATAACTTATATTGTCAGTTAACTTTCGTTTGGTGGGTCCATGTTTCATTTTTTTGACGTGACCATGGAGAGCTTTCTTGGAGCAGTGCTTTTGTGCAGGTGTCTTTCGAGAATACCCCAAGGGTATGAGCGATGTCTGATAGGTCTCATAGCCCCGGTGTATTTTCTATTTGTATATTTTGGATTATCGTCTAAAAAACTATTTCAGTTTGTTTGTATTTATGATGTAATTATTTAGGACTTTTGTCGTTTGTGTTACAACGAATTATTTTTATTAATTTGTTTTTGAAAGAAAAAAAAATGCACTCGCGCTGTTAAAAATCGGGGTGTTACAAGTACCGACTCCACTTATACACATATTTTCGAAATGTATGTCATCCATGATGAGACTTTCATATTATTTATTTTTTAACTCATTATAATTATAGTTTGAATAACGGGTAGGTAATTACGTACCCAAAAAAAAAAGGGTATTAAGTATAAGGTTATATAACTTTTTAGCTTTTATAAAATTTTAACATTTTGTTTTTTTTTTTTCAAATAAAAAATTTCATAACTTTTTAATTTAAAAACATTTCAGTTGTCATTTTTGGTCCCACCTTTTAAGTCAACGTAAAAGTATCGTTCGAATTTTCGAATGATTTATTCCAGTCATGATATTATAAACATTTTCTTAGATAAGTTTTGAATTTTTTAATAAGTGATGAATTAAACAAGAGTTCTAAAGCTTTTGCCTCATAAAAGTTCATATTTAATTCATCTTTGTTAAATAATTCTAAATTTTTGTGGAAAAGATTCCTATAAAAATTTAAACATATATTCAAAAAATCAATCAAAAATTTGAAGAGTACACACCAACTCTTTTAAAAGTAGATACTAAAAATAAAAAAAAATAAAAAAATTGAAGGACTAAAAAGTTAAAAAATTTAATAGGAGATAAAAATAAAATTTTGAAAATTTACAAATACTAAAATTATATTTAACCCTTAAATATATATTAATATGGTTCCTAATGTAACTTAAATACTAGTGTTTGAAAACTCAACATAGGATCATCTTAATTTGATATTTCTTCTTGTATTATATAATGTGAAGCTGACAATGTTGATATAGAACGTGCATGATTATTTTTCTGCATGTAATTATAATATATATACAATATATAACGTGTATATACAATATTAATTAATTGAACTTATAATAATTTTTAATTTTTCAAGACGAGCTACTAGTGTCCGCACACGAGGTTTGAAAATTTGTTGGATCACAAATATTTTATCGCCACACCAGTATAAACTAAAATTAATTAATTTAGTTTAATTAAAAATGCTCATATAGAACGTGCTCATTTTTCTGCATGTAATTATAATATATATATATATTGAACATATAATAACTTTCTAAGACGAGCTATTAGTGTCCGCACACAAAATTTGAAACTTTGTTTGGATCATAAATATTTTATGGCCACACAAAAAACTAAGTTACTAATAAATTACCATCAAACTAAGTTATTTGTTTTAAATATTGTTCGCAAATTTAATATATATATTTATATATATTATTAATTTATTTATTTTTTAGAAAATAAACTATAAAAAATTATAGTATATATTAAAATTATATCATTTAAATATTTTATTTTATTTATACATACTATAATTATTATTTATTGAAGTATAAAATTTTCACCCTCTGAACTCAGAACCTGGATCTACCACTGCGTTTTGTATACACCATTAACTATCAAGACTTAGACAAAAAAATTCATTATTCAGCAAACACAATAGACAAATTAATCATAAAACACTTTTAAGATAAAATATATAGTTAGTTTAATTAGTTAATATTGAATCGTTCAATCATCAAAATTAGAATCTCTATGTTATGGGTTATTTTTAGACTCGGAATCATCCATGTGCTTCTTTTTCCATGGTTTTAATCTAAATAAGTGGTTTCCACACAAATTAGGTTTTGCTTTCTTGTTTTCTTATTTTTGGGATTTTGTCGCCTCAAATCAAAGTTTGATTTTTCGTCTTGGTGCAGTTTTTGTTTGATTTCTCATCTTGGTGCGATGTTTGTTTGATTTCCAATCTTGTTTCAGTGTTCATTTGATTTAGATTGATAAATCAACTTTCACTAATGACTAGCTCATCAACGTTGTAGATCTAGAGGCATGGGTAAGCAAAACTATTAGTAAAAACAAATAGAAACACAACGAGTTTTCTCAAAAATTCTAGTATGAACCCTAACTCTCAATCAAACTCACGAAAACTCAAAATTAATCCCTAAAATGAGCCCTAACTCTCAATCAAACTCGCAAAAAATTCAAAACAACAAAGAAATTACAAAGAACTAAGGTCACACGTTCAGGTTGTGCGAAAATACATAAGCAGTACAAAAATTCAAAATTTACCGGTGGTGCGAAAACAATGTCACAGGGTCAGTGGACATGGTGCGAGAACGGCAACGGCAACGACGAGAACGGTGGATGTGGTGCGAGAACGGTCATGGCGACGGTGAGAACAACGGTCACAACTCGAGATTCAACGAAGGCGAGAAGGCAACAGATTAAGGCTCGAGATTGATCGACGGCGATAAGGTGGTTGATCGACGGCGAGAAGGAGAAGGCAACGGATTGGGCCGGATCGACGGCGAGAAGGAGAAGGAGAAAGAGAAGGTGAAAGAGAAGAAGTCTTTTGGGTTTTAGGTGTTTTGAGGAGAAGGGGTTTAGTTGGTACTCATTTACATTTTGGCTCTATTAATTTGTTCTTGGCTCCATTAAAATTTTATTTTTGGCTCCACTGAAAAAATTTGGATTTTGGCTCAATTGAAATTTTTTTGCCTCCATTGAAAAAATTAAGATTTTGGTTCCATTGAAATTGGGTGCATTAAAAAAATTAGGACATTGCCTCCATTGAAATTTTTTTGCCTCCATTGAAAAAATTAAGATTTTGGCTCCATTGAAATTGGGTGCATTAAAAAAATTAAGATTTTTCCTCCATTGAAATTTTTTGGGCTTACATTATGAAAAATTTGTACATAATTATTTTCACAAACAATTAAGATTTTGGCTCCTTTAAAAAATATTTATTTTTCAATTTTGATGTCTATAGTCACCGATTTAAGTGTGTAACTATAACAATTAGTGACAAATTTATGTCACCGAAGGTATAAGACACCTATACCAACAACAAATAGTTTATCTGTGGGTATAGCTTATCTATACCCGCAGTTTTTAATTTTGTCACTATAAACTTCCATAGGTATATATCTATTTTCTTGTAGTATAACAATATCAAGGGTTGATATGAACAAAACACAAAATACATCAAATACACAATTCTATAATAATTCAACTACCACACGATCTTCGAAATCAAATCAAACAACACCCTATAAAAGTTTCTAACTCATATTTTAACCTCACCAAATTCATGTTTTCTCATTAGTCAATTATTACTCATAAAAGGCTTCAGTCGAACGTAGAAGGCCTTGAATGAATTATGGGAGATACGGTTTTCTTGTTCATCTCACTTAATTTACACTCATGAATTCGAACTCACTCTCACCCCATACCTCAGTTTGGCGCTTTCGTATGATATAAGAATCAGAAAAAATTTCAACAACCATCACATGTTGACAACGCGCAACCAACGAGTCTAAAAGCATCGACGAATTTGCAAAGTTAATGAAACATGGCTGATAATTTATGCGGAGCATAAAAATAAGTGTTACATAATTAATAAAAATATTAAGAGAAGAAACATATTTAATACGAAGTGAAACAAGTTATCAGAAAAGGCCTCACCGATGCGCTGGAGCGCCGACAAGGTCTGTCATGAACTTCACCGAAACACACAAACGAGTAGTGTTTCTTGAAGGTTTCGACGAGAGGAATCCAAAAACAATATTAGTTTTTCAAGACGATTAACGTGCTGGCCGGAATTCAAGAAAACAACTGCGACAATGGTGGAAACCCATTTTTTAAAGTGTAACGATTGGCGATTTCAAGCATAGGTAACGAAAGAGGGTGTTTCATGGAGTCAAAATATGGTCTCGATTTTCGTTGGTGATAGTGGTGGTGGTCGGAATCTTGATCAAAAGGTGGAGGTGTCATTTTTGACAAAGAGATCATAGAGCGTTTTAATTTGCGATTCTGGTTGGAAATGAAAGAGGAGATCAAAACGATCACAAATGTGGTCTCAGTTTTGCATGACAGCCACTATAATGGTCATGGTTGAAGAGAGAAGCTGAAGAAGAAATAGGAATGGAGGCGGAGGCATACGAAGAAGAAGAAGGTGGGATCGGTTCTTGTTCTATCATTTTTCCTTTTATTATCATCTATTATTATTATTATTATTATTATTATTATTATTATTATTATTATTAGCTTTTACTCTTGCATATGGGCTTACACCATAAAACACATCTTACTCCATTATTTAATAATTTGTTTTTACACAATTCCATTACTAAATATTACTAATATTTCGAAACTAAAATTTTATAAAATAAAGTAATTAAAATAATTAATTTTTAAAATACATTAATAACTAAGACTCTCATATTTATAATAATAACTACAATTATTACTATACTATTTTACAAAATAATCACATAAAAATTCTACCATCTTTATAGAATGGTCAAAACGATATAATAAATAAATATAACATCAACAATTTATATTAATTACTAAATCACAATAAATATGCATAAAATCACCATGCCATAGAAATATATAAAAATAAAGGAAATCAATATCAATATTACTAATATCTCATAATAATTATTTATAAAATAAATAATTAAAATAAGATATATTTAGAAATAATTAAATATAATTAAGTGTACATTTAACATTAGTCAAACGCATAAGAAAATAGTTATTATAAAACTTGGGGTGTTACAGATTGAACCATTGGATCATCAAAATTAAAATTTTCAAGTCATTGTTAGTTTAATAAGGTTAAATTTGAACGGTTGAATTGTCAAAATAAGAAGCTTTATGTCATAAATAGTTAAAATTAAATCATTAGGATATCAAAGTTTGATGCTCAACATTTTGACGATACAATGACTCAATATAACATTATTACACAAACAATGAATTAAAAATTCCTATTTTGATAAATTGAGGGTTCAATCTTAACAAATGAGACTTATGACTTAGAAATCGTAATTTCGATAATTCAATATTTAGATCTAACTTAATTGAACTAACAATTGCTTAGAAAATCCAACTTAGATGATGAAACGGTTCAATTATAATAAATTAGACTTACTATAACATAGAAATTTTAATTTGTATGATCCAATAGTTCAATCTGAAGTAAATAAAGGAAATATAATTTTAAAATTTTATTTTCGACAATCCAACAATTTCATTTATCCTAATAACAAAAACAATGACTAAGAAATTCTAATTTCAATGATCCAACGGTTCAATCTAACCTAGTTACATAAACAATGATTTTAAATTGTATTTTTCATTATCCAACAATTCAATCTTAACTAATTAGACCGACTACATCTCATAAATATCGATGATCCAATGGTTAGATCTAACCTAATTATTTTAATAAATACTTATAAATTATAATTTACATTATCCAATGGTCAATCTTAAATGAATGGAGTGACTATGACTTCAAAATTCTAATTTCGATGACTCACAGTTCAATCTTAACTACTTAGACTGATTAAGATGTTATAAATTCAAATTTCGATAATCTATCAGTTCAATATTGACTAATTAGACTAACAATATTTTTTATTGGGTCTTAATGGTGTTTTAAGATGAATACTTCTATTGCGTGTTACTGAACAATGAATTTGTGTGCTTCTAAATTTTTGTGTTTATATGTTATAGTTTTTGTATTTGAGTTTTCTATTATGTGTCTATGAATAGTTAACAATATTTATAAAATGCAGTGGCAGATATATGACTTGAGTTCAGAGGTGTAAATTTAAACTTCTACTAATAATAATTATAATATGTATGACTAAAAATAAATATTTAAATTGTATATATCTAATGGAGACAATGTTACATGGATGTCATGTCAGAAATGTACAATTTACTCCAAAACTAATTAATTTACATGTGTTGTACGAAAACATTTAAATATAGAATTAAACAAATTTAATTTCATATTTAGTCTCGTACGTTTATTTTAAATTTCATATATATATATATATAGAGGTCATATCTAATGAAAATGTAATTTTTATGTGACAATGAAATGAATTAACATGAGTCCTCAAATCAAATTTTACGGTGAGATTTAATGATCCTTCATGTGTCCCTCTTCCTGTTTAGTGATAATGCATTTTTTCATAATATTGAAACATGTGACTCTATATAATTGCCCCTTTTAAAAAATTCATGTTTAAATCTAAAAGTTTTACTCAAGATTGATCTTGGTTATACAATGGACGATCTTGGTTAGTGTAAAAACAGCAATATCAATTTTATCAATATAAAAACTGATTGCAATGCATGTAATAAATAGAGATAGAGATAGAGAGATTACACAAGCATATATCTTGGTTCACCCAAACACGGGCTACGTCCAGTCCTCACAAATGTGAGATTTTCAACTAAGTGCTCAAGGAAAGATTGTTCTTGGTTGTTACTCAACTTTTCGCAGATCAATCTTGATCTTTACAATTTCCACCTTTCTACTTTAGAAAGGATTTCCATGGATTTACCTAACACTCTTTCAGAAAGGATTTTTCGAACTACCTCTTACAACATAAAAGGATTTTCACACACTTCTCAAGCTATGTTAACACAATAGCCTTGAGTTACAAAGTAATGATTATGAAGATGTTAGAATCTGAGTATTGCTCAACTCTTGTTTAAGAAATAGATTCTTTAAGTTAAAACTCAGTTGTTACTGATTCTAACACAACACAAAGAATGGAATTGCAAGCTGAAGATTGACATTGAGAGAACTCGAATATGATTGTATGATTGATGCTTTGCTTGACACTTTGAGTTGTGATTTGTTCTTCATCTTGATGCTGTATTTATAGGCTTCAAGAGAGGTTAGGACAGCTCACATATCCGTTGAGATGAGGCCAGCTGTCATAAGAAAGTAGGTAGAGTGAAACACACCAAAAGCAAGAGTGAACAAGCTGAATCCAAGAACATTCTTGCAATCCAAGATCGATCCTCAGTTTAGTTGAAGGTGATCTGACTTGTACTCGATCTTGTCAGTTTTCTAAGATGACTTGCTTGCTTTAAGTCAGTGTGCAGGCTTTGATTTGAAAGTACAACTGTTGTGTACTTTACAGCCTGTACCTTTGTACTTGCATTTGTTCTAAATGAAGAGTGATCTTGCTTTTATATTTCTTCATGAAGTATGTCTTGATTCTTCGAATTCTGGATTCATTCTATTTTAGATTTATCCTTGCTTATTCTTGATGAAGATATAAGATGAATAAAGCTTCTAGGATGCAATCTTTCACACAGAACTGATCATTCTTGATTCTGATGGAAGTGAAGATCGATCTTCGTTTTACAGACGTATGGCAGGATCGATCTTCGTTTTGCTGTTTTTGATTTCTTGATTTTAATGAGATCTGTTTTGAATTGCTTGGTACCTATCTTGTTTTAATACACTCAAATACATAAGTTAAACACCAAAACACTTAGAATCATAATTATAATTCTTAATTAACCTTTTGTTTAATTATCATCAAAACACTTAATTAGAGATTTTGTCTTAACATTGGTTTCACTAAAATCGAACTTACGGTGAAAAAGAACAATGCAAAACATGTTAATTTAGATTCTTAATTAGAGATTTTGTCTTAACAATCTCCCCCTTTTTGATGATGACAAAACATGTTAATTTAGATTTTTAATTTTGATTCTAAATAATAATTCAGAGAGTTTTTGATAAAAAAGACCCCCCCTCAATATGTGCTAAGTATTTGAACCAAATAATGATTTCATTAATATCACAAAAAAGGATCATTACAAAATGGTTCAAAACAAAAAAAATACAAGCAGTCATAATAAGGAAAGCTGTAAAACAGATTTAAAATCTAAGATACTTCTCCCCCTTTGTCATAGCAAAAAGGCATAGGAGAGTACAACTAAAACAGAAAATTTAAAATGATAGAGAGGGTGAAGACCCTTCGGATGATGGAGATAATGAAGGTTGTGGAATTTCTGGAAAATTAGGAGCAGGATTTGGCATAGGTGGTTCAACTCCAAGCTTAGGGGCAAGCTGATTTGTCATCCAATCCCTCAGAATGGCTTGCTCTTTGTCTTGATGGGATTGTCTTGCAATGATTGATTGTAGAGCAGCAAAGATTCTAGGAATGTCCCTACAAGCTTTGGAGGATTCCTTTTTCTGCTTGGTCCGTTTTGAAGGACGCTGTTGTTCATCGATGAGAGTGCTTTGAGAGGGAGCAACAGATGTGCAAAAAGTTGATAGTTGTAACAGCCCAATTTCTTTTGGTTTTTTTAAACAAATTCAAATCCGTAAATAAATAAGTATATAAATGAATAAATACTTTTGGTTAAAATATTTAAGTCGTATCACGACGACAAAGTCAACAATATTTACAACAGAGGAAATAGTTTTTGAAATACAAGTCCAAAGTATTTAAACAGAAAAATACACCGGGGCTATAAGACCTATCAAACATAGCTCATATCCTTGGGGTATTCTCTGCCGGCACCTGTACAAGCATTTTAACTTCTCCAAGTCACATCAAAAAGTTACAAGGACCCATCAAAATGAAAGTCAAGCTAAAAATATAGGTATAGGTACAGTCTTCCCAAAATAAATAAATACAACCACAAAAGAAAGACTTCTAGTCCCTATACAGCCACCTAATCTGATCATGCTACAAAAAGCTATACACCCCGGGTGGTCTCCACGCGCTCCTTAAAAACCTCCTGACACAGCTTCGATCAGACATGACTAACTACCTTCCCCTCTCCAGGGTACTAACCGGTAGAACGGTCCTGAATCTCATCTGAGGGCAAAGCCCAGATTTCCACAAAATTGTAAAGGGTCACCAACCAAAATTAACAAATACCACATAGGATTTAAATTTTAAATGCACAAAATCACCTTTCCACTTAGCATACATCTAGAAAGGGTTTGCATATGCTAAACATGCATAAACAAGGTTGAAAAATGAAGTTTGTGACAAAACTGCACTGACGTATTCCAATACAGCATATCTATATTCAAATACAGATGCGAAAACAGCAAAAACAACACAAACAGCACTACTGTATTCGAATACAACCTCTTTGTAGTCGAATACAGCTGCAAGAACACTGAAAAATTATGCACTTTTTGCATTCGAATACAACCACCTTGTATTCGAATACAATTGCGAAGTCAGTGGCAAAAATTTGATATCTGTATTCGAATACAGTTGGAAAAATACCAGATTTTCAGTTTTGAAAACACACTAAAGTCATTCAAACAATTTCAACACCAATTCAATCAATCACAAACACCAAATACGGCACAATTCACACACCACAATCAAGTACGCATATACAACCATCACAGTATATCAAACATGACTCGCGTGCCAAGCACCCTAATGCAATGCGTATATGCCAATGCATATGATTCCGGAATATCACCGAAACCCTCCTCGAAGGGGCGTAAATCATAATTGTACTGCCTATCACGGGCCAGTACTAATTACCAAGGTGCAGTCGCTCACAGACTAGCACGATTTACTAAAGTGCGATCTTTCACCGATCAACACGACGCGATAATCCCCGTAAGGATAAGATGAACCAACAATTCACATGGAATCATCCCGTAGCCCATCCGATCACCACTATCACCATGGCCCATCTGATCACCATGTACTATGAAATGCATGAGCATACTCTGATTCGTAACACCACAATCATTACGTAAATGCAGCTATTAAAATATTCCCCATTTTTAATGCTCATTTAACACTAATGATTTTCAAATTTAACACAGAGCATACTCAACACATATAATCCTCAAATCACATGAAATTGAATTCATAATTCACATCGAATTCAAATCACCACATACACCAATCTCATCAATTCATTTCACACCAAGTCAAAATCCACACATAAATTGCATTTATTCAAAACCCCACATCTTCAAACATAAAGCAAATTTTCAACATTGATAATATTACCGATGAACATATCAAGCACACCAAGCAAAAATCACCACCACCCACACCTCAAAACTCATTAAATTCAATTTCACCAATTCACCCATAAAATGCATTAAATTCATTTCCCACAACATTACACCTTAACTCCACCAAATTTATTTTCCCCAACCTCACAAATAAGGTCCTAAATGCAATGGAAAAGATTGGAAGGAGCCCTTACCTTCGTTGTAGCTTTAACGGCCGATTACAGTACCGCGATTAAATTCCGGTAAAACTTCGCTTCGCACGATGCTTCCAAAGTTGGCTCACTAGCACCGTAGCATGGAGGTGAGTAACTTTCCCTTCTGTCACTTCGCGAGATGAAGCTCAGAAGTCGAAGAAAAGTGGAGGTTTACGTTTGGTGGTTTTGGAAAACCACCAACAGATTTTCTAACAAAGGAAGAAAGGAAAAGAAGTCGCGTGACAAGGAGGAAATGTTTTCTTCTCTCTGATTCTAACCTTCTCACATATATACATATATAACTTACTAATTTTCCAAAATACTAATATATATATATATATATATATATATATAATTACATAGTGTAGCAATAGTGTAGCAAAAGTGGTACAGATGTTAGGGACAGAGTTTGGAGCGGAATAATTTGGAATAGATGGCCCAACACTATCTAAATCAAGAAAAGCCAAAAATTGGCTTATTCCAAAGAGGGATGAAGTAGTAATCTTTTGAAGTGAGACAAAGATAGGAGACATTTTTGAAGTGTGTTGAAAAGGAAGTGTAAAACATAAGCTACCTTAAAAAGTGGGATAGATGATAGGTGGAGTTGGAGAGGCTGCACGATTCACATTTTGGGGAACATCATGAAACAAAGAACGTTCTTCAGGATTTGGTTGAGTTTAGAGGTGTAAATTTAAACTTCTATTAATAATAATTATAATATGTATGACTAAAAATAAATATTTAAATTGTATATATCTAATGGAGACAATGTTACATGGATGTCATGTCTGAAATGTACAATTTACCCCAAAACTAATTAATTTACACGTGTTGTACGAAAATATTTAAATATAGAATTAAACAAATTTAATTTCATATTTAGTCTCGTACGTTTATTTTAAATTTCATCTTGATCTCACTTTTAAATTTAGAATGTATAGAAGAATTTACCCAAAAATCAATTTATTTCCAGGTGTTGTACAAAAACATTTAAAAATATACTTAAATAGGCTTAATTCTATATTTGGTCCCTTACGTTTATTTTAGATTTTATTTTGGTCCCATATGTTTTGAAAAGTTTCAATTTGGTCCCTTACATTAATAATGTTAGGTTCAGTTAGTCCCTTCAGTTAAATTATTACTTAATGCCGTGAAAACTTGTGAGGTGTCTAATGAAAATATGACATTACAATTAATACCTTGACATAATTTCATATTTAGTCCATTACATTTATTTTAAGTTTCATTTTAGTCCTCTACATTTTAAAAGTTTCAAGTTGGTTTAGTATAACACATTACTGAGAAAGTTGGTTACTTTGATTTTAAAATCTTTTCCTTTTGGTTAAAAAACTAAATATATATATATATATATAGAGGTCATATCTAATGAAAATGTAATTTTTTATGTGAGAATGAAATGAATTAATATGAGTCCTCAAATCAAATTTTACGGTGAGATTTAATGATCCTTCACGTGTCCCTCTTCCTGTTTAGTGATAATGCATTTTTTCATAATATTAAAACATGTGACTCTTCTACTCCAGCCTACTTGATTTATAGTTCCATGAAATCCTTTGTTTGCATCCTCTCCCCTTACCTTCCTCGTTTGATCCCCTTTCTGCCTGCCATGAAAACCCACAGGCTTGAATCTATGTTTCAGCAGCACCAATTATGGAAAATCCCTATTTTCCTCCATAACTTTTTTGGGTACTATTCCTCCACATTTAAAAAGATACAAATGATTAATTTTGAGGTATTGTGAGAATGAAAATGTATTTAATTTACAAAGAAATTTCTCCAAGGGCCAAAGCTATAACTTTCTTTTGAGACATTAAGGAAGCAAATCGTGACAAGTATATTTTCTTAGCAATTATGCTTACGAGGTCATAGACATTTTATTCTATTTAATTAGTACTAAGAATATAGTTTAGGAATACATATAATTATGTAAAATAAATATATAAATAAATATAACACTATCTAATATAGTAATAATAATAATAATAATAATAAAAAATAATAATAATAATAAAAAATAATAATAATAATAATAATAATTATTATTATTATTATTGTTATTATTAATTGTTGAGTATGGCTAATAGGTAGTAGCAACTGGATGATTTGGTCCTTTTTTTGTTGTGGAGGCAACTGGGCGGTGCGTGAGGCAATAACTCTTTGTGGTAGGGTTCAGAGATATTGTTGTAATCTGAACTTTATTATTACTATTTAAGCACAACTTGTATTCTGTAAAACTTAATTCCTTCATCCAATAAAAAGGATCTACAAATGCTATGTAGTCGGAGACGTAGACATTATTGGGCAAACTTCGTCATCAAATGTCTTGAGTTCCTATTACGATTTCTCGCTTATTCTTTTAAAATCGTGTTGTTGTTCTAACATAATTATTATTATTACTAATTTATTATTATTATTATTATCATTATTATTATCATTATTATTATCATTATTATTAGTATTAGTATTAGTATTAGTATTAGTATTAGTATTTATTTGAGAAAGAGTTATATTCAACGGCGCAAAACCTGAAAGGCTTATTATGTGGCATGTAGTCTAATCTTTTTAAGTAAATATATTTTTTAGAAGTCTTAGCCTTGTCTGTTTAAAAGAAAACCTGGTCTGGCCTAGGTCTGACGTAGGCTATGCCGTAAGCCCCAACCGATCGGCCTGGTCTATTCCCACCCCTACTTAAAAGTCAATTTTGTAGGATTAGGTTCAATTCAATTTCTACATTGGTATTAGTGTCCACCAAAATCTGGTGGACCACTTACTATGAGACCACCATTATCTGACCACTCGATGAGATGTTTAATACTGTTCATGAGAGAAGTGTGTTAAGATTGTCACATTCGATAAGATAAGATTTTTATTTTGCAAAAGAAAAAGTAGAGCCTCCTTCTCATTAAAGAACATTACAGAACAAAATGACACCAAAACAAACATGATATAGCTATGTTCTACTAAATTTTGTAGAAACATTTTCCTTCCACATAGTACTTCATGAAAAGGATTTGTTCTTCCCATTTTAATATTAAAATGGATATTCCTTTATATGCCACCATCTCGTTACCCCTGTCTAATGACATAGGATATGAACAAAGTTGAAGCCAATTCAATAAACATGGCAACAACACATGTCTTCCAATAACTTGTTGCATGTACATCCAACACAAACAAATTGTCATGTTCAAAATCCATTGAGATAATGAGTATCTATACCCATTTGGTTTATTACACAACCAATTCCATGGCATATTATTTTATGTTCGAGCCTTTCTGACATTGACACAATATTTAAACAATGACTTCTAGATTTCTTTGAAAAACTCCTAGATTTCAATAATTCCATATTGACCAAAAGCAAGCGAAATATAATGGTAATATAAATAACTTCTCCTTCATTACTATTGCCCCTTGGAGTAACCTGTAAAAATTGTGAACATGTGAATTGATCTCATTGGAAAACACGACATTCATTCCCAACCACCGGCTAACTCGCTCCATACACTAGAAAAAACCTAGACATTCAAAGAATAAATGATGTGTTGATTCTTCACCTCTAGGTCTTGCGCACTATAGAATTGATATTCAGTATTACTTATGATATCTCTTTTAACTAGACTTACTTTTGTTGGAATCCGATCTTGT
Source organism: Cicer yamashitae (assembly GCA_037974755.1). Taxonomy (NCBI): domain Eukaryota; kingdom Viridiplantae; phylum Streptophyta; class Magnoliopsida; order Fabales; family Fabaceae; genus Cicer; species Cicer yamashitae. The sequence goes on from JBBPBQ010000004.1 coordinate 36,222,405, forward strand.
ACTACTTGCCAAACTAACATCGCTACCTTCAAGGGAACAATTTTATGCCATAATTTGTTAGTAACCTCCTCGGCCCTAATATTTTCTCCATCAATAGAATATTGTACACCGATTTAGTAGAATAATTATCCGACCTCTCAACCATCCAAACCACTTTATCCTGCATGTCTTCATTGATACCAATTCCAACTCCGTTAACATTTGAGTAACCAAATCCTTTTCCCATTTAAAAAAAATTGTCTTCTCTACCTAAACGTTCACTCATACATTCCCTTCCCATTTAAATAAAATTGTCTTCTCTACCTAAACGTTCACTCATACATCCCCTTCCCATTTACTAAAGTCTGTTATTTTTACCTAAGTTTCCATGGACACATAAATTAGTCTAGGATATCACACAATGAGACTACTTCGGCCAACCCATGGTTCACTCCAAAAAATGTGTCCTTCCCACTCCTTACTACCTTTGAATGAACAATGTCGTTATACTAGTTATTGTTCACCCTTTTAGACCTCGTCTCTATCTCTCTCACCTCATTCTACAATTGAGAACAACATTTACCCCTTATCTAATCAAACCCTCACTTTCCCATACTAATATTTAAGGCATTTGTACCATAAACTATTTTCTCATTTCCTTATCTCCAACACCATTTTTCCAAAAGTGACAAATGATCTTATCTTTTTAATTCCTAAACCCTCATTGTCTCCTGTGACATACACCTTTCACTACAAGAAAAACAAGGATTTGTGGGGGCCAAAGGCCCTCACAAAGGGAGAAAAGCAGCCACAATAGGAAAATTTGTGGCTGCCTTTGGCAGCCACAACTAAGCCAATCACAAAGATTTGTGGCGGCCAAAATGTCCACAAAATTCAGTTTTTTTGGTTACCATTTGTGAGGGCTTATGCCGCCACAAAAGACTAAGAATTTAAAACAGTAAGCGTTTGTGAGGGCCAAGGCCGCCACAAAAGCTGTCCTTTGTGAGGGCTTAGGCCGCCACAAAGGATGACATGACATAAAATAATCAGTTTGTGAGGGATTTGGCCGCCACAAACTGTCCCATTTGTGGGGGCTTAGGCCGCCACAAATGTGTGACTTTATTAAAAAAAAATAATTTTATAAAATTCGAAATTAATATTAAGAAAATGATATTATATATAAAAAATTAATATTAATATAATTTAAAAATTAAAAATTTAAACTTAAAATAAATATTATATATTAATAAATTATATATATCAAAAAAAATAAATTATATTCGAAATTATATTCAATTTAAAATAAATATTATATATTAATAAATTATATAAAATTATAAATTTAAATTATATATACCAAACAAAATAAAATATTCCAAAATTAATAAATTATGTCATACAAACCAAAAATTAAACATACAATAATTAAATAATAATGTATAATAAATTCATACAAACCAAAAATAAAAATAGAAAATATTATTCAAATACATCATTCATCAAAGTAATTCCTCTGATCATTAGCTCCACTCCCTCCGTCATTATTTGATGGAATATTACCCGACGACAAAAGTTCCTCAAAAATATTATTAATTGGTGTTGGGGATAACATGATTTAAAATTGCAATTCATCTTCAAATACACCACCACTAGTCGACGGAGCCATAGCTGGTTGAGGTTGATTTAAATCTGGTCTAATCAAGCCAGCTATTGGCATAGTTGGTCGGTATGGAGCTTGATCTGCTTGAGGTTGAGGAAGCTACTGTGAAAACGACGGAACATACTGATAAAAAATTAAATATATATATGTTTATTCTAAAAATTAAATAAATTTTACACGATCATTAATAAGATCGATGTTTTATATATAAATTGCTTTATTTTTCAAAAGCATTATATATATTGTTATTAATATCTACAAATTACTAAATAATAAATTATGACATACTTTATATATCAATTAAGTGAGCATTTACAAATAATATAATAAATCGTAATAGAATTAAAATAATAACTAACAAATCTATATATATATATGAATCTATATATATATAAATTAAAATAAAATTTTAAATGATATTTAATGAACTTTTTCATAAAATAAGTCCTTATAAACAAAAATAGAGACCCTAAAAGTATATAAAATTTTTGTACGAAATCAACTACAACTCTTTGTAATAACTAACAACAAATATTAATATCATTAATTTTAATAATGTTTTTATTATGTTTTAAATTTTTATTTAT
>JBBPBQ010000004.1:36224862-36339499 GCA_037974755.1 Cicer yamashitae
TATTTTAAAAATAATATAAAAATATTTTATATTTATGATATTACATATTTTATGATTAGATCATTATTATAAATCTTGTTTTTCATAAGTATTATTTTGTTGCTAAAAAAATTATAATTTCTTAATAAAATTATATTTTACTAACATAATAAATCATAATAGCAATAATAACTATAATAAAAAAATAGCACTTCATCAACAATTAAAAAATAACTACATTTTAATTTGAGTATAAATTTTACAAATTAAATATTTTACTAGTAATTTGTTTAACAAATCTTACTAATATTAAAGTTTAAAAATAATATTATACTCAATTTTAAAAAGAATATATTAATCAACACTCTAAAATAAAATATTAAGTCTAAAAATAATTTAAATCCATATAACAATAATAATTATATAATTACTAATCTATATTTAAAATGCATTACATACTTGATGTCAAGTAGTGTCTGACTTGAAGCTTACAAACAAGTAACAACTATTCGCAATAACCACAATAGCACCACTGTCAAAATAAAAATTAAATAATATTCATTAAAAAAATAACTTCAAATAAAAAATAACATTACAAAATAAAATATAAAATAAAAACTTACCGAAATTTAACAACCAAAAGAGAAATGTTGAAGAAAAAATATTTGTAGAGAGAAGGTGAAGAGAAAATTTAGAGAGAAGGTAGAAATGAAAAATGAGAGGAAGAGTTATATTTATATGAGAACAATGACACTTTGTGGCGGCCTTTGAAGCCAGAAAAACTGACTTTGTGGCGGCATTTGCAGTCACAAAGGAGTAACTTTGTGGCGCTTTTGCCCTCATAAATGTGTGATTTTGTGGCGGCCTAAACCCTCACAAAGGCCCAACGGTGTAATTTTGTGAGGGCTTTTGCCGCAACAAATAACAACAAATTTGAATTTTAGTATTTGTGAGGGCTTTTTCAGTCAGTAACTTGTGAGAGTTTTTTCAGCCACAAAGTATTTTATAAGTTAGCCACAAAATGAGTGTTTTCTTGTAGTGTTTTCCCATTTAACCAAATTAATTCTATTTGAATCTTTCCTGCCACCCCATAAAAATCACTTACATAAAGATTCAAATTTAGAGCTTATACTATTATAGCATTGATGAATGATGGATAGAACACATGAAATGTGGAAAGAACGTAACTCAATAGACCGACATGACCACCCATTGATAAATGTATAATTTTCCTTGACGATAGCCTACTTGATCCTAACTTATTTATCACTCATGTGGCTCAACTTCAAGTATACAAATAGGATTTCTCTGATTTTGACAATTTAGTCCGCTATTTGCCTATCTTAGCCACTCACTTAACAAATTGATTCCAATCAACATGCGTTTATGGAAGTTGACATTGGATCCGACGCTATTTGAAAAAAATTAATATTTCGATGATCGACATTAAATTCTGCCAAGTTCGACTGGCCATCTTAATTGCATCAATAACAAATTGAAGATTGAAGATGAGACAACTGATTGCTCTGATCATCAAAACTATAACTTTGACAATGTGTTTTTAAATGGTGGCAGTCATAACCTTGATAATGTGTTTATAAATGATTGGAAATCGGAAGCATGACTTGAGTTCTTCCATAGCGGTAACATGATAGCGGTACCATAATAAAATTTTGGTTGGGCTTCACTCAATTCCTACAAAATCGACTTTTAAGATGAGGACCGTCTCCACTTATACACATATTGTCATAATGTATGTCATCCATGATGGGACTTTTCATATTATTTATTTTTTAACTCATTATAATTATAGGTTGAATAACGGGTAGGTAATTACGTACCAAAAAAAAAAAAAATGGGTATTAAGTATAAGTTTATATAACTTTTTAGTTTTTATAAAATTTCAACATTTTGTTTTTTTTCAAATAAAAAATTTCTTAACTTTTTAATCTGAAAAAATTTCTTAACTTTTTAATCTGAAAAAATTTCAGTTGTCAGTTTTGGTCCCACCTTTTAAGTCAACGTATAAGTATCCTTCCAATTTTCGAATGATTTTTTTCAGTCATGATATTATAAACATCTTCTTACATAAGTTTTGAATTTTTTAACAAGTGATGAATTAAATATGAGTTCTAAAGCTTTTGCCTCATAAAAGTTCATATTTAATTCATCGTTTGTTAAATAATTCTAAATTTTTGTGGAAAAGATTCCTATAAAAATTTAAACATATTTTCAAAAAATCAATCAGAAATTTGAAGAGTACACAGCAACTCTCTTAAAAGTAGATACTAAAAATAAAAAAATAAAAAATTGAAGGACTAAAAAGTTAAAACAATTTAATAGGAGATAAAAATAAAATTTTGAAAATTTACAAGTACTAAAATTATATTTAACCCTTTAATATATATTAATATGGTTCCTAATGTAACTTAAATACTAGTGTTTGAAAACTCAACATAGGATCATCTTAATTTGATATTTCTTCTTGTATTATATATGGTGAAGCTGACAATGTTGATATAGAACGTGCATGATTAATTTTTTGCATGTAATTATAATATATATATACAATATTAATTAATTGAACTTATAATAATTTTTAATTTTTCAAGACGAGCTACTAGTGTCCGCACACAAGGTTTGAAAATTTGTTGGATCACAAATATTTTATTTAGTTTAATAAAAAATGCTCATATAAAACGTGCTCATTTTTCTGGATGTAATTATAATATATATATATATTGAACATATAATAACTTTCTAAGACGAGCGATTAGTGTCCGCACATAAAATTTGAAACTTTGTTTGGATCACAAATATTTTATGGCCACACCAATGTAACTTAAATTAATTTATTTACTTAATAAAAATGTTAAGGTACCAATAAATTACCATCAAACTAAGTTATTTGCTTTAAATATTGTTCGCAAATTTAATATATATATTTATATATATTATTAATTTATTTATTTTTTGAAAATAAACTATAAAATATTATAGTATATATTAAAATTATATCATTTAAATATTTTATTTTATTTATACATATTATAATTATTATTAATTGAAGTTTAAAATTTCACCATCTAAACTCAGAACCTGGATCTACGACTGCGTTTTGTGAAGACCATTAACTATGAAGACTTAGACAAAAAAAATTCATTATTCAGCAAACACAATAGACAAATTAATCTTAAAACACTTTTAAGATAAAAAATAAAAAATATAGTTAGTTTATATAGTTAATATTGAATCGTTCAATCATCAAAATTAGAATCTCTATGTTATGGGTTATTTTCAGACTCGGAATCACCCATGTGTTTCTTTTTCCATGGTTTTAATCTAAATAAGTGGTTTCCACACAAACTAGGTTTTGCTTTCGTGTTTTCTTGTTTTTTGGATTTTGTCGCCTCAAATCAACGTTTGATTTTTCATCTTGGTGCAGTTTTTGTTTGATTTCTCATCTTGGTGCGATGTTTGTTTGATTTCCCATCTTGCTTCAGTGTTCATTTGATTTAGATTGATAGATCAACTTTCACCAATGACTAGCTCATCAACGTTGTAGATCCGGAGGCAAGGGTATTTTGGTCACTTTGATTTTGTCAAATTATTTGTAGGCATTGTGTCGTTTTATGCTATTAACTTGGATGTAGTGAGTATGTTCGTAGATTCATCCTTTTCGTTTCTAGCGATGTTGAATTTCTGTTTGTATCTGATGTACTCTATCGATTTGAATAAATGAATATCATTTTCTTTTTGTAAACAATAGTCATAGTGTAATTATGTTTGATTAAAACGTTTGAATCGCCAAAATTAGAATTTCTAAGTCATAGTTAGTGAAATTATGTTTGATTGTGTGACACCATAAACCCAAATTGAAATAAAAAGTAAAATGCACTCGTTTTGAAAGAGATTCGTAATTGTCCCAAAATACCGTATAAAAATATTCCTTTTAAAATATAAGGCGTAAGACGTCACACTCACACAAGACGTTTGCATAAAATTTTTTAATTAAAAATCCTCTAACATCGAATATAGCTGAGGTTTATTAAACAAATATTTCTGACATAAAAATATGTTCAAAACTTAGAGACAATTAATTTTCATCTCAGAATAAAAGATCGAATATAACACCTTGATCGATAGAGTTTACAAAACAAAAATTAGTTCATAACTCAACAAAACACAACAAATTACTCCCACCCAGTATCACCTATCAGAGCATGGATCACCAACCGATAACCTAAAACAACTGTGCTCTCGCAAGCGTCAAACACAAGCAACGAGGGGTGAACTTCGAAAACATGTAATAGTATAAAATAAATGAGAAGAACACGTAAACAAACATAATTTCACTAACTATGACTTAGATATTCTAATTTTGGCGATTCAAACATTTTAATCAAACATCATTGAGAAGAACACGTAAACATATATTAAACACCGTATCATATCAAATCACAATTAATAACAATAATCAAGGTAAAACATTGATACAATCCTCCTTCTTTGGTACCATTCTAACTCTGAAGTACTTGGTTAGGAGACTTGATACTATGCCACCACGCAAGTGGACGGACAATTCAAATTGGCCCTGTCCTCAAAGATCTCCTAAACTCAACCCGAGACACATATACGCGACAGTCGACGTAAATGTGTGTTGCATGGTAGCTCACGACATTTGGAGTGCTACCTCCAAGTCACCTAGGAGTTCCCCACCCGAATACCTACAAGGTCTAACAATATTGCTTTAAGACTCAATAGTAGACCGCGACGATAAGAGTCATTCTGTTGTATTTCTCTGAAATCACTAGGCTTGTCATGCCCTACCTATATGATGACAAGATAATCCCCACTTCAAACAAATAACATCAAGATTCTCCCCTCGTTGGCCTAGACTACTCACTACATTAAGAGAACCATCATTGGCACAGGTCGAATTCATCACTATTCAATTAAACACAATATGTATTTTATCATATTCATCAAGGTGGTAACATCATAAGTTCAAGAATAATAAAGAGAATTCAGTAATAGTTCAACAAAGGAATTTAGTAACTTGGATCAAATTAGAAACCAAGGTTGGATTCGAAGTGAAACTCATCCCTTACATTTTTCTTATTATAGAAGTTCAATTCTATTACTCTTGTTAGTTTCAAATATTATTTCAATCAATTCAGAAACTTTTTGTTCAATTTTAGTAATTAAACACAATTCGATAGTATAACACAAACCTTGAATTCGACACTCGTTACTACCGTTTTATTTATTGCTTGCTATCACTATGTGTTTGATAATAATGATATTAAGCACTTTGTGTGAGTTCCACTTTTGGGGATATGATGGCTGTCTATTATCTTTTGTGTAATTTTGGGGATGAATATGTTAGTATCTTATATACTAAATTGATGTTTCTAATTTGATCCATATTGCTGTGAAGTGATCCTTACATAATATTTTAGTTACTATTGAGATGGATGAAATTCAAGAATAATCTTATTGTTGTGCTGCTTGTTTTTGTGACGTTACAAGGAAATAATATCATGGGAGTGTAGTGGCTCTGAGTACTTTCTTATATCTAGCGGCCTTCTAATTGTTTTATTTTCGACTTACAACTATACTTTCATTTTGAGCAGAAGTGGGTTTTTCTGTGAAATAAAAATTAAGCGTTACAAATTTCATTATTTTATTTTCATGAAATCTTAATTGAAATGATTTTATTTGATGCACTGATAAATATTTCCTAAAATAACTAGAGAATAAAGGTTATAATTTAATAATTAATGCTTTGGCTGTTATAAAACAAATAATTGTTTAAAAGAATTGACGTTGTTTAGCTAACGCCTTGGATCAAAATTTGGGGCGTAACCATACTAGAGCTGCTATTCTTAAAGTAAATTATAAGTATTGGAAAGAGAATATTAAAGTTCACCTCATTGCTTATGATATAGATGTTTGGGAAACCATGGAAAATTGCCCCTACATCCCAAAGATGATGTTGAATGATAAGAACATCATTGTTTCAACTCTAGGACAAATTGATTTTCATAGAGATATGAAATGACTTAGATAAGAAAAAGGTTCAACTATAGATTGGAAAGCTAAGAACATCATTGTGCCAACTCTAGGACAAAATACTTTTCATAGAGTTTAGAATTTTTGTACAGCCATGATATGTGGAATGCCTTAAAAATAACATATGAGGGCTTAGGTGAACAAAAGATCTCAAAAGTTGACAAGTTAACAAATACTAATGAAATGCTTAGCTTGAAAAATGATTTAATCATTAGCGAAATGCTGAAACAGTTCAACAAACTTGTTAATAAGCTCGCTAATCACAACAAAACTTTTCAAAAAAAGATTTAATAAAAATGTTGCATAGATGTGTTCATGATAGTTTTAGGCCCCATAATTTTGAAGAATTGAAGAAGTTTGAACAACAACTTAAGAACAATAATAATCAAGAGAAAGTGAAAAAATGGAAGAAAATGACTATCACACTTTAAGGAAAACACTTAGAAAATATTTCTCATGCAAACAAGTGTTTATCTCTTTGAACTCTAAAATAAATTTGAAATTTTGAGCTTGAGTTCGTCTACTCTTTACTTTTTTTTCGATGATCTTCTTTTTCAGCCTTGAGTATCTATTTATAGATAAAGTTAGGGCTTCAATTTAGTCCTTGTTTAATTTTGAATTGTTTTTGCATTCCTAGCTTGGTCAACAATGATCTTATTCAAAAGTAATTCTAAACAAGATGCTTTTTGATAATATGTTTTTCAGCCAATTCTTTATTTCCAAATCCAATATGAGAAGTTATTCTAGATTGATTATGTTTGTATTTTGTTCAGATTGAGTTTCTAAATTCTTCATATTGATTTTGTTCATATTTTGTTCAGATTGAGTTAGTAAAATCTTTAGATTGATACTATTCATATTTTGTTCAGATTGAGTTTGTATATTCTTCAGATATACTGCTCATATTTTGTTTAGATTGAGTTTGTAAATTCTTCAGATTGTTACTGTTCATATTTTGTTATGATTGCTTTCGCAAATTCTTAAGATGAAACTTCCTTCGTATTGCTTGCTTTGATCTAGGCGGGAACATAGTGTTGGACCTGTTCTTGAACTTTCACAACTAGGAATATGACTAAGTCCAATTTAGTATTTTTGTACTTTGTTAAAATCTGAATCATATCTTTACAAATAATAAATGTATCTTCTTGTGAGTATTTATTCTTGTAAACAATTCTTGATCATATACTTTTGTAATAAATCTTGATCATATATTCTTGTACATAATCCTTATCTTCCTATAGATAAATCTTGATCAAATCTTCTTGTAAATAATTCATATTTTCTTGTGGAAAATATTGATCAAATCGTCTTGTAATTAATATATATACTCTTGTGATAGATCTTGATCAAATCTTTTTGTAAATAATTGATATCTTCGTGTAGATAAATATTGATCAAATTTCCTTTTAAATACTTCATATCTTCTTGTGATAAACCTTGATCAAATCTTCTTGTAGGATGATCTTGATCAAATCTTCTTAATAATTCATATCTTCATGTAGATAAATCTTCATAAAATCATATATTTTCTTTAATTATAAATTTGAATCAAATCTTATTTTAGATTGTCTTCAAAAACCGAATCTACTTTCATACCCTGTGAAGTCAAATATATCAAATATATTATTCTCATAAAATACTCTTGTTAACATCAAAACTTTAAGTATAAAACCAACTTAGTTCCATTAATCTCCCCCTTTTTGATGATGACAAACCTGTATTTTTCTAAGTATTTTTTCTCCCTACATTATCAAACATCATTCTCTCCCTTTTGTCATCGGATAAAAAGAGTTGAAAGTGAAACTCATTTTTTTTAATTTGCTCGTTTTTTAATAGAATGAAAATAATATAAACATAACACATAAAATTTATCTGAAGTATGAAACTAAATTACTCTAAGGATGGCACAACATTAGTTAGGTAAAAGAATAAGGTTTAGGTTTTTCTTGATGAAGTAAAACCTATCTTTAGCTAGTGGTTTGGTGAATATTTCAACCCATTGATGTTCAGTGTCCACCAAATGGATATTAAGCACACCTTTTTGAACAAAGTCCCTTATGAAATAGTGTTTGATTTCTATGTGTTTAGCTCTAGAATGAAGTATATGGTTTTTGGTTAGGCAAATGGAAGAAGTGTTGTCACAATAAATGGGAATGTTGGTTTCTAGGATTTTATAGTCTTCTAGTAGATGTTTCATCCAAAGTAGTTGAGAGCTACAACCAACTGCTGAAATGTACTCAACTTCTGCTGTTGACATGGCAATTGTGCTTTGTCTCTTACTTGACCAAGAGATTAAGTGTTCACTTAGAAATGTGTAGTTTTGACTTGTGTTTTTTCACCTATGTTTATCTCCAGCTTAATCAGAATCACAATACCCGCTTAGTTTGTACTCAAAAGATTTCTTGTAGAACAAGGTGATGTTGGTAGTGCCTTTTTGGTATCTAAAGATTCTCTTAACAACAGTTAAATGTGATTTCTTAGGGTCAATGTGAAATCTTGTACATACACACACTAAACATGATGTCAGGTTTGGAAGCAGTAATGTAAAGTTGGGATCCTATCATTCCTCTATTGGTTTTCTGGTCAACTTTTTGGCTTGATTCATCCTTTTCAAGTGAACAAGTAGGGTGCATTGGTGTAGCCATAGGTTTGCAATCACTCATCTTAAACTTCTAGAGAAACTCTTTTGTATATTTAGTTTGATGAATGTATATACCTTTTTTACTTTGTTGAATTTGTATCCCTAAGAAGAACTTATGTTCTCCCATCATACTCATTTGAAATTTATGCTGCATCAATTTAAAAAATTCTTGGCAAAGAGTGCCATTAGTAGATCCAAAAATAATGGCATCAACATAAATTTTAATTATAAGAATGTAATCTCCTATTGATTTTCTAAAAAGTGTATTATCTACTTGTTCTCTTTCAAAGTTATTTTTAAGCAAGAAGTTACTAAGTCTATCATACTATGCCATAGGTGCTTGTTTTAGACCATACAGAGATTTCCTAAGTTTAAAAACATGATTTGGAAATTCAGAACTTTCCAAACCTGGGGGTTGTTTAACATAGATTCTTCACTTATATAACATGTAGAAAAGAACTTTTAAGATCCATTTTGAAATAATGTAATGTTATTATTTGAGGCAAAAGAAAGTAGGATGTGAATAGCTTCTAACCTAACCATTGGAGGAAATGTCTCAGTGTAATCAATGCCCTCTTGCTGACTATAGCCTTGTGCGAGAAGTCTTGCCTTGTTTTTGACCACTTCACCTTTTTCATTTTTCTTGGTGCTTAAAACCCACTTTGTTCCAATAATTTTCTTCTTTGGTCTAGTTCCTAGATCCCAAACATCATTCCTCTTAAATCCATTTAACTCTTCTTGCATTGCAAGAATCGATCCATCATCGGCCAATGCTTCATCAACAGAGGTAGCTCAATCAATGAGAGTAAGCCAAAGAAAGTGGTATCTTTTAGTGATGATCTGGTCCTCAAAGGATCACTTGCACTTCCAATGTTTAGAGTTTCAGGATGTGATGACTTATACTTCGATCCAGATCTTCCTTCTGACTTATCTTGGCTGTTTTTGACTTGATCAAATTCATCCTCTAAAGATTTGTCATTTTCTTTTGATTTGCTTGTATCCTTTGATTTTAAAGGTTCTTCTAGTTTTTCTGCATCTGCTTCCTTCGGTTCTGGTAAACATGTATGGATTCTTCCACAATTTGAATTTCCCTATTAAACACTCTATAAGCCTTAGATCTTTGAGAGTATCCAATGAAGGTACTTTTATGATCTAGAATCAAATTTACCAAGGTTATCTTTAGGGTTCAACATATAACAAGTACAACCAAGTCGTTTAAAGTAAGAGATGTTAGGCTTTTTACCTTTCCACAATTCATATGGTGTTTTATTCAATATACACCTAATTCAGACTCTAGTTTGAATATAACATGTAGAGTTAATTGCTTCAGCCCAAAAGTGTTTTGCGACATTCATCTCATTTAACATGCTTTTTGCCATTTCTTGGAGTGATCTATTCTTTCTTTCCACAACTCCATTTTGTTAGGGTGTTCTAGGAGAGGAGAATTTGTGAGAGATTCCATTCTCATCTCAAAAACTTTAGAAGAACTTGTTTTCAAATTCTCCTCCATGATCACTTCTAATTGTTACAATCTTAACACCTTTTTCATTCATTTCTTGTTTGCAAAATTTGATAAACACTTTGTGGGATTCATCCTTACTTCTTAAGAATTTTCCCCACCATCTAGTGTAATTATCTACTATAATAAAGACATATTTCTTTCTATTTAGAGAGGTTGTTTTCACTGGCCCAAAGAGATTTATATGTAAGAGCTCAAGGGGTTTTGAGGTAGAGACTGAGTTCTTAGGGATAAAGGAGTTCTTTGTTTGTTTTCACTTTTGACAAGCTTCACACATAATTTCAGTTTTGTAACTAAGCTTAGTTTCTCTTCATTTACTGACGTAAGACACTTAACCTCTTGTTTTTCTAGACTAAACAAATTTATCTTTTAAATATTGTTTTGTCTCTGACTTGTAAAGAGTATAGATCCATTCTTCTGACTAATTGCCTTGCATGTTTATCGATTAAATAAAATATCATAATTATTATCACTCTTCTAACTAATACTTAATAAATTATGCTTAAGACCTTTAACAAAAAAGACATCTTTAATAGAAGGGGAAGTACCATTACGAATAGTACCTTGACCAATGATATGCCTTTTTGCTTTCCTCCAAAAGTCATTGTGCCTCATTTTTTCAATGTTATTTCTTGGAACATAGACTTTTCTCTCATCATTTATTGCGAGCATCCATTTTCTAGGTACCATGATTGGTGTTTGAACTTGATTGTTGAGGACATTTGCAACATAGACAATTTTGTTCTTAGGTACTCAAATTTGGTGGGCTCCTGGTTTGTTAGTCTTGAAAGGTTTCTTGTCTTTCCTTGTATTTAACATCGAACAAGATAATTTGGAGTGACCTTTTTTAGAGCAAACAATATACAAGATATCAGAGGGAATAAGTTTAGGTTCAGTTATATTTTGTTGAAACCCTATACCTCTTTTACCATTTTGTACTAACTCCATAAACCATAGAAGCATACTTGCTTCTTTCCATACCATTGGCAAGAAAATCTTTAAATACTTATTCATTCTTATTAGAGTTACGTGTGGTATTTTCAATTGATTTTGAACTATGATTACTTTTCAGAGTTAGATTTTCAGCCTTAAGTTCAACAATATCAGTTTTTAGAGTTGCATTTTCTGTTTTAACTTTAGAACTTTGATTCTTTAAAACATTAATTTCTTCAATGGGGTTTGCATTTTCTTTCCTAAGTGTTTTTAAGTTTTAAAGTCAATTTGTGATACTTTTTCAAGAAGTCATTTATAGTAGTAATTTAATCAGATAAAGTTAATAAAAAAAAAATACCTCAATTTCTTTATCTGCTAATTCACTTCCAAAGTTAGAATCTATGTTGGATCTTGAGGCAGAGTTGGTATGAGCCATTAGAGCCAAATCTTCTTGATTTTCATGATTAGAGGATTAATCAGAATTATCCCATGTAGCCATCAGACTCTTCTTCTTGGGTCGGGAATCTTTCCTCTAATGTTTCCCTTTCTCCAGATTTGGACATTGTGACTTGATATGTCTAGGTTGTTTGCATCAATAGCAGATGATGCATTTCTTGTTAAATTTATCATCCTTTCCTTTGCTGGACTGCTTGGAATATCTTTGGGTAAATTTCATCTTTCTGTTGTGCCACATCTTCTGAATTTTTAAGGATATGAAAGCCAATTCCTCTTCCTCTGAGTCTCCATTTTGATCCTCTGAATCATCATCCTTTGATTTTTTTGTTGCCTTTAGAACTTTCTGCTGCATGGATTTCAAAGCCAAGGTTGTTTTCTTCTTCTTGGGCTCATCCTCTGCATGTTCAATTTCATGTGATCTTATTCACATGATCAACAATAGTATAACTCTTCTCAAGTATCATTAATTCTAAGACTAGAGTCTAGAAAACATTGTTTCAATATCTTCATCTTCTTCCATCTTGAACAACACATATTTTTGACTAGGAGGTCGACCTTTGCTTCTTGAACTTGCTTCCTTCCTTCATAGATCAGAATTGAATAATCATATATACTCTTTGTTGTCTCCTTGTTGGTGCACTTGTGAAACTCCTTGAAAGTGATTGCATATATCATGAATGTTCTGGACATGTGATGCATCTTGTACATCTTCTTCTGATTAGTATCCTTCTATTTCCTTGGAATCTCAATATCATCAGTATTTTTTGTAGCACTATAACCATCTTCCACCAAGCCCCAAAGTTCAGAATTTGGTCAAATAAAGAAACTTCTCGGCCTGTCCTTCCTGTACTCAAAATGTTCTCCATTAAATAATGGTGGTATGTTTATGTTTCCTCCAATAGCTACTTCACTGAATCCAGACATATTGAACCCTTGGATCTTTTCTCAAACATTGTAAAGTGCTGAACCTTGAGACCAAGCTTTGATACCAATTGAAGGTGCAAACACGAGAAAAGGGTTGAATTGTGTTTGACTAAGTTGATAACTTTTTCATTATTTGATTAAACTAGTTTAGACTTGATGATTTACTTAGAGTAGAAGCAATAATAAAACCAAAGAGTGCAGGAAAAAGTGGCACAAGTAATTTATCCTGGTTCACCACCAACTTGGCTACATCGAGTCCCTTCACTCAAAAGGATTTTGTCTACTAATTCAACAACTTGAATTACAAAGCACCTAGCTCTCCATGCCTGTCTTCTCCAACAGCCTAGCAACCCCAGACTTTTGAGGAACACACACACCTTGACTCTACCAGCCAAGTCTTCTCCACACAATTTGACAATCCCAAATTGTTGAAGGCACACTAACACCACTATCAGGTTTGAATACAAAGGTTTGGAACTTGAGTACTTGCTTTTAACAAGCTGAATATAACAATGATTATCACACTCAAAGAAAAACGCTTAGAAAATATTTCTCATTTGAACAAGTGTTTCTCTCTTTGAACTCTAAGATGAATTTGTAATTTTGATCATGAGTTCTTCGATGATCTTCTTCTTCAGCCTTGAGTATCTATTTATAGATAAAATAAGGACTTCAATTTAGTCCTTGTTTAATTTTTAATTGTATCTTCATTCCTAGCTTGGTCAAGAATGATTTTATTCAAAAATAATTCTGAACAAGATGCTTTTTGATAATAAGTTCTTTAGGTAATTCTTTATTTTCTGAAACAAATCTGAGCAGTTCTTCTAAATTGATTATGTTCGTGTTATGATTGAATTTGTAAATTCTTCAAATTGATTCTGTTAATATTTTGTTCAGATTGAGTTTCTAAATTCTTCAGATTTGGTACTATTCATATTTTGTTCAGATTGAGTTTATAAATTCTTCATATTGATGCTGTTCATATTTTGTTCACATTGAGTTTGTAAATTCTTCACATCAAACTTTGTTTATATTACTTGCTTTGATATGAGCGGGAACAAAATGTTGGACCGGTTCTTGAACTTTCATAAGTAGGAATATGACTAAGTCCAATTTAGTATTTTTGTCCACTGCCATAATCTGAATTATATATTTGCAAATAATAAATGTATCTTCTTGTGAGTGTTTCTTCTTGTAAACAATTCTTGATTATATCTTGTAAATAATTCATATATTTTTTTTTGATAAATCTTGATCAAATGTTCTTATAAATAATTCATATCTTCTTGAAGATATATCTTGATAAAATCTTGATAAAATCTTCTTGTAAATAATTCATATTTTCTTGTGGTAAATATTGATCAAATCTTCTTGTAAATAATTCATATTTTTCTTGTGATCAATCTTGATCAAATCTTCTTGTAATTAATTCATATCTTCTTGTAGATAAATATTGATAAAATCTTCTTGTAGATACATCTTGATCAAATCTTCTTTAAGTATTGACCATATCTTCTTTTCAACTTGGTCAAAGATTTTCTTTAATTGTAAATCTGAATCAAATCTTATTTTAGATGGTCTTCAAAAACATGAATCTTTTTTCATACTCTGTCAAGTCAAATATATTGGTCTCATAAAATAATTTCTTTAACATCAAAAATCTAAGTATAAAACCAACTTGGTTCCAACAAAGACCACAAAGGTCTAATGTGGAGCATTTCTCAAAGGATCAAGACGAACCTTCCTCACGTCATTCTGGAACACATGAGGTTATGCGTCATCCACGCTAGGACAAGGAAAATCAAGTTGATCCCTTACCCTAAACTGATAACACCAATACTCATGCGTACTTCCCTCATTCAGGACCAGGAAGAAGTTGAAGGCTTTGTTCAAGAGGAACACTTGGTATCATCATATGCTCCCACTTTAAACATCTCAAACCTTATCAATATGAGACTGGTGTCCCCTAAGCAATGTATTCGAACCAATGGTGACGCTAGAAGAACAACAAGGAAAACAAGTGGCTATCTGGCTCCTCTCTCTGAGGTTTATGATTATGTTGTTCTGATATTTGCAGAAGATAACAAGGAGGTTGTTTTGGAAAATGTGAGGATGTGTCATTCTGGCCAAGTTATGGCCCCAATTCTTTTGGCTTTACCTCGGACTGCACAGGTTTTTAAGAAGAAGAGGAAAAAAGTTGTTTAGACTAAAAGGATTGAATAGGACGAGGAAGTGACAACCAACGCTGATGAAAACCCAATAACCCCTTTCAAGAAGAAGAAACAAAGGTACATTCAAACTTTGAACAACATATTCCTATCCTCCACCTTGAACCTGTCCCAACACATTTCTTTCCCTCTCCCCAACCAACCAACATCGTTCCCCCTTCCTCTGACCCTGCACCCATTACCCCTCCTACTTCTGACTTTGGTACCTCAGATGAAATGTTTAAGGCTACCTTGGATGAACATTTTGCTTCCATTTGATACCAAACCGATTTTTTCGTACACATTGATGACTCTTTATCATATGCATAGTTTTCATTATTTTTAGTCTTATTTTTCTTTTATTCATTAGTTAATTTAAGGAATTATTTGATATATTTTGTTGATTTTAGTTCTTTGATTTAATGAAATAATTATGTTCTTATTTCCTTCAATAAGTAGATATTTTTTGTAGTTTTGCATTGTTTATTTGTTTTAGTGCAGTGCTGAATTTTGGTGAGAAATCAACATGACCTATGTGAAGTATTTCAGCCATATCTGGAGTTGTAGATGTCTAATTTGAGTCAAACCAAGTGCAAATGAAAGCTAAGACCCATAGCTACAACTTTCATGAAGACATAAAAACCAAATTCGAACTCAAAATAGGAGACCAATGCACTAAACGCAAGGCAGAAGATGTTGTGCGCTTGAAGCGCGCCCGACGCGTGCTCGTAGCGCATTTCGCGCTGATGCTACTGTCATTTCACGCCTGAAGCGCACCCGAAGCGTGCCTGAAGCACGTGACGTGCAGGAGAACATATAAAAACGCGTTTTTATCACTTTTTAGGTATCTTTTTGACTTTTGGGAAGTGGGGAGACTTGTGCCCTAGCAGAGAAACTCAAACACGTCCGTTTCTAACATCATTGGAGCAGTTTTATCAAGAATCATTCATGAATCATTCTTGTAATTCTTCTTTAATCCCTATCTTTTGTATCTCTGTCATGAGTAACTAAACTCTATTTGTTAGGGATGAGCGTAACAAGATGAAACCCTTATTTTTCTGATTTGATTTCTGATTATATGAATGAGTTTATTGAATTATTTTTCTCATCTCTGTGCTTAATGCTTTTTATTGCTTGATCAACACTAAAATGTTCTACGATTCGTATTTTGAAACGGAAGTGGACTTTACGGATGCTAGAGATGAGAAATTCATGAATTTGTAGTCTAGGGATAGATACAAGTCATGAAACCAATTAAATTAGTTGCAAAGGCAATAGTTTAACAAGACAATTCTTGTACGGTAAGGCTTAATTCTAATCTTAAATCCACTAAGGAATTAGGGGTTACTTTGGAATTAAAGGTTCTGTCACTAAGACATTAGGGAAAGAATAATAAAGAGAATTCGGTAATAATTCAATAAAGGAATTCAGTAAATAGGATCAAATTAGATACCAAGGTTGGATTCGAAGTGAAACTCATCCCTGACATTTTTCTCATTATAAAAAGGATCAATTTTATTACTGTCGTTAATTTTAAATATTACTTCAATCAATTTGGGAACTTTTTGTTCAATTTTAGTAATTAAATATAATTCGATAATAAAACGCAATCCTTGAGTTCGACACTCGGTACTACCGTTATATTATTACTTGCAATGATTCAATACACTTGCTGAAACGCTATCACACATGCCTAGAACTTCAACTCAAACACTTGAAATGACAATGTTGATCACAAGAAAGTGGGGGGTTTGAATTGTGATCCCGTTTGTTTTAAAATTAAGTAATGTATCAAGTCGTTAACTCAAGATTGATCTTGATTTCGAGATTTTAAAAGCAGAATGTTCGTAGTTAGAATATATTAAATAAAAAACTTAACAGAATGATAAATATTGTGCAGGTGAAATCAAAACAAGAACGTCTAGTCCTAGTTCACCCTAGTTCACCTAATAAAGGCTACGTCTAGTCCACACAATTTGTGAGCTTTTTCACTAATGTGTTCAAACATCAACATTCTTGCTTTTCCCACCAATGTCTGAGATAAGCCTTGACCGGTAACAATAGCTTTCCTTTCAACCTTGAATGGCTTTTTCACAAATTACCCTTCAGTCAAGAAGAGTGTTTACACTTCACCTTTTAAATACAAAAGGATTTTCTCTAATACTCACACTATCTCTAACTCTATAGATTTTGAGTTTTGTAAATGATTTGAGAGGAGTTTGTTGGATAAGCTTTTACTCAACACTTGTTTGAGTTTCAGTTACAAGCTATCAGGCTCAAAAAATGGATTCTTGAATCTATTGAAAAGAGATTTGGAGCCTTGCTTGATTTTGGAGCTTATGTATCTCAAGAATGATGATTTCAATGAATGATTGTTGCACTTTGAGCTGATAATTTTTCCTTTGCCTTGAGGTTCCCTTTATAGGCTTCTTGAAGGTTTGTGCCAGCTCATGTATCCATTTGAAGATAGGCTGGAAAGTCTATGAGTAAATAGCCATGTGATGAAAAGGAACGAAGACTGTTCCTACTGAACTTCAGAACATTCTTCGTTTCTATTTTGTGTAGTTTCTTGTTTTCTGAACATTTTTCATAACATTCTTCGTTTCCGAACATTCTTCAGAACATTCCTCGTTTCAGAACATTCTTCGTTTTTGTATATTAGGTGCTATGTAGGTATATTAGTAATGTATTGCATCTTTTTAAGTTGTATTTGCTTTATCTAAGCCATCACTCTTGGAGATTAATCTTGTAACATTATTTGTTATGCATTGCTTTGACATTGGGAGTTTGTTTGATGAATCTGCTCATGATTTCTTTGTGTATTCAATTCTATTTATTCTGATACTTTCTTGTGATTCTGTCATGCATCTTGATGAGTTATTTCAGTTTGAATCAATCTTGATTTCCATAAAAGATTTGTTATGTGGTAATAAAGAACGTTCCTGGTTTAATGTTGTGAAGGCCAGATCGTTTCTTGAATTTTTTCTACTTTAACAGATCAGTTCGAATCCGTTTTTTCTTTTGCTTTGGTCTTTGTTATGATTGAAACCTGTCTTTGATTTGATCACTCAAGAACACACGTTAAATACCAATGATTTTTAGAATCATAATTATAGGAACATCATTCTTTGACGGTGGAATAAAGTATGAGTCATCATCATCAGAAATAGTGTATACGGTTGTGTCAGTGTGTTTGACTTTCGCAGAAGTACCCACTCCTGCCATGATTCTCACGGAGCTTCCTTTGGAGGAGGTTCCCTTAGAGGAAGTTTGAACGAATGGTTTTCTTTGATGTGGTGATACTTCACAGAGGTTTGGGGTTTGACATTGATGAAGAGGGGGAAGAACAATTGATAATGGAGCAAGGGAGATAGGCTTGGGGCTGGATTCGGGATAGGAGGATAGGTAATCAGAAAATGTTTTTTCTGACGAACCTTCTGGGGGTGTGGGTCACGGTGGTGGGGATGGTGATCAAGTAAGGAAATGGAGGATGGTGGCGAAGGTGATGGAGACGGTGTGTGAGGGTTAGGGTTTTTACGAGTAGTAGTTTTAGTGCGCGCCATTGTTTGAAAGAAATGATGAGCAAGGAATTTGCAGAGAAGGATGAGGGTGTGTGTTTACAGAAAAGAAGAGGTGAGGAGCATTTGAGGAAGATGGGGAGTTGCCACGCAGAAGTCGACGAAGTAGTGGAGATGAAATGACAGTTGATGTTGGGAAAGAGGAAAGTAAGGGACGGAGGTGGCAGAGTAGGCAGATGTGGCTGTTGCTTTCTTAGTTCAAGGGACATAAAGGACACATATCATTATTGACAGAATAAAGCTGAGTTTTTGAACTTCCTTTTGAAAACGAAGATTGTTGCACAAAAACGAGAACGTTCTTGGTTTTTTGAACAAACTATTCTCAATGAATTTTGACAGGATTTTTAATTATTTTGAATTTTTCTTTGATGGAATTGAAATTTTCTTCAACAAGGGGATTTGTAAATATGTCTGCTAATTGATTTTTTGTATCAACGAAGATTAATTCCATTTCCTTTTTGTTCACATGATCTCTAATATAATGATGTTTTATTTCAATGTGTTTGGACTTTGAGTGTTTAATGGGATTTTCGGATAGATTAATAGCACTTGTATTATCACAGTAAATTGGAATATTAGAATAACTTATTGAAAAACCTTCGAGTTGATTTTTAATCCATAGAAGTTGGGAGCTGCAATTTGCATTTGCAACGTATTAAGCTTCAGTAGTTGATAATGCGACTGTATTCTGCTTTCTGCATGACCAACTTATTAAGGCTTCTCCAAGAAACTGACATGCCCTACTTGTACTTTTTCTTTCAATTTTGTCTTCGGCATAATCAACATCGCAGTAAGCTACAAGATTAAAATGAGAACCTTTGCTATACCAAAGGCCGAGATCAGTAGTACCAACAAGTAACGAAAAATTCTTTTTACAGCAGATAAGTGAGATTCTTTTGGTGAATATTGAAATCTAGCACATAATCCTACTGGAAAAACGATATCAGGCCTACTTGCAATTAAATAAAGTAAAGATCCTATCATTCCCCTGTATTCTTTTTTAGAAATGGATTTCCCGTTTTCATCTTTGTCTAATGAGGAGGATGGATGCATGGGAGTAGACATGATTTTGGCTTCATTCATTTTGTATTGTGTTAAAAGATCTTTAATGTATTTTTCATGACATATGAAAATTCCATGTTCATGTTGTTTGATTTGTAAGCCAAGAAAATATTCTAATTCTCCCATCATACTCATCTTGAATTCGCTTTGCATGAGATTCAAAAAATCCTCACATTCCTTCATTTGTTGATCAGAAAATGATATCATCAACATACACTTGAACAATAAGTAACTCATTTTTGTCCATTTTCTTGAAAAGTGTTTTGTCAATTTTTCCTCTGGAGAATCCATTTTTGATTAGAAATGAGCTCAATCTTTCGTACCAGGCTCTAGGAGCTTGTTTTAATCCATATAGAGCTTTGGTTAGTTTAAAGACATGATTTGGTTTTGATTGATCTTCAAAACCAGGAGGTTGACAGACATATACTTGTTCATTTAAAAAACCATTTAAAAATGTACTTTTGATATCGATTTGAAATAGTTTGATAAGTTTATGAGATGCATATGAAAGAAGAATTCTAATGTCTTCTAACCTTGCAAGTGGAGAAAAAGTCTCATCATAATCTATACCTTCTCTTTGATTATACCCTTGTACTACCAGCCTTGCTTTGTTTCGTATAACCTTGCCTTCTTCATCTAACTTGTTTCTGAACACCCATGTTGTTCCAATGATCGTTTCATCTTGTGGATTTGGTAAAAGAGTCCAGACTTAATTATGGCTTCTTTGATTGATTTCAGTTCTATTTGAGATATCATTGCCATGTTATTGTTGACATCATCTTTATATGACATCCTTGTTCTGATTCCATCAGCTGTATTTCCAATGATTTGATTTTGAGGATGATCACCTATTATTCTCCAACTTCTAGGAGGCGTATGAAAATGAGATTGTTTATCGATCCCATTTTCCTAGGAAACAATCCTTTGTGGCTGTCCAAATTGTTCTACCTCCTCATCATCTGTTTTACTTAAATCAAGGTCATCAAATTCATCAAATAACACATGCATGCTTATTTCAACAGTTTTAGTTTTCAAGTTAAAGATACGATACCTCTTAGACTTGGTTGAGTATCCCAAAAAGATGGCTTTGTTTGATTTTGCATCAAACTTTCCTAAGTTATCTTCGTAATTTAAAAATGTAGCAATAACATCCAAAGATATGAAAGTAGGAGATGTTTGGTTTTTTGTTTTTCCATATTTCATAGGGTGTTTTGTTGATGATTTTTCTTATTGAAACACGGTTCAAGATGTAGCATGAAGTGTTGATGGCTTCAGCACCAAAAATATTTTTCAACATTTGATTCTTCCAAGATTGTTCTTGCCATTTCTTGTAATGTTCTATTCTTTTGTTCGACAACTCCATTTTGTTCAGGAGTTCTTACACGAGATAGATTATGAGAAATGTCAAGTTCATCAAAAAAAGGTTTTAAAGGAAGCATTTATGAATTCACCTCCATGATCATTTCTTACAAAAATAATGTTGGAGTCCTTTTCATTTTGTACTTTTTTGCAGAAGATTTTGAAGGCATCAAATCCATCATCTTTTTATTTTAGAAATAGCACCCATGTATATCGAGAAAAGTCATCAACAATGACAAAACCATACTTTATACCTCCTAAGCTAGTTGTTTTAATGGGACTAAAAAGATCAATGTGAAGTAGTTCAAGAATTCTATTTGTAATGATAAAATCTTTTGAGTGAAAACTGCTTTTTGAAGGTGCGAACACGAGAAGGGGGGTTGAATTGTGTTTGCAGAAGGTTAATAACTTTTTGATAATTTATAAATAATTAAAAATTAGTTTGGTTTTGGTGACTTACTTGGATTAGAAGCAATAAGATTTAGAGGCAGCAAACAATGAAAGCATAAATAATTTGACGCGTAGAATTATCCTGGTTCACCACTAACTTGGCTACATCCAGTCCCTTCATTCAGAAGGCTTTAATCCACTAATTCAAAAACCTTGAATTACAAAGCACGTGACCCTCCAAGCCAGTCTTCCCGGGTATGAAATGGGCAGATTTGGTCAACCTGTCGACAATCACCCAAATGGAGTCAAACTTCCGTTGAGTCTTCAGCAATGCTACCACGAAATCCATAGATATACTATCCCATTTCCATACTGGTATATCTAATGACCTTAGTAGTTCCCCTGGTTTCTGATGCTCTACCTTGGCTTTCTGACAAGTCAAACATGAAGCCACATATTCTGCTACCTGTTTCTTCATCCCCGGCCACCAGAATTTTTGCTTAAGGTCTTTATACATTTTGGTGGTACCAGGGTGAATACTCAACTTGCTTTTATGGGCCTCATCCAAGATAGTATTCCTTAATTCTGTATTGTCGGGTATACAAACACGTCCATTACATCTCAAAATATCGTCTGGGCCCACCTCAAATTTAGGTGCCTTGCCGACCTCGATCAACTTCCTTTTCTCTTGAGTCAACACGTCTGTAACTTGGAGGACTTTAATCTCATTCATCAATTCATTATCTATAATGATCATTCCACATTGCACTTTCCCCAATGGGGAATCCAAATTAAGATCCAAGTCACGGAACTTCTCTAACAACTCCAACCCCTTCATTGTTACAAACAAGAGATGAACTCCCTTCCTGCTTAAGGCATCAGCCACCATGTTTGCTTTCCCTGGATGGTAATGCAACATGAACTCATAATCTTTAATGAACTCCATCCATCTCCTCTGCCTAATGTTAAGTTCCTTTTGATCAAACAAGTATTTCAAACTCTTATGGTCACTAAATACATCAAAACTACACCCATATAGATAATGTCTCCAAAATTTCAATGCGCAGACAATTGCCGCTAACTCCAAGTCATGAGTGGGATAATTCTTTTCATGCACCTTCAATTGTCGTGAGGCATAGGCCACTACTCGTTTGTTCTGCATCAGCACACAACCCAAACCCTGGTAGGAAGCATCACAATAAACTTCATAAGGCTCTTCTGGTTGTGGCAACACTAACATTGGGGACGTAGTTAGCTTCTCCTTCATCATTTTGAAACTTTTCTCACACACCTCAGTCCACGCATAAATCTGGTTCTTCTTCGTAAGGTGTGTCAATGGAGCAGCAATCTTGGCAAATCCCTCAATAAATCTCCTATAGTAGCCGGCCAAACCCAGAAAACTTCTAATCTCTATGATTGTCTGCGGTTGTTTCCATGCCATCATGGCTTCTACCTTGGATGGGTCGACAGAAATCCCTTCCATAGAAATTACATGTCCCAAGAACTTCACTTCTTTCAACCAAAATTCAAATTTTCCTAGATTGGCATATAGTTGTTTCTCCTTCAGTACTTGTAGAGCTTGACGCAAATGTTCCTCATGTTCTTCTCGGGTCTTGGAATAGATCAATATGTCATCAATAAAGATCACCACGAACTTGTCTAAGAATGGACGAAAGATACGATTCATTTAATCCATGAAGATAGCTGGCGCATTGGTCACTCCGAAGGGCATCACTAAGTACTCATAATGCCCATAACGCGTTCTGAAGGCCGTCTTGGATATATCATCTTCTTTCACCTGAATCTGATGGTACCCTGACTTTAGATCAATCTTAGAAAACACCTCTGCCCCTCTGAGTTGGTCCATTAAATCATCAATGCGGGGTAAAGGGTATCTGTTTTTCATTGTGACCTTGTTGAGTTATCGGTAATCAACACACAGTCTCGACTTTCCATCCTTCTTCTTGACCAATAATACGGGGGCTCCCCATGGTGACACACTAGGCCGAATGAACTTCTTAGACACAAGGTCTTCCAATTGGTTCTTTAGTTATGATAGCTCTAAGGGGGCCATTTTGTAAGGAGCGATAGAGATGGGTCCAGTACCTAGAATGACATCGATAGAAAATTCGACGTCGCAGACTAGGGGTAATCCTTGTACGACTGGTGGGAAAACTTCAGAGAAATCCTTCACCACTGGGATCTCATCGACAACAATCTCTGGAGTCATACTGATGGAGTTGAGAAATACATATTTTTGAACTCCTCCCTTCAGAGAAAACTTCAGTCTGTTAGCCGAAAGGAACTTCGAAATGTCAGGATCTGGAAATATCACATTCCGTCGGGCACAATCTAACATGACGTAGTTGCTAGACAACCAATCCATTCCCAAAATTACTCCAAGATGTTTCAGAGGAATACAAATTAAATCGACCTTAAAATTCATTTTAAACACAATCAGTGGGCATTGCAAGCACACCGAATTACATTTTACTGGTTCAGTAGAGGGGAGGGTAACCAGTAAATCGAAGGGTAAAGTAGTGACAGCAAGTTGGAGCGAGTCCGCCCAATCTAATGAAATGAACGAGTGTGTCGCTCAAGAATCATATATCACAGAAAGTATCTTTCCAGCAATTAAACACTCACCCTGAATAAGTTCCGAGGAAGATGGTGCTTCTTCTCCACTAATATGATAAACACGTCCTCGAGCAGTAGGGCGTGCAACATCCTTGTTGTTGACAATATCCTTATTGTCGCTAGTGTCCTTCTCCCGACAATCTTTTGCAAGATGGCCTGGTTTCTGACAGACATAACATATCCTGGTTCTTCCGGGACAGTCAGCTACCTTATGTCCCTCTTGTCCACAATGATAGCATCGACTAGTACGCATTGGGTTCTGTGCTAGACTCTGAGGCCTCTGATCTCCCACATTTTGGGGGCTTGATCGATCTCTAGCAATCTATTGTGGGCGAGCATAAGGCTTTTGCTGTTGAAACTGTCTGCCTCTATTTTGATGGTCACCAATTCCCTGAGGTCTCGCCGGTCCACCAATAGCACCTTTGTTCAGGCGGCCCCGTTTCATGATCTCAACCTTTTTGCATTTCTCCACCAGCACCTGATACTGACGTATCTCTAGGGGTCCCACAGACTCCTTAATCTCATACCTGAGCCCGCTTTCAAACCTCTCGCACATGTACTCTTCATCCACTTGGTTACGGAAGTAGCGAAAATGTTTTGCTAGGGACTCAAACTTTGCCGCATACTCGGACACCGTGAGACTTCCCTGATATAGTCTCAGGAATTGGGCTTCTTTCTCAGCCCTAGAACTCTTCGGAAAATATTTGTCCAAGAACTTTCTCTTGAAGACTTCCTAAGTCACCTCTTCGTGGTTTCCTTCCATCATTTGTCTCGCCCCCCGCCGCCAGTATTCAGCTTCACCAATCAGTAAGTAGGCCGCGTACTCCACTTTCGTGTCATCGGGGCAGTGGAGGATGTCAAATATCTTCTCTATCTCCTGCAGCCAGATGTCAGCCTTGTTAGGGTCATGCTACCCTTTAAATTTTGGCGGATCTTGTCGACGGAATTCAGATAGTCCCCTCGTTGCAACAGCTGCTTCCTCCCTCAGGTCCCTTTGCATATTACGTTGAGCTTGGATTGTAGCTTGCTGAGCCTGAACTGCAGCTTGTTGGGCCATTGCAGCGGCCATTGCATTCATGACTTGGATTGCTTCAGTCATGTCACTTCCTCCTTGGGGGACTGATCGGTTTGCGCGATGAGCCATACTTCCTACAAATTATCTAATTAGGATAACACTATGATCTAATTATAACATTACGGTTGTAAGGAAATATTTTATTCACGTCTATATAGTAGGTTTAGGTCACACAGCAAGTCGTGCACTAGAGGGCTTCCCAGGAAAGAGAGGTGGGTCAACGGACCACTTAATAACCAAGTCTTTCCTTAGCCAGAATCCCGCTAGTACAACTTTTTACGGTATTACCTTTCCCTTCTATTATGGGGACAATAGGTTTGGGTCACACAGTAAGTTGTGTACTAGAGGGATTCCCAGGAAAGAGAGGTGGGTCAATGGACCACTTAATAACCAAGTCTTTCCTTAGCCAGAATCCCGCTAATACAACTTTTTAAGGTATTACCCTTCCTTTCTATTATGGGGATCCTAAAATCCTATAAGGTTAAATGTTTAAAACATTGTCATAAAAATTTAAATTATCACACAAAAATTAAATAATTAAGGAATATTCATAATTATCATAATTCAATTGGTCTAATTAATAACGTCATTAAAGTGGAGACCAATTAATTATTGTATATTTTCAAACAAGTCAATCCAAATCAATACACAATAATTTCACCTTATAGCAAAATAAAAGTAATCATTTTACGATTCTAAAATTAAAAAAAAAATTTGAATTCGTGACAATTAATTGATAATGTCATAAATGTACAAACAATTATTACATAACGTCAAATTAAATCACGATTATTAAATTATTAAAAATTCAAATCACGAGTAGTAAATTCACAACATCATAATAGTAAATTCATAACGTCAATAAATCACGAGAATTAAATTAATAACATACAAACAATAAAAATTCAAATCATGATTAGTATACTCGAAACGTCACAATATTAAATTCATAGCGTTATTAGATTACAAGTATTAAATTCATAACATACACACAATTATTTTAAAAATTCCAATCAAGAGTAATAAATTTATAATTTCATTAAATCACCAAAATTAAATTAATAACATACAAACAATAAAAATTCAAATCATGATTAGTAAATTCGTAACGTCACAATATTAAATTCATAGCGTTATTAAATGACAAGTACTAAATTCATAACATACAAACAATTATTTTAAAAACTTCACATCAATAGTAATAAATTCATAATGTCATTAAATAACGAGTATTAAATTCATAACATATAAAACAAAAAAATATTCCATTCATGAGTAGTAATTTCGTAATGTCATAATATTAAATTCATAACGTCATTAAAATCAAAAACAATTATTGCATTGAATCAAATTAAAACTATTTTCAATTGGTAGGAATTTAAGGCATATATTTAATCACAAAAATTCATGAGGTTACACAATTAATGACACATAATAGGAATTTAAATAGTTAATAAAATCCAATAATTAGAAAACCAACAATTAATAGAATTAATGGCACATAATAGAAATGTAAGTAATTAGTAAAATCCAATAATTAAAAAAAAACAAACAATTAACACAAGAAACATTAAAATATATGCAACATACTCGAAGCGTCCCACCTCAAAGTCCGTGAATTATTGCTTTGATACCATAATATAACGCCCCGGATTTTTAATCCAAAACGTTACTTAAAAAAAATACTTATAGCTTAGAAAAGTTTACGAAATTTTTTTTTTTAATACTTAACATTTATTCATTTAAATAATTAGTAACAACCACCTTATTTAATATCATTAAGAAAATATTTATTCAAAATTTAAAACAAAGTAAAGGCAATTATTCCTAACAAAAGGGAACCACTTCCGTATTTCTAGAATTCTAGTACATTTTAAAAGTTTGTGACAAAAGATTAAAAAGAACTTAGAAATATTGCGACAACTCTATTATTATAAAATTGTCTCGAAAAACCCATTTTTACCCCACGTTCACCGCACATCAATACTCATTAACTACTCTTGAATCTCCTCGAACTCATTAGTACCTAAAATGTTGTTGTAAGGGTCAGTTTTATTCCATCATCCACATCAAACCAAAGCTAAACATATAGAAGAATAACACAAAACATATAAAAGTAAAAACTTCCAATTTAAAAGAAAAAATGCACAAACCGGTAAATTGTATATCAAAACATATACATAATGCATGCTCCTAAAACTATATGATCCGGATATAAACCTGCCACTAAGGGAACTTCCACACAGAAAGGTCACCCATACCAATGGGGAAATCAAACCTGCCACTAAGGCAACTCCCACGAAGATGCATATGCCATGACATGATGATATAGTATCAAACAGATATATTCCCACACAGCCCACTAAGAATCATGTCATATGCATTCAAAATTACTTTTTAAAACCATCTCTTATTCACATATCACTAAGAACACATACAACACATCCTTATCATGAGTATCACATAATCATAGACAAATAATCATAAAAATTACGACTTTCACCACATACACATAAAAATAGAAACTTTATATCATATAGGCCATAAAAATTAACACTTTAACATATATGTCAAGAAAATTCAAACTCCAACTCATATACATAATAAAAGTTAAACTTTATCACATATAAGGTAAAAATTCAAACTTTATTTCATATTCATCGTAAAACTAAAATTTTATCACACATAGCATAAGATTTCATACTTTACTCCATACAAGTCATATATTACATTTCAATCTCAATAAAAATTGGGGTTTTATTATTTTAATCCATTAGTCCACATTTATTCCTTTTAAAATCAAAGTAATCACGATTATTTATTTCATGTCATCCAACCAACGGCCTAACTATGATTTGTGTGGGGAAAAGCCCTTACCTTGGCCGCTTTTCTTCCTAGTACAAAGCTTTAAGCCCCACGGAGTTGTTCACAAGGAAAAGAAGTTCCAAGCTTTGGATACACGAAGAAAATGAGGTGTGAAGGTGATGGTGGCTAGGGTTTTGGTATTCCTTTTTGTTTATTATTAGTGAGTATACAGAAATTGTGGACTTAAGGGAAATTTAAAGTGGAAATTGTTGGTTAGAAAATGTTGGGCCTAAATGAGGAATAAAAGGGATAAAATGTCACTCTTTTTTTGTTTTTGTTAACCTTGATCATAAAAACCAAGCCACAAACACATAGCCCACTTTTATACTCATTCAAGTGGGTTGGGTCACACTAAGCCTCAAACCCTTAGTCCAATTTCTTCTTGCACTAGAAAAACACATCTACATATAATATATATCTACTTATATATACGTATATATTTAAACTCCCCATATATTTAAACTCCCCATTGAATAAATAGTTCTTACTAATAACTTTATCAACTACAATAAATCGAACAAGGCAAATAAATATCACACATAATTTAATATTGAATAATATTCATAGGTTCTAATTATTTTTAAATAATAATTTATAGGATGTTACACTAATGAAGTGGTGTTTGATCTCTATGTGTTTAGCTCTAGAATGTAAGATAGGGTTTTTGGCTAGACAAATGGCAGAAGTGTTATCACAATAGATGGGAATGTTAGATTCTAGGATGTTGTAGTCTTCAAGTTGATGTTTTATCCAAAGTAGTTGAGAATTGCAGCCAGCTGTTGAAATGTACTCAGTCTCTGCTATTGACATTGCAATGGTGTTTTGTCTCTTACATGACCAAGATATTAAGTTGTCACCTAAAAATGTGCAGTTGCCACTGGTGCTCTTTCTTTCAAGTTTATCTCCAGCATAATCAGAAACACAGTATCCACTAAGTTTGTACTTATGAGATATCTTGTAGAACAAGGTAAGGTTGGTAGTGCCTTTTAGGTATCTTAAGGATTCTTTTAAAGCAGTTAAATGTGATTCCCTAGCGTCAGCTTGAAATATTGCACATACACATACACTAAAGATGATGTTAGGTTTGGAAGCGGTAAGGTAAAGCAGGGTGCATTGGTGTAGCCATAGGTTTGCAATTACTCATCTTAAACTTCCTAATAAGCTCTTTTGTATATTTAGTTTGATGAATGTATATACCTTTTTGACTTTGTTGCATTTGTATCCCTAAGAAGAACTTAAGTTCTCCCATCATACTCATTTGAAATTCAAGCTGCATCAATTTAGAAAATTCTTGACAAAGAGTGCCATTAGTAGATCCAAAAATAATGTCATCAACATAAATTTGAATAATAAGAATGTTATCTCCTATTGATTTTCTAAAAAGTGTATTATCTACTTGTCCTCTTTCAAAGTTATTTTTAAGCAAGAAGTTACTAAGTTTATCATACCACGCCGTAGGTGCTTGTTTTAGACCATACAAGGATTTCCTAAGTTTAAAAACATGATTTGGAAATTCAGAACTTTCAAAACCTGGGGGTTGTTTAACATACACTTCTTCACTTATATAACCATTTAGAAAAGCACTTTTAACATCCATTTAAAATAATGTAATGTTATTATTTGCAGCAAAAGAAAGTAGGATACGAATAGCTTCTAACCTGGCCACTGGAGCAAATATCTCAGTGTAATCAATGCCCTCTTGCTGACTGTAACCTTGTGTGACAAGTCTTGCCTTGTTTCTGACCACTTCACTGGTTTATGAAAACCCACTTGGTTCCAATAATGTTCTTCTTTGGTTTAGGTACTAGATCCCAAACATCATTCCTCTTAAATTCTTGAGAACCTGCAAAATACTTATCTAGCTTTGATTTTTATAATCAAGCTTCTTGTTATCACAATAAACATAATATCAGACAATAATTAATTTAAAAAAAAAGATATCACCTATATGTTAACAATTTTAGTTTCACTATGAAAACCCTCTTAGTTCTTCTTTTCTAGTTTTCAAATTCTGAGTTTGCATATTCTCTGATTAGAGAGTCTGGATGAAGGGATTTGAATTCCCATCCAGGTTTGTAGTCTTCATGAATTTGATTGGAGTGTTCAAAGAAGTCTCCTAATTCTGACTTTTAATCTGCCACTTCTGTTTCTGCTGATGCATCGGGTTTCTCTGATGGTAATTCTGCTTCTTATGGTAGTTCCAGTTCTGTTGATATGTGTGATTTCTCTGATATTTCTGGTTCATCATTTGGTTCTGGTTCTGATAGGTATTGTGTTGACTAATCCTTCTTCCACCACAGTCAGTTGGCTTCTGTTTGTTACGTCTTGGAACATAGACCTTTTTGCCTTCATATATTGCAAGCATCCATTGACCAGGCACCATGACTGGTGTTTCAATTTGATTGCTTAGAACATCTGCAACATAAACAATTTTATCTTTTGGTAGCCAAATTTGGTTGGGTCCTGGTTTGTTAGATCTTAAAGATTTCTTGTCTTTCCATGTGGTTAACATAGGACAAGATATTTTAGTGTGACCTTTCTTATAGCAAATAGTACATAAATCATCATAGGGAATAAACTTAGATTCAATTACTTTTTCTTGAAATCCTATTCCTCTTTTACCATTCCTACTAACCCCATAAATCATAGATGCATACTTGCTTCTTTCCATACCATTATGAATAAAATCTTGAAATACTTTTTCGTGCTTATCAAAGTTACATGTGGTATTTTCAATTGATGTTGAACCATAATTACTTTTCAGACTTAGATTTTCAGCCTTATGTTCAACAATATCAGTTTTCAGATTTGCATTTTCTGTTTTAAGTTCAATAATGTTGGAGTCCTTTTCATTTTATACTTTTTTGCAGAAGATTTTGAAGGCATCAAATCCATCATCTTTTAATTTTAGAAATAGCACCCATGTATATCGAGAAAAGTCATCAACAATGACAAAACCATACTTTATACCTCCTAAGCTAGTTGTTTTAATGGGACCAAAAAGATCAATGTGAAGTAGTTCAAGAATTCTGTTTGTAATGATAAAATCTTTTGAGTGAAAATTGCTTTTTGAAGGTGCGAACACGAGAAGGGGGAGTTGAATTGTGTTTGCACAAGGTTGATAACTTTTTGATAATTTATAAATAATTAAAAATTAGTTTGGTTTTGGTGACTTACTTGGATTAGAAGCAATAAGATTTAGAGGCAGCAAGCAATGAAAGCATAAATAATTTGACGCGTAGAATTATCCTTGTTCACCACTAACTTGGCTACATCCAGTCCCTTCATTCAGAAGGCTTTAATCCACTAATTCAAAAACCTTGAATTACAAAGCACCTGACCCTCCAAGCCAGTCTTCCCAAACTCCCTGACAACCCCAGACTTTTGAGGAACAACACCACCTTGACCCTACAAGCCAAGTCTTCTCCTAACAACCTGACAACCCCAGATTGAAGAAGGAACTAAACCACTATCGGGTTGGATACAAGAGATTTAAACTTGAGTAGTTGCTTCTAACAAAGCTGATAATAATAATAATACTCTCGCACTCAAAGAAAAGAACACTCAGAAAATATTTCTCATTCGAACAAGTGTTTCTCTCTTTGAACTCTAAGATGAATTTGGAATCTTGAGCTTGAGTTCTTATACTCTTTTCTACTTTTCGATCTTTTCTCCTTCAGCCTTGAGTGTCTATTTATAGTGAAAATTTGGGCTTCAATTTAGTCCTTATTTAATTCTGAATTGTATCTTGTTTAGATTGAGTTTGTAAATTCTTCAAATTGATTATGTTCCTATTTTGTGTAGATTTACTTTGTAAATTCTTCAGAATGATTATGTTCCTATTTTGTGTAGATTGACTTTGTAAATTCTTCAAATCAAATATTCTTCAAATCTTCATTAAATGTTGATCAAATATTCTTCAAATCTTCATTAAAGTGTTGATCAAATATTCTTCAAATCTTCATTAAATGTAATTCAAATATTCTTCAAATCTTCATTAAATGTAGATCAAATATTCTTCAAATCTTCATTAAATGTTGATCAAATATTCTTCAAATCTTCTTCAAATCTTGACCATATTTTCTTTTCAACTTGGTCAAAGATATGAATCAAATCTTATTTTAAATTTTCTTCAATTATAAATTTGAATCAAATCTTATTTTAGATTTTTCATCTATTATAAATT
This sequence comes from Cicer yamashitae, assembly GCA_037974755.1. Taxonomy (NCBI): domain Eukaryota; kingdom Viridiplantae; phylum Streptophyta; class Magnoliopsida; order Fabales; family Fabaceae; genus Cicer; species Cicer yamashitae. Next base: position 36,256,749 of record JBBPBQ010000004.1, read on the forward strand.
TGAATCAAATCTTATTTTAGATTTTCTTCAATTATAATTTGGAATCAAATCTTATTTTAGATTTTCTTCAAAAACATGAATCTTCTTATTTTAGATTTTCTTCAAAAACATGAAGTCAAATATATTATTCTCATAAAATACTTTTGTTAACATCAAAACTCTAAATGTAAAACCAACTTGGTTCCAACAATTGACTTGGTTTTCTTTTGCACACGCTTCACATATTTTTTCTTTATCAAAATTTATTTTGGGCAGATCTCTAACAAGATCCAATTTTGAAATTTTTGAGATTTTTCACATAGTTATATGTCCAATTCGTTTATGCCATATCCAGTTATCTTTATCGATAGATATAAAGCATGATTCATCTGGTAGTTCATCAAAGTATAAAACATAGAGGTTTTTCCTTCTTGTTCCAGAGAAGAGGATTTCTCTAGAATCTATTTTTCTGACTTCACATACATTGGGTTTGAAAATAACTTCAGGGGCATTGTCACATAGTTGATAATGCTTAAAAGATTATGATTCAAGCCTTCAACATATTGAAAATATGTTATTTTAGCAGAATTTTCCTTACCAATGGTGCTTTTTCCTTTGATTCGAGCTTGGTTATTGTTGCCAAAAGTTACAGAGCCTCCATTCTTTTTAACAAATGACATAAAACATTTTTTATCTCCTGTTATATGTCTCGAGCAGCCACTGTCCAAGAACCACGGCTTTTTCTTGACACCTTGAGAGCCAGCCTGCATTAGGTGTTATACTAGTTTTAGGTACCCATTTGGTCTTGGGTCCTTGGGAGTTAGTTTTCTCTTTAGAACTTTATTTATTTTTAAAGTGGCAGGTTGATTCAAAGTGGCCAATCTTAGAGAAGTAGGAACATTTTTTTTTGTTCATCTTGGAGAAGATTTGGAAATCTGATTTTTGAACATTTTTAGGAATGGTTCTGAAGTATTTCCAGAACGATCTTCTTTTTTTAAACTTTTGGAAGAAAATTTTGATTTAATTTCATAATGTTCTTCCTATCTAAGGGACCTTTTATTTTTAATTTTTTCATCCCTTTTCTTAAAATAACATGCATATTCCAGATGTCCAATTTTACTGCAATATGAACATTTGGTTTTGCATTTGTCCTCTTTTCTTTCTGGGACAAAGAAGTTTTCATAAAGTTTTTGTTTTTTGAGTTTTATCAAAACCAAGACCAGCTTTGTCAAATATTCCTACTTGAGAGCCCATGAATTTTTGAAAGGTTTCAATAGATTTAATAAAGTTTGACAAATCATGTTTAAGATATTCAATTTTAGTTTTAAGAAGAACGTTCTCCTTTTGAGTTGCAGAACGTTCTTGGTTCTCAGTTTTGTCAAAACTTTTGAGCTGAGATTCTTGCATTTTTTTAATGAACTTTTTTAATTCATTATTCATAGCATGAGTTTTTTCTTTTTCTTCCTTTTCTTTGTAAAACTGTTCTTTTAAAGAGCTACATTTTTTAGCAAGGATATTTGAATCATTTAACATATTATCAAATTCTTTCTCCATCTGTTCACACAAAGGACAGGGTTCAAAATTTGTTACCTCATCTTCTTCTGAGTTTGCCATCAAGCATATGTTGGCTTCTTCACTTTCTTCGACTTTTGATTCGTCAGAATCATCCCAAGTAACCATCATGGATTTTTTCTTGAATGGAAATTTATTTGGTGTTCTTTTATTTGAAGGACATTCAGCTTTGTAATGTCCTAGTTTATTAAATCCAAAGCAAGTGATCTAACTTTTGTCTATTTCAGTTTTGAGGCTTTCCTTTTTGTTAGGAATACCCTTTTTGATCTAGTCTCTCCTCTTCATCATTTTTGGAATTTTCTTGTAAGAAGAACGATCTCTCCATTAGCATTTTCTTGGATGTCATCTGATACACTTTTATCATTTGACTGTGGTGATGTGTTTTGAACATTTTGATATGCTTTTAAGGCTGTTATTTTACTTCTTTTTACTAGTTTGTCTTCTTGCAACAACACTTCATGTGCTCGTAGAGTTCCAATAAGCTCTTCCAATACTAGTACCTCTAGAGTTTTGGCTTGGCTTATGGCTGTTACTGTTGGTCTCCATAGGATTGGAAGACATCTCATAATCTTTCTCACTCTGTCTTGTACTGAGTATGCTTTACGAAGTGAGCGCCTCTCATTCATTATAGTTGTGAATCTTGAGTACATTTCATCTATAGTATCTCCTTCACTCATCTCAAACAACTCGAACTTATGTATGCCAATGTCTATTCTTGTTTCTTTGACATGGCTTGTTTCTTTGTTGTATGGCATTCATCTACTCTCTCACTCTCTTCCCTGCTTAATGCACAAGATAAAAACACTTGAGCTTTAGAGTTTAGGAGTACCTTGGCTTTGTCTTCAGCTGTCCAATCTGCTTCTTTCTTTTCAGCAGTTGTTGGATTGTCTTGGTTGACTCTTGGAATGAAGTTTCCATCTATTATGATGCGCCACATTCCTGTGTATTTTAATTTTCAAAATAGCTGCATTTTGCTTTTCCAGAAGTAGTAACCTGTGCCATCAAAGTATGGTGGTCTGTTTGAAGATCCTCATTCGACGACGTACTTAGCTTTTGACATTGTCTTCTAGATCTTTTTCTCTAACACTTTTTAGGTGTTGTTTCTTAGAGACTGTGCTCTGATGCCAATCGAAATGACAATGTTAATCACAAGAAATGGGGGGTTTGAATTGTGATCCCTTTTTTTATAAATTAATTTATGTATCAGGTTGTTAACTCAAGATTGATATCGGTTTAGAGATTTTAAAAGTAGATCGTTCTTCGTTATAATATATAAAATAAAAAACATAACAAAATGATAAATATGGTGCAGGTGAAAAATAAAATAGAGATAAGGAAGAGAAGATTCACACAACAATATATCATGGTTCACCCAATAAGGGCTACGCCCAGTCCTCACAATTTGTGAGCTTTTTCACTAATGTGTTCAAACAAGAACGTTCTTGCTTTTCCCACCAATGTCTGAGATCAGCCTTGACCGGTTACAATAGTTTACCTTTCAACCTTAAAAGACTTTTTCACAAACTACCCTTCAGTCCAAAAGAGTGTTTACACTTCACCTTTTAAATACAAAAGACTTTTCTCTACTATACTCACACTATCTCTAACTTTATAGTGTTTTAGTTTTGTAAATGATTTCAGAGTAGTTTGTTGGATTAGCTTTTACTCAACTTGTTTGAGTTTCAATTACAAGCTATCAGACTCGAAAAATGGATTCTTGAATCTATTGAAAAGAGAGATGGAGCCTTGCTTGATTTTAGAGCTTATGTATCTCAAGGATGATGATTTCAAATGAATGATTGTTTACACTTTGAGCTGATGATTTTTCCATTGCCTTGAGGTTCCTTTTATAGGCTTCTTGAAGGTCTGTGCCAACTCACGTAGCCGTTGGAATACAGGCTGTAAAGTCTATGAGTAAATAGCCATGTGATGAAAAGGAACGAAGACTGTTCCTATTGAAATTTAGAACATTCTTCGTTTTTGTTTTGTGTAGTTTCTTGTTTATGTTCTATTTTGAAATCTATTTGTATACCAGCTGCTCTGTAGGTATATTACTGATGTATTGCATCCTTTTAAGTTGTATTTGCTTTATCTAAGCCATCACTCTTGAAGATTAATCTTGTAACATTATTCGTTATGCATTGCGTTGACATTGTGAGTTTGTTTGATGAATCTGCTCATGATTTCTTTGTGTGTTCAGTTCTGTTTATTCTGATAGTTTCTTGTGATTCTGTCATGCATCTTGATGAGTTATTTCCGTTTGAATCAATCTTGATTTCCATAAAAGATTTGTTGTGGTAATCAAGAACATTCTTGGTTTAATGTTGTGAAGTTCAAATCGTTTTAGAATTTTTTTTCTTTAACAGATCAATTTGACTCTCCTACCTCTCCTGCCTCCCTTCCCTTTTGACTCTCCTGTCTCCCCCATCCCTTTTGCCAACATTCCCACACATTCCATTCCATTTGGCTTCCCAGATTTCTAGACCTTCATTACCTCCCTTTCTACCAAAATCTCCTCCACCTAGAATGAAAATGCTCAAAGTCTAGATCCTAACACGGTGGAAGAAAGTCCTCTCATTCGTCACACACTGGATTCAAGACAACAGGGATAATACACTACAGTTGGTGTCCTAGAACTCTGCAATTTTCAGACAAAAAATTTAGATTATCTACTTATGGATCTTAGAACTTCAGAAAGCCAAGATCAATCGGTCTAGAAAGCTTCTAATAGCCACTTCATTTAGCTCATCCAAGGATGCTCTATCTTTTTCTGGTGATGTTCGTCTGGAACCTTCAGTTGTTGTTCCAGTCACACTATTGTAGCTTTTTGTGTTTATCCTATAGATTTAGATACGCATTCTCGATGCTCCTCTTGCTACTGAAGATCTGCATACTTTGCTTCTGAAAGCCAAAGTAGTTTGAAGAACTATTGTTAGTACAAAAGTGTTTTAAAAATTTAATCCTCTAGTTGATGTTTTGATGATAACAAATACAAACAAATAAAGAACAACTACGCCCTAACTATATATGCTAAGTTTGCAGATTAAAGGAAAGAGTTATTAATAACTACCCATTCCAAAGTAGCCTATATTTTCAAGTATAGTAGAGATCTACTAATGGAGCAAGATATAATGGAGCAAAAGAAAGAATGCCAAAACAAGCGCAGCAAAGCATGCGTCGCAAATAAGCTTTATCCTTTGATGATTCGATGAAGGAAAAACAAACCAAGACATCACTTCGTCTACATCGTAAGTCTAGTGAAACGCACCTTTGTTGATGCAAGCTTTAGTTGACTCTGGCATGCGAGTGACGTAGTACCTCAGTTTCCTTTGGGAACATAAATTAAATCGTAGTTAATATTGGCTATGATGAACTCAACATCGATTTTGTTCCCCTGGCTCTATTACACAAGCTAACAAGAAATATTATGTGCCTCTAAAAGCGTAACAAGAAAGATTCTGCCTCTAATAATCACATCAACGCTGTTAAAAAATAACCGCACTAAAAAAGTCAACGCTCTAAAAATGTCAACGCTCAAAGAAGATAAAGCAACTTCACATCTTCTGGTGAAACATTATGAATCTACTACGTGTTTGAAAGTCATTAATGTTTGACATGATCATAGTATCCTATAATTCCTTGTCCTCAGTACCAATATATGAGAGTTAGAATCCTAAAATAAACTTTGTGTCAATTTAGACACAAACAAGAACTAATGTAAATCATCCCGATCATGGCACAACCCTCTCATCCTCAAAGAGGTATCTGAAAAGGTACAACAACCCTCATAAACCTCAACGGCAGGATGCCAGTATTTTGAAGAATGGTTCATGGAACGACAACCTGGAGAGGCAAAAGAAAAATACTCAAACCTTAACGAGGTGGAGTAAAAAATACTTGTATAATTATTTATGGAAATACTGGATTAAGCCCTCGACTGTACTAAGGAAAAATCTCTTTGTAAGGGATGGACTAGATGTAGCAACGTTTTGTTGTGAACTAGTATAAAATATCTGTGTCTCCTCTACTCCTTTTAATTCTCGTATCTTAGTTCTTTGTGATTCAATCTTACTTCTTTTAAATCTCTTTTAATAGTAAGTTGAATGTTGTGATAAAGAACAATTTTTGCAACAAAAGGATAAGTCGTATTGGAAATAGCAAACATAATTCAAACCCCCAATTTATTGTATGTTCCAGCTCCTTCAATTGGTATCAAAGCTCGGCCTCTTAGTTGAGCACTCTACTGTGTAAAAGTGTAATGCCCTAGATTTTGATCCAAGACATTACTTAAAAATATTTGTTTTCCTTTAAGAACGACAATAATGTTTTTTTAGGAGTAGTTTATCATGTAATAAAGAAAAGTTTCGCTAGAAAATAACTTGATATCATTTTTGTTAAGGAACACAATGCAATTTACTATATATTATTATTATAATAATTATTATTATTATTATTTTGCAAGGATAATTTTCTAATTGTTAGAAAAATGTTCACTTACATCCAAAAATAGAATAAACTCTCTTTAGGTGAAATAAAAAAACAAGATTGACTTATTCAAATTTTTCCCAGCGGAAGGAACCTCACCTCCGCATTTCTATTTAAAATTAACGATGAAAAGTAAATAAACTTTAAACATTATTTTTAAGTTAAAGTCCCCTTTTTCCCACGCGTGTGCGCCAAACAAACATCGTTCATGCAACTATTCGATATCATTAGTACCTAAATGTTGGTGTAAGGGGTTAGTTCATGCCACTGCAAAATTAAACCAAATAGTAAGTTAATATCCATTAAATATGAATATAAAATCTTTTCGTAATAAAAGATTTAAAGAAATTGATCTTTTTAATAATTCCCAAAGATGTATCAAAAGTCGTAAAATATATCTAAATAAATCAAGTAGCAACTCACCTTAGAACAAATAATTAGATCAAAATAAAAATAACAATAAAATGTATGCAAGTTATGCATGCTCCTAAAAGTATATGATCCGGATATAACCAACCACTAAGGCGTCCACACAGAAGTCACCCATACCAATGGAGAAAATTAAACCAGCCACTAAGGCGTCCACAAAGATGAAAATGATATGTCATGAAATAATAATGATGCTCAAAAGGTACATGTCAACACACAAATCACCAGCCATTTAGGCAACCACAAAGAGAACAGTGTTCAACACACAAATCACCAGCCATTTAGGCAACCACAAAGATAACAATATTCAAAACACAAATCACCAACCACTTAGGCAACCCCAAAGATAAAATGTTCGAGGTTAAATTTTAGTCACATATGACATCAAAGTTTTATTCTTATGGATGCTTAAAATCAAGAATTAGTAATTTTGCTATCCCAAATATAGAACACATAAACACGTGAAAAAATGTCTTAGAGTCAAAACTTTCCTTTTATAAACACTAATATTGGATTAGATACATGTTATTGATAGACATTAAAACTCAAATAACGAAAAACACATACAAATATAAACTTTATTTCTTCCACTATAATATTTCTCCCATTATTAGTCATTTAGGCATACAAATCAAAGTTTACCACTAAACGCATCACAATAATCAACTTAATCATGTTATCATAATTAAAACTTTTCATAATTCCCTCAAGACTCTTATAGTATTCATAAAAATCAAAACTTTGAAATGAAATAGCACAAAAATGGAAAGTTTAAATTAAATACATCTAAATACATCTAACAACCGTTAGGAATTAATTGGCATTCATGTACTTATTCTTTCTAACTTCACATTTGAGTGGACGCAAGGGAGGGAGAGACGAATCATCATGAAATGTAATAGCTTGACCATATGATTATTACTAATAGGAAGGGGTGTGGAACATGAATGGTGGCACGATGACTTGTCAATTACAATTGTTTAGTAGTCTCCTTGAAAGCAAGGAAGAAAATGCACGGTTCTACAAAATAAATGCTATTAAAAATAAAATTGAGTTATCAAGAGTAGTAGTGTGGGTGATTCAATTTTGACTTAGTTAAAATTGACTTGGTCATTGTTCACTCTAAAACAAATACTCATACGAGTTTTAATTAGTTAATAATAAAAACTCCAACAATTAATTAATTAATATAAAAATACTTCATCAAATAATTAAACATCCAAGGAATGATTATCTTATTATTGTCACACTAAATTACTTAAATAGAATAAATAAATAAAGCTACGGGTTTTGAATTAAATTAAAATAAAGGGTGTTACAATACTTACCCCTTTAAAATAGTTTCATCCTCAAAACTAAGAGGTCGAAAGAAGGTCTCAAGAATACATGTTCATCCTCTTGAAACTCCAGAGGTCTCCTCTGTCAATCAGCATAACTTTTCTGCTTGCTCTGTGCTATTTTCACAGAAGGTGGGAATGAGTGGACGGTGGTACTTATCCCCCCGGTACTGGATTCGATTCCCACGAAAGGAAAAAATTCGCTATTTCCTAAGGAGAGGAAAAGGGGGGAGGGGGGCGAGAAGGTCGTCACTAACAGTTCCGATAATGGTAAGGGTCGGGTTGTTTCAACCTTTCTTAAATGCGTATATCTCTTTCAAAACTTAGTTTGACAAAATCGGGTCGAAAGGATTGTTATTAATTTTTGAAATTAGATAAAGCGCTCTTGCAGAGACATCTTTTTTCTCTAATGTCAATTTCATCGCCTTTTCAATTATTTTTTTTTGTTTTAGGAAAAGGCTTTTCGTATTAAAGTTGCCCTTTTGCAAATTAATCTTCAATGAAATTTTAAGTAGTAAAACAAAATTTTTGTACTGAGACAAGTGAATACATAGAGAAGAATAGATAGGAATAAGGATTTTTTTTCTTTGTGTCACTTGAAACAGAGTAATCTTCTCAAAATCATATCTATATGAGAGATACTTTCTCAGATTAATTATCCAAGAAAATAACTTTTCGTTTGATCATCTCTTCTTTTGGACAGCAAATTAATACTCCTCGTATTTCCTCTTTTAAATTCTATCTTGTGGTTTTTTCTCTTTTAAACTCTTCAATGACAAACTGGAAAAAAACATGCATGCTTCTGTAAGGCATGGTGAGTTACTAAGTGAGAAGAGACTATTTGCTAATATTCATCCTCTAATAGGAAGCATTATTTGTGAATACAACATAATTGTTAGTATAAAATAATGGAAACGTTATAGTGCTCCTTAACAATGAATCTAACCAGTCAAAGAGAAGATTTCTAAGACTTCAATGATCTGAATGTATGTTCACATGTGCAGGTAATCCCTTAGAAGAAATGACAAGCAATGCAGCCACTAAATAAACATCCTTTTGGAACGTTGAATGGAAACAAGTCAAGGATCCTCATTAAAACAAAGATGATGCACTCAAAAAAATTATGAAACAGGATTACCCTTAAAGAAGCTTGTACAGCATAATGAGCCACCTTGGCAATCCTCTGGCTAAAAGGTCTGAAGTCTTCCCTCTATATGTTCAAGGACAAGGGTCTCGACTCTAGTATATTGAGTGTTTCACTCATCATCTGATGGGATATCAAAGCACTAAAGCAAATGACCGCATTTGCTGAGTTAGAAGGAAGATCAGAACCAAGACAACTCTACTTCTAGTTAGAACAACATCTGATAGAAAAGTCCAACCAACTCTGGTAAGAAAAGTCCAACCAACTCTGGTAAGAAAAGTCCAACCAACTCTGGTAAGAAAAGTCCAACCAACATCTGATAGAAAAGTCCAACCCTCGTCTGTCTTCTTCAGATATCTTGTACTTTACTTCATTATCTTATATGCACTTGTTTGTCCTATCTATATGAACTTGTTTGTCCTATATTATATGCTCAACCTGAATGGTGAAATATTCAGAAATCCTGAATTCAATATATCTGTGAACTATAGTCAACAAGATGAATCATACAAGAAGGTTTGCATAATGCATTCAAAGGTTTACCTGTGATACCCTTGGGTATCAATGTCTCATTCTTTCACCAAGTACCTTGAATACAAGGAGAAAGTAAGAAAAAGAGCGTTGAAAGGCTTGTGCCCCATTTTGTTTGAATCCTCTGGATTTCATGGAAATCTAAAAGTAATAATGAAGAAAGATTGGAGCACCTACAATTTTATCAAAGATCTATCTTTGGAAACTTATATCTACAACTCGATATTTAGAGAAAATCCCATTAGATAAGACAAAATGATTAGAGAAAATGGAAGATTGCATTAACTCCTTTTCTTTGGTTGCGTTTGAAAAATCAAAAGGTAGGCTCCTGAATATGAAAGACTTCATCATCGCTGAATAAAATGAAGTTCAAAGAAGGAAGACTCCATTTGAAGATGTTAAATAAAGGAACTTTGTTTATTTATGTATTAGGAGTTGGTGATTCAAACCTGGTATGTGATATAAATTAATTGATTTGGTCTTGACAATCGTAGAAAGACTTTAGGACTCGAATTTCCTTAGCCATTTTGTAACAAGTATTGCAATTGTAATGTTATTTGTATGTGTCACAGGTGTAATAATGTAAGTTATGAATTAAATGAATTTTTTTTCTCTACTTTGCTTTGTTCTTTCCTCTATGTCTCTTCCTCTCCGCTAATTTTCAAAACTTTTCTTCTTAACCTTTGTTCGTTCTCTCCTTCTTACTATCTTCAAAATTATTTTTTCTCTTCTTTAAGCCACAACTCTTCACCTCCCTCCAGTTTTTGCCTTCTTACTATCTGTCACACTTTATCTCACTCTTCGTTTTCCCACGCCCTCGCCATTACGACTCTCTTTCCAAAAACGTTTATGTTTTTTTTTTCTCGAGAAATCTTCCTATTTATACCTCAAAATATTTCCGTTCCTCATTACATGTGTCCTCCCAATCTTTTCCCCATCCCTGTGTTTCTAGTAGTGTTCATCATTCCTGCTTCGCTCCTCAAGGAGGTCACCTGCCGAGAAGAAGGAAATCCCACCATCTGAAGTTACCACGATGGTGAGGGACATTCTTCTTGAACAACTACACTTGCTGAAACGCTATCAGGCGCCTTTGTTGACGCAAACTTTAGATGACTCCGAGATGCGAGCAACGTAGTACCTCAATTGCCTTTGGGAACGTAAAGCAAATCGTAGTTAAAATTGGCACTAATGAACTCAACATGGATTATGTTCCTTTACCTCTATTACAGAAGCTAAGAAGAAATGTTTTGTGCCTTTGCCTCTAATAAGCGTAACAAGAAATATTCTACCTCAGCCTCTAATACACAAACGTGACAAGAAATATTCTGACTCTCCCTCTAACGAGCATGATTAACAAGTAACATCCTCTGCCTCTGATAATCGCATCACGCATTTGGTTGTCTAACTTGAACTTTTATATATCCTGTGAAAAAGTCAACATTCGGGAAATGTCAACGTTCATAAAAAGTCAAAGCCTGATGAGGTGGAGTAAAAAATACTTGTATAATTATTTATGGAAATATTGGATTAAGCCCTCGACTGTACTAAGGAAAAATATCTTTGTAAGGGAAGGACTAGATGTAGCAACAATTTGTTGCAAACTAGTATAAAATATCTGTGTCTCCTTTACTCTTTTTAATTCTCGTATCTTAGTTCTTTATGATTCAATCTTACTTCTTTTAAATCTCTTTTAATAGTAAGTTGAATGTTGTGATAAAGAACAATTTTTGAAAGAAAACATAAGTAGTATTGGAAATGGCAAACACAATTCAAACCCCCTCTTTCTTGTGTTTTCCATCCTCTATACCAAGATACGCAGAATCATTCACGATGATATTTATCGATACTCATTAAAAAATGATTTACCTTAAATAGTGATTGAAGATCTCCAACGATAACATTCTCAACAGACATTTCTTCTTTGTATTTAAGAAGAACTCACTGAATCCTTTACGGTGTAAAAGAGAAAATGAATGAGAGAAAATGAAAAAGGCTATGTGTTTAAAGAAGAAAATATAAAAAAGCAAAGAACACATCAAACCATAAGAATGAGTGAATTATCCTCTCATAGAGAGCTATTAGAGATGATTTAAATCAGTCAAAGTGTTTTCACACACTTGTATTGATGTAAAAGAATGAGTAACATCCTCTCAATGAGAGTTAGAATCCTAAAAAAACTTTGTGCAAATTTAGACACAAACAAGAACTGATGTAAATCAGTCCGATAGTGGCACAATCCTCTCATCCTCAAAGAGGTACCTGAAAAGGTACAACGAACCTCATGAACTTCAACAGCAAGATGCTAGTATGTTGAAGAAAAGATATGGGAACGACAGTCTGGATAGGCTAGAGAAAAACACTTAAAGTCTGAAGAGGCAGAGTAAAGAATACTTGTACAAATAGTGGATTACGCCTTCGACTGTATTCAAGCAAAATCTCTTTGTAAGGGCAGGACTTGATGTAGCGACAGTTTGTTGTGAACTAGTATAAAACATATTTGAATGTAAGTTGAATCTCTTTTAATAGCAAGTTGAATGTTGTGACAAAGAGCAATATTTGCATGAAAAGATAAGTATTATTAGAAACAGCAAACACAATTCAAAACCCCTCATTTCTTGTGTTTTCCAGCACGTTCAACTATGACCCTTACTTGTTTTGATAATAACAAAAAAAGTTTGTGGGAACAACTCAATGCACTAACATTTTGAGTAAGTGTGGCGTTCTCAGATAAATTGAATTATATAGATTCTTATGACGTATCGTCTGATAATTGGACAAAAACAATGGAATCTGCTCCACTCCGTTCTTCTAAATCTGATGTAAGCGCTCTGACATGTGCCTACAGCGACGCGAGCGACAGTTTGTGTTGGGTGACTCATATAACACAAGCGATGCTCTAGTTCTTGTGACTCTAGAAATACATGATATGTTCTATTTCAGATGCCTCTGTTGAATGCAGTTATGCTCTGTTCGTCTGCCTCTTATAAGCTTGATAAGAAAGTCATCGTCTCCCTATGATAATCACATCATCACTTCATGCAACTGATTGTCTGACTCAGACTTATGATGTATGCTCTGATGAAAGTCAACACTTTGATGAATGGTCAACGCTTCAATGAAGACAAAGCATTTGTGTATCGTCTAATGAACATCCTGAATCTACTAATTGTCTGATGATCTTAAGACATGCTTTGATTATCATATCCTCTACTTCCCAACTATTTTACAAAGATAAGTTGAATCAATTACAAGGATCTATTTTTGAAAGTTTCTATGGCAAATCAATCTCAAAAGATACGATATGAAACTTCATGAATCATGTTGATTTATTGCAATTAGGACAATGACAAGAAATCCTAATCGATATCTATAAAAAGACGTGCATTCCTCACTAGATAAACAAGAAACACAAGCTATAAGCATATATGCGGTATTTCTTGTAATCATTTATTTTACTTTAGTGCTGACAAAAGTTTATGAGAGAACAAATTTGTAACCACTCTTGTGAGAGCCATTTCAGAAAAACCTAAACCTAATCTTTTACAGCGCTTTTTTTAAGCCATTTACAGCCTAATGTATAAGTTGGTGACAGTAGCACTCAGCTCCTTATGGTTGAGAAGTTCGTATATGTGCTCTTTTTCTAGAAAGTCTTCATATTCATCTCCGAATATAGCTTTATCCATGCTTATTATTCGTGAATCGTTGTTGCTGCCCATATTTATTTTTGCCTGTATGTCAAGACACGACCCATATCGAGCAAGTCGTGGCTAACTTATTTTAGGAGCAGGAGCAGCAACTGATTTTACACGATCCAATTTTTGAGCAGCAACTTTGGCCGCTTTATTACCCTCCAGCTTTTGCAGTTTACCAGCTTTATTACCCTCCAAATTTTGAAGTTTGTCGGCTTTATTTTTACCACGAACATCCAGTTATGGTGCGGCAGCTGGCTTGCTGTGCGGGTGGTTTATTGGATTGAGTCTGAAAAAATGAGGTTAATCAGTTTGTTAGTTTATGGAATCTAAAAAATGACAAACCTTACAGAATAAATGTGACAAACCTTTTCGGGCGATGTGACTGACTCGTTTCTGGGAATCTTCTTATCATTCCCTTTAGACTTTGTTTGAATCTAAATAAATGTGAAATTAAAGTTAACATCGGAAAAAAATGAGCAATTAAATATAATCAATCATAATCATAAATGGTGCAATTAAATATACATATCAATTAAACATACATTTCAATTAATTAAACATACCTTATCAAGGGCAACAAGATGTTTGGGCCATGCCACGTAACAACCAATTGCTTCGCCCAAATACTACATATCTGCATCGTTGTCCGGTATAGGCAACGGTCAATTTGGTTCCAAAGCAATAACTGGTGATAATTTGACATGGCCCGCAGGGATCGGTGTGTTGTGCAATACTTCGCCCAGAGTATTGTACAATGTTCCTTTTCCGATCTTGCGATGAGTAGGGGAGGATAAGTATGTGAAACAATTAGGTTGAATGAATTTCTTATTTTATTAAGTAATTAATTACCTCAGGAAGACTTTTGAGACCAACGTTGCAACTCGCGTTTTCACTCTCCATTTGAATTTCACATTGGAGCTGATCCGGAAATTGCTTGTCTTTATTTGTCTTCACCAAGAGTGCCACGTGCTCTGTTAATACTTTGATCTTCTCTAATACTTCCACATTAGATGGATTTTGGCTCTTCTCTTGTGAAAAATAGCTTCTAGGAGTTATGCCAAATCCTTTCCCTCTCACGCGACCGGAATATTCAGGAACATTAAACAATTTACCTAGTATGTCCCTGCAACTAGCCTTGTTGTCCTCTTGATTTTCCGAACTTTGTTAGAGATTTGCCTAAAATACACGTAGGATTAAAAAGATAAGTTCAATATCATTTTTAAAATACAATATTAAAAAATATTAAAGTGATAAATATACTTACACAAAGTTCTATTACTTTTTGAACATTTTCGTTATCAACCACTCCATCTTTATTTACGCGAGCTTCCTTCCACAATATATGACGACCCAACGGTTGATCTGATTGGGTGTCTTGTAGCTATTCTCGTTAAGATCATAAAAAAAATATTAGTTAGAAAGTATAGTTTATAATGTACCACATTATATAAAAGTGATGTTTAATTACTTACAAGTTTTTGCTCTAGACGTGCATATCCCATACGAGTTTTCTGGTATGGGTGGGGAATATTTTTTGCCCTCTCGCGATTTGCCTTACTAATATTCTATATAAAAAAAATAACAATCTTGTAAAAATTTTAAATACGCTATGAATATGAATAATAAAACACAAATCCTAATAAATTAATCACTTACAACAAACGCAGGGTCCGAACGTTTTGCTACGAATGCGCTGCATTCCTCATTTGATATATAATGTTTATATATTTTTGGAGCTTCCGCAAACATATTTCCATCTCGTCTCTTAGATAGCAATTTGAGAGGTGAGATCTAAAACCCCGGTGTATTTTCCCGGCAACTCTCAGCACGTAACTCTTTCTCACCTCCTCAACATCAAAAGCTGTCTACAAACCCAATAAAGATATAGTTTGAGTAAAGTACTTCAAAGTAGTCTGTAAAAAATTATAAGTAAAAAAGTGGAGTAAAAAAATTACTTGTATATCAGCCCACAATACATCTTTTGCACCCTTCAATGCCTTATCTCTCCAATCATCTTTTGCCCCAATATAACTTACAAACATTGAATTGTTAGGGTCAATTGGCTGACCACTCTCATTCCATCCCACCTAATAAACTCATATAGTAAGTACCTCAAATTATAAACACCAAACAAAGTATACCTCAAATTTTTCAAAAAAGATAAAAAATAAACAGCAAACAAAGTATAGTATGACATTTTGAATTATAGTATACCTCAAATTTTTGCCCAGTACTTCTTGCTTTTATAACATTTTGCATTATGGTTGCACCACATTTGACTTCATTTTTGTAAATCTTGGTGTTGCCAAATTCTTCATTTGGACATTCTAACTCTTTGTTGGTATCCATTTATCTATAATAAGTTCAACATGCAGTTCAGTATAATTTCAACAAGTTCAACATGCAGTAGTCTAAGTACGTAGCAGTATAAGTTCAACATGCATTTTAGTGAAACAAAAAACTAATAAATACAATACTTGAAAAGTGCAAAGAAATACTTAGGGTTACGGGTTCGTAGGATTCGATTAGTAACAAAGAAGAACAAGAACAGCGTAGAAATACGAACGAAGACGAAATGAGCGTAGGCTTACGGGGTTCGCAGAAATACGTAATAAGGGTTTGTAAAAAATATATGGTTACGTAATGAGAAGGATAATGAAGATGAGGAGGAAACAAGTGTATGAAGTTTACGTAATGAGGGTTAGTAATGAGGAGGAAACAAGGGTAGGGTTCGTAGGGTTCGCAATGAGAAGGAGAATGAAGAGGAAAATGAAACACTCGTATGAAGTTTACGTAATGAAGAGGAAACTGAAGAGGATTACTATTATATATAAAACCCTATTACAGCGCTTTTTCAAAAAAGCGCTGTAAAAGACCTCATTATTTTATTTTTTAAAAGCCTACTACAGCGCTTTTTTAGAAGCCTTTTAAAGCGCTTGTGAAAAATCGTTGTAAAAGACATCCTTATTTTTATTTTTTTAAAAGCCTTTTACAGCGCTTTTATAAAAAGCGCTTTAAAAGGCTTCTTTGTTTTATCATATGCAAACGCTATGTGACCCTTTTACAGCGCTTATGCAGAAAGCGCTTTAAAAGACCTCCTTATTTTATTTTTTTAAAAGCCTTTTACAGCGATTTTTCAAAAGAGCACTGTAATAGGGTTTCATATATAAAAGGCTTCTTTGTTTTATTATATGCAAACGCTATGTGACCCTTTTACAGCGCTTATGCAGAAAGCGCTTTAAAAGACCTCTTAAAGCTCTTTGTTTTATTATGTTCAAGGGCTGTGTGACTTCATTATTTTGGGATGATCAGTTAAGTTCAAGAAAAATTCCAAATAATTTTGTTTTCTTCCAAATAATTAGCTTAATTATTTTTTCTTCCTAATAATAATTTTTTTATTCCAAATTAGTTAAATTATTTTTTCTTCCGAATTGTGTTTAATTATTTTTTTTCTTCCAAATAATAATTTTTTCTTACAAATAATTTTTTTCTTCCAAATAATACCTATATATATCAATGCTAAATTACATGATCAGTTCATATTGGGATGATCAGTTCAAGTTCAAGAAAAATTCCCAGTATAAGCAGAAAATCAGTATAAGTAGAAAATTACATACAGTTCAAGCTAAATACCAAAATGCTCAATTCTGGCAGATCAAACAATTAAATTACATGAACTCAGTTCAGATTACATGGCTTATAAAACAATTAAACACATTAAGATGCCCTTCTTCTTTTCTTGGTGGGATTCACATTTGTTTGTCAATTAATGATACGAAACGATGGATTAATCTAAATTCCCTCATCATGATCATCTCTAAGATATAAATCATCATCAGTTGAATCAATTTCATGTGGTTGTGATGTTGCAAAGAAAAGATCATTACCAACATCTTCATCATTATTGTTATCATCACTTATTTTATTGGTCGACAGGACAACGAACCATTTATCATCAGCAGGATCAGTGACATAAAACACTTGTTGAGCTTGCGACGCTAAAATAAAAGGCTCATCTTTGTATCCCACCCTATTAAAATCGATAAGCAAGAACCCAGACTCATCAATCCGAACATCATTATTATTATCGACCCACTTGCAACCAAATATGGGAACACAAAACATTGTGTAGTCTAGCTCCCATATGCGATCGATAACCCCAAAATATGATAGATTTGCATATATTAGGTTCTTGTCTTTTGCACTTGAGATATGCATCGCTTCAGCTACGAGAGTGACTCCGCTATTTTGCATAGTGGTTTGATCATCTTGTTCTTTGGTATAAAATGTGTAGTCGTTAATTACATAACCGGTGTAAGAAAAGACATATAAACTCGGACCATTTGCTAGCCACCTCAATCTCTGTGAAATTGATTCAAGGTCTACATCAAACTTTGACTTTATGTGATTTTTTAACCATGTTATCAAACTTCGATTGTGCTCTCGAGTTATCCAATTTTGATTCCTATTCATGTTCAAACTAGATAACTGATCCATGTGTATTGTAACAAACGGTTGAACCTCATCATCATTGTGCATAACATACAATTGTGCCTGCTCCCATTTTGTCCTTGATATAGTCATTAGTCTCTTTCCAATTATCCCTTCTCTTGATAATCTTCCCGAATGACGAGACATGGGAATACCTATGGATTCAACATTGGACATATATTCAGTACAAAATTCAGCAGCTTCTTCGACAATGTACCGTTCAGCAATACAACTTTCTGGTCGACTTCTACTTTTTAAGTACCCTTTTAATATTTTCATATATCATTCTATTGGGTACATCCATCTCATATAAGCTGGCCTACAAAGTTGTGTCTCCTTAACAAGATGAACAGTAAGGTGAACCGTTATATCAAAAAACAAGGTTGGGAAATACATTTCAAGCTCACACAAAGTAACAACAATTTCCCTCTGCAATGTTGGTAATTTCTGAGGATCGAACACTTTACTACAAATTTCCCTGAAGAAGAAACATAATTTAGTTATGGCTCGACGAACTTTTTCAGGTAAAATTGAACGTATACTTATTGGTAGCAAATGCTCCAATAGAATATGACAATCATGGGTCTTCAAACCTTTTAACTTGAGGTCTTTCATACAAACTAAAGTTTTAATGTTTGAAGAGTATCCTTCTGGAACTTTAACTTCGTGTAGATATTTACACAAAACAATTTTTTCCTTTTTAGATAGAGTCTGAGCGGCTGGAGGTAGATATGTGCGATTTCCTTTCTTTACAGGACCCAATTCATTTCTTATTCCCATATCGACCAAGTCCAATCTTGCATTGATGCCATCCTTAGACTTTCCTAGTACATTAAGTAACGTACCAATAAGACTTTCAAATACATTTTTCTCAATATGCATCACATCGAGAAAATGTCTTACATACAATGACTTCCAATATGGCAACTCAAAGAAAATTGACTTTTTCTTCCACCCAGTTTTGACCAGCTCTCCCCCAAAAGATTTGCCAAATTTATTGGTCAAACCATGTACTTTTTCAAGTATTTGATATCCAGTCGGTGCTACAGGAGCTCTATCTTCCTTTGATTTTCCATTGAATGCATTTCTCCACCCACGATACTGATGACTATAAGGTAAAAATCTACGATGTCCAAGAAATACATTCTTCTTACATTGTTTCAACCGCATCCAATTTGTACTCTCTTCACATATAGGACATGCACACTGACCTTTAATGCTATATCCTGATAAATTACCATATGTTGGAAAATCATTAATTGTGCCGAACAACATAGCCCTCAAATTGAAACATTCTTTCTTATACCCATCATAAACTTCCACACCTGTCTCCCACATAATTTTTAAATCTTCAATTAAAGGAGCCAAGTATACGTCGATATTATTCCCCGGTTGTTTGAGTCCGGAAATTAACAGAGACAACATCATAAACTTACGTGTTGTGTGAGATGCTTTGAAGACCATGTGGATTCATTCCATCAGTAGAAAGTGCAAGTCGTAGATTTCTTGACTCTATCCTGAATTCAGGATACTCGTGATCAACTTTTGCCCATTGTGGAGAATCTGCAGGGTGTCGAAACATTCCATCTCTAATTCTTTCATCTACATGCCATGTCAAGTGTTTTGAATCTTCACTGCGATACATGTGCATAAATCTTGGTATTATAGGAAAATACCACACGACTTTTCCTGGAGTAGATTCTTTCTTCTTATATCGAGAGACATTGCATTTCGGACACGCCTTTAGTAATTCATATTCGTTTCAAAAAAAAAAATGCAATCGTTAGGACACACATGAATCCTTTCGTAATTCATACCAATAGAGCACAAAATTCGTTTAGCCTTTTAGGTTCGACTGGGAAGTTCATTATCATCTGGCAACATATCTTTTATGAGTGTTAGTAATTCTGTGAAGCTTTTATCAGACCATCCATTACTCACTTTTAAGTTGTACAACTTTAATATCGCCGACAGTCTTGTGAATTTAGTACAACCATTATATAATGGTTTCTTTGCATCACTCAACAAGCTCTCAAACATTTTAGGACAATCACGAAGATCTTCTTCAACTGCTTTTGCAATCTCCTCAACTCGGTCCGGCTCATATGTATATGTGTCGAAATCAGTTGAAGCATATGTATTTGTGCGGGTGTTTCCATTTATTTTCTCACCATGTCTTATCCAACATGTATAGCTTTGATCAATTCCATACCATACTAAATGTCCTTCCTATTCATCTGCTCTAATGCATTTTCCAAAACAACATTTTAATCAAGGACAAACGACTCTATTTAGATCTTTTGCATTCAACACTGCAAACTCAATAAACTCCTTCACTCCATTTTCATACTCTTTTGTCAATCAATTGACAGACATCCATTTCCGGTCCATTTTATATGACCTATATAAATGCAGTTACACAAATAATAAGCTATTGATAACATTTTACCAATCTATATATAGTACACATATCTAATATTGGAAAATGGAAACCAAGGTCCAAGTCTGATTTCAAAACAGAACATATCATGAGAACATATCTAATATCATGTAACAATTTCAAAACAGAACATATCTAATATGTAAAAATTTATCAGTTTTAGTGACAACAACAAATATATAAATACAGTACCTGAGACAACGTTGATCAATTTGTTTTAAAGGAGGAACAACGTATTCAATTTGTAGATGGGCGCACAGTACAAGAGAGGAGGGTTCGCAAAGTAGAGGAGATGAGAGTTCGTAGGGTTAGGACAACGTATTAAATTTGTTTTAAATTTGTTTTTATTTATTTAAAGTGAATGATTTTTATTTAAAATGAATGATTTTACAACGCTTGTACAAAAAGCGCTCTAATAGGTCCTTTAATAGTGTGAAAGCGCAAGCCTTTTACAGCGCTTGTATAAAAAGCGCTGTAGTAGGTCATTTCATTATGTGAACGTGCAAGGCTTTTACAGCGCTTTAACAAAAAGCGCTTTAAAAGCTATGTAACATAAGGTGGGAGCGCTACATTTTACAACGCTTGTATTTAAAGCGCTCAAAAAGCGCTGTAAAAGGCTATGTGAGAGCGCTTCAATTTACAGCGCTTTTTAAAAAATCGATGTAAAGGAGTTGTAAACATTATGTGCAAGCGTATGTGACCCTATATGACCCTACAACAACGCTCTTTTCACAGCGCTTGTCAAAAAAGCGCTGTCGTATCCTCCGTAATTTTTAAAAAATTATACAACAGCGCTTGTATTTAATAAGCGCTGTAAAAGACGCGCTATAAAATGTCATTTTTGGCGTAGTGATGTTTTGGAAGAATGGTTTGGAGGGTTAGGTGTTTTGTAATTCAAGGTAATTGAAGTAGTGGATTGAAGCCTTCTAAATGAGGGACTAGATGTAGCCAAGTTAGTGGTGAACCAGGATAAATCTATGTGTCAAATTATTTATGCTTTCATTGTTTGGTGCCTATGAACCCTATTGCTTCTTATCTAAGTAATTTATAAAAACCAACCATCCTTCATCAAATTAGCAAAAATTTATCAACTTTGTCAAACACAATTCAAACCCCCCACTTCTCGTGTTTGCACCTTTATTAACTACCGCCATTGAATTTTCAAATTTGAGAAAACATCTTTCTGAATTGTTAAGACTAAATTAAACAATTTTTACACTATGCTAGCTAAGTAAAGATAATTCCAAAGTTCAAAGTGTGTATATGTAGTTAGCCTTCTTGATTCAAAACATTCAGTGCCTTGAGATTTTCCTCAATCAAACGTTTAATCCTTCTCATTCATAAAATTCCACCCTTAACTCAAAACACGAAGGTATAATATTTTTCTTTGATTTACTTGATAACTCAACCTTTTATTCGTGCCATATTTTTCTTCTTCTTTCCTTTTTACATTGCTGCCATTCCATTTTTGGCTTGACTATTAGAGTGAGTAATCCCTAAGCTACTCAATGAGACAACCCTTTACTTCGCCTTTCATTTGACTTCTAGTGTAAGTAGCGCCCAAACTAATTAGTGAGATGATATTTATTTTAGTTAATTTCTTAGGTTGAGCTGTCAATTCCTTCATTTTTGTGTCCTTATATTCCAAAAAGTGTATTCCTCAGTTATCCTTTGCTAAGGGTTTAGTTTACTTTAATTTAGGCTTAATTTCTTTGACTTTTAGTCCATCTCAAGACACCTAAACTTATTCACAATATGCAACCTTTGGTGTCTAAAGTAAGGAATATCCCTATCTTAACAAACATAATTTCAAAATTTCTTAACTAACCCTAACAATATGTTTATCATTTAGTTTTGCTCAAACATCAGAAACAACAATAGTACTATTCAAACAAACTTCAACATTTTATTTAAAAACTACAAATTAAAACAACTTAAAACTTAATCAACTCCTCACTCCTTCCCCTAAATTTTGAATTGTAATATAAATACATTTAATTCAAAGCTAGTTATAGTTGAGAGCTTCAATAGACAAACAAACATAGAAAGAAACTAAAAATAAAACAAAATGTGACAAAACACAACAAGTTTATCAATACTAAGCTGGGAATGCTACATAAATTCAAGCTTTGGAAAATTTAGAGGGACCTTTTGTCTTGTCCTTCTTTTTTTGTGGTTTTGGAGTTGGGAATTTTTCCTCTACCTGTAGCCCATTTTTCTAGACTTCTTCTTGATTCTCAACATTTTTCTTAGTGAACTTGTTAACGTCCAAGTTCTGTCTGGTCCGTTTCTTTTCATAAACTAACGTTGGGTTCCTTCTTGAGTTGCTTCTGGTTGTGGAGGTGGTGATCCAGATGGTGGTTCCCAATTAGAGAGCACATGACTCTATTCATTTGGTTTCAATATCTATTCTTGATCAATTTCAAAAGGCAGCTTTTCAGTTTGTTTAGGTGCTACTTCTTTTTTTGGCTCAGTGGCCTTTGATTTTGGTTCCATTTATGGGTTATTTTTTGGTTCAACTTCAACTACCGTTGGCTCACCATCTTCAACATGCATCTTTTCCTTTCCCTTGTTGCTTTTCTTTTTCTTCAGCTTCTCTTTTCCAATCTTCTTCTTAGTCTTTGATTTGGAAGTGGTTGCAGTATCCTACATTGCAGCAACTTTTCGATTTTCATTCATTATTTCAAAAGAAAAGGGTGGGAATTAATCAATATGAATCCTAAAGTGGTGCCACCCAAACTTTTTCTGGTATTCCCTAAGCCTTCCATAAACATCCAACAAGCCAAATTATTTTCTTCAAATTTATGAAATTCCTCTTCGCAGATGTAATCTCTTTGAGGGGAAGATTGAGCCGGTTGTTCAGGTGCTACAGCTTAATGTTGCATATGTTCCTCTTCAATAACAATACTGCTTTGAGTAAATATTTTTATTCACAAGTTACCTGCAACTCATATATTCATTGAAACCTTATCATCAAGTTGAGGTAACAAACTATTTTTTGACACAAATTTGTGATTAAGTAGGGAAAAATAGACATCCCTTCTTAAAAAAGTGCACTTCTGAATTTCCCGTAGGATCAAGAGCCCAACATTAATTTCTTCCTCTGCATGATACAATGCAGTAGCACCAGCCTTTCCTTGTTCATAGTTTCCATATGAGTGGTAGGCATGATAGAAGTTCTAATGATATGGTACCATAGCTTAGCTTAAGGCTTCAGAGCTCTCCTTGAGCATTTGAATGTGTTCACCTATTCTCAAAAATCCGTTTTGTGCCTTTATTAGTGAGGGACTTCAGCATATCATCAAGCTCCATTTTTGACATATTCTTCATAAGATTGAAATAGTCATCCTTAGGAAGAGAAAATCATTTATGCCACGTGTTAAGAAAGGAAAGAGAGAAAGAATGGATGTGTGCTGACTTTGGGCAGCACAAAATCAGTTTTTGATTTTTATTCCTATGCAACATCAATGATAACTCATCCTTTCAATAATCAAAAGTCTAGTACTCAACCACATTTAAGTACAGAAACTCATGGTTCCTATGCTACAACTTCCTAGAGCTTCCTGTAACAATTTCTTGCATTGACACACTAGCTACTCTAGCTTGATGTAAGTCCAAGTTGAACTTTTTTATAGTTCAATGTACTTTTTACTGAAGTTCAATTGGTAAATGGTAAGCTTTTTCGTATACCAAGCTATAGGGTGACATTCCTAAAGGGTTGTTATAGCTAGTCCTATAAGACCACAAAGCATCATCCAAATGGAGGGACCAATCCTTCCTATTTGTGTTTACAACTTTCTTTAGGACTCTTTTGGGCTCTCTATTTATAGTTTCACTTGTCCACTAGTTTGTAGATGGCAGGCATTAGCAATTTTGTGTTTCACACGATACATAATAGGTTGTCAAACAGTTTATTAGAAAAGTAAGTGCCTTCATCACTAATGATAGCTCTCGGTGTACCAAATCAAATAACAATATTTTTCTAAATGAATTTGGTAACAACTTTAGTATCATTAGTGGGAAGGGCTAATAACTCTATCCATTTGGACATATAATCAACAACCACTGAAATATAAGTGTCTACATATGATGGGGGAAATGGACCCATAATTTCATTCCCCCAGACATCAAAGAGTTCGACTTAAAGGATACCATGCAAGGGCATTTCTTGTTTGCTTGAAATATTAGGAGCTCTTTGGCTTCTATCACATTGTTTTACCATTGCATTAGCATCCTTGAAGAGAGTTGTCCAGACATAACTTGTTTGAATCACTTTTGCAATTGTTCTTACTTCCCCAATGCAACCTCCACATCTAAACTTTTCTTTTGTTGAAAATTCAAATATGGAAGAACCACTCCACTTGCCAAGAAATTTACGAAATCAGCATACGAAGGTGTTGCAGCTTTCTGCTGCACTCTAGACAGACTTAGCAGTTGCTTGCAGGAAATGTCTCCTTAATCAGCACCTTATTCCTTTCTTCTACATTTTCAAGGATCCTATAAAGGTGGCCTGCAATTTGATTCTTTACACCATTCCTATTCATTATCTCCAGATCAAACTATTGCAATAGTAGCACCGACCTTATGAGCTTTGGCTTTAAATCCTTTTTATACAATCAAGTACTTAATGGTAGCATGATTTGAATTTATCAAATGCAAAGACAATAGCCAAAATCTCCTTCTCAATGGTGGTGTAGTTCAGCTGTGCATCAATCATGGTCATGCTAGCATAGTAGATAGAATGGAACATTTTCCCATGTTCTTACTGCCGCCACAACATAATCACTTGCATCACACGTTCCTTCAAATAGCTTCTCACAGTCAGGAGTAGTGATGAAAGGTGTTGTGATGAGTGCTTTCTTCAAAGTTTCAAATGGTTTCACACATTTAGAAATAAACACAAATGCTACATGATGTTGTAGCAATTTGCAAAGTGGTTTTGAAATTTGAGAGAAGTATTTGATGAATCTTCTATAGAACCCAACATGTCCTAAGAAACTTCTCACACCTTTTACAGAGGAAACTTTTCAATGACTTCAACACAATGCCCTCCTTGACAATAAAACAACACTTCTCCCAATTTAGTACCAAATTAGTTTCTTCACATCTCTCCCTTACTTGCTCCAAATTATGTGAAAATTTGTGGAACGATTCTCCACACAGAATTATCAATTAAATAAAAAATATGGACATCATGCACATTTGGATTAGTGTAAGTGCATTACATAATCCAAATGGAATTATTCTAAACATATGAAAGTTGTCTTCTCTTGATCTTCAGGTGCTATAAAATATGGTTATAACTTGAGTAACCATATAGGAAGCAGTAATACACATGCCCTACCAATCTATCAGACATCTAATCAATGAAGCGCAAGGGGTAATGATCTTTTCTATTGAACTTGTTGAGCTTCCAGTAAGCCTTACAAACCCTATAACTAGGGATAGTTCTACTTGGAATCATTTCATTGTTCATGTATTAACTCCTCATTTCTTAGAAACACATTGCATAGTCCTAACTCACATATTATCTGATATTGGATAAATAATCCTTGAATCCAGCCATTTGATGATCTTTTTCTTGACTACCTCTATCATTACATGATTCAATCTTCTTTTGGTTTCGATGCTATTCTTGGAGTTATCCTCCAATAAGATATAGAAACTTCTCAGCCTGTCCTTCGAGTACTCAAAACATTCTCCATCAAACAGAGGTGGTCTGTTGATGTTTCCTCCAGCAGCTTCTTCACTGAATACAAACATATTGAACCCTTGTGTCTTTTCTCAAACAATGTAAAGTGCTCAGCCTTGAGACCGAGCTCTGATGCCAATTGAAGGTGTAAACACGAGAAGGGGCGTTTAATTGTGTTAGCCAAAGTTGATAACTTTTTGATAATTAATAAACAAATAAAAAACTAGTTCGGTTTTGGTGACTTTCTTGAAGTAGAACCAATCGGATTCAGAGGCAGCAAACAATGAAAGCATAAATCATTTGACACGTAGATTTATCCTGGTTCACCATTAACTTGGCTACATCCAGTCCCCTCGTTCACAAAGCTTTAATTCACTAATTCAAATACCTTGAATTACAAAGCACCTGAACCTCCAAGCCAAACTTCCCAAATAGCCTAAACACCCCAGACTTTTGAGGAACTAACCACCTTGACCCTATAAGACAAGTCTTCTCATAACAACCTGACAACCCCATATTGAAGAAGGAACATAACCACTATTGAGTTGGATACAAAATATTGAAATTTGAGTAGTTGCTCTAAAAAACTGATAATAATAATAACTCTCACGCTTTAAGAAAAGAGCACTCAAAAAATATTTCTAACTTGAACAAGTGCTTCTCTTTTTGAACTCTAAGACTACTTTTTTCTACTTTTCGATGATTTTCTTCTTCAGCCTTGAGTATCCATGTATAGTTAAAATTTCGGCTTTAATTTACTCCTTGTTTAATTCAAAATTGTATTTTGTTTAGATTGTGTTTGCAAATTCTTCAAATTGATTATATTCCTTTTTTGTTTAGATTGAGATTGTAAATTCTTCAGATTGATTCTGTTCGTATTTTGTTCCGATTGCATTTGTAAATTCTTCAGATTGATTTTGTTCATATTTTTTTGTAGATAAATCTTGATCAAATCTTCTACAAATCTTGACCATATCTTTTTTCATACTCTTTTAAGTCAAATATATTGTTCTCATAAAATACTTTTGTTATCATAAAAACTCTAAGTATAAAATGAACTTGGTTCCAACACAAACTTTTGTGACCCAGCCCGATAGTGGATTTCGTGTTCCTCAAGCAATCTGTTGGTTTTCAGGTTGTGTTGAGAAGACTTGGCTTTTAGAGTCAAAGTGTTTGTGTTCCGTAAAAAGTCTGTAGATGTCAGGTTGTTTTAAAAAGACTAGTTTGTAAGGTAAGGTGTTGTGTAATTCAAGTTTTGAATTAGTGGATTAAATCCTTCTGAGTGACGGGAATGGACGTAGCTACCAAGTTGTTGGCGAACCAAGATAAATTCTTGTGTCACTTTAATTTTGAAGTGTGTATGAACTAGAGGAAACTTCTAAGGGTAACCTACCTGATACTGCTTGCATATATTGCCTAAAGAAAGCTCACAATAAAAGGAACATGTCCCATACAAAAAACAAGGAAATACAAGACACCTTTCCTAACTAACAAACGAGGACCTGACCAAATTTGGGTACCTAAGAATAAAATAATCTATCTTGCAGATATCCTTAGCAACAGAGTTATAACACTAGCCATGCTACCTGGACATTGCATGCTAAGGAAACATGACAGGAGAAAAGTCTATGTTCCAATACTTGACCCTCAAGAAAGGAGGATTCACATGTTATGGAGGTAATCAGAAGGGGAAAATCATTGAGCACGACACAATAAGTAATAGCTCCTTTCCGTCTATTAAAAATGTTTTACTTGTAAAAGGACTAATGCATAACCTAATGAGCATAAGTCAATTAAGCGACAATGGTTATGATGTTGTCTTCAATCAAAAGTCATGTAAGGCACTAAGTCAAATTAATGGATCTATACTTTTTACTAGCTAAAGAAAAAACAATATTTACAAAATAAACTTGCATGATTTGGAAAAACAAGAAGTAAAATGTCATATGCCTGTAAATGAAGACCAATTGATTTGCCTGTAAATGTCATAGTCGCCAAATTGAAAAGACTCGACTTAGTCATAGGCTTGCCAAATCTCAAATACGAATCAGATGTTCTTTGTGAGGCATGTTAGAAAGAGAAATAAGCAAAATCATATTTTTCTTCTAAAAATGTTGTTTCCACTTCTAGACCACTTGAATTGTGACATCTTGATTTATTTGGCCCTGTAAATACTGCTTTTGTCAGTGGTAAAAAGTATGGACTCGTTATTGTTGATGATTATTCCAGATAGACATGGGTAAATTTCCATAAACACAAGGATGAGTCACATAAAGTTTTCACTCCCTTATGCAAACAAGTCAAAAATTAAAAGGGTTTTTGTATTGCAACGATTCATAGTGATCATAGGGGTGAACTTGAAAATAAATAGGAAAAGCATTGGCACACATTGCTCTAGTGGGTTGCGTATTGCACAACTAGTTTTGAACAAAAATTGAACATTAACAATCGCATTGTGTTATTTTTAGAAATTTGGGCTAAGGCCCTTTTCCTTTCACATCTCCTTACCTTTTGAATCATTTTAAGCACAATAAGGCTTGTGTTTTGCACATTGCGAGTAGGGTGGAGCGGACAATTATAAATTTATGATAGTAGAGCAATGCACCATTTTAGGTTACACAATGGACAAGTAGTTTTATAAACTATTTCTTGCACATTTTTGTTTCAAAGTGGAGGATTGAATTGTGTTCATTAAAAATGTTTTAACAAGATTAAAACAAAGTGATGAAAAATAAAGCAGACAAAACAGAAACGCAGAACAACATAACCAATTTTTCCTAGTTCGCCACCGATACGGTAGCTACGTTGGGTCTCTTCAAACACAAGGATTGAATCAACTAATTCACCAAAATAAATTACCCTTCCACCGAACACCTACTAGTCAATTTGACTGTATTCAAGTCTTCTTAACCTTCTAACATAATACAGTCAAGTTGTTGAGGGATGCATACACTACTGGGATAGGTTACAAAAAATAAGTTTGAGAGTTTTTTAAATACTCTCACAAGTGGGTGTTTACATTGTTGTACTCTCAGAAAATATTTCTCAGCACTTAGAGACGGCTATATTGTGCCTTCTAGACCGATTGAGTATGTCACGTAGACCTTTAGACAAATAATGGATTCAAGGTGTTGAGGAGAGGATTCACGAATTTGTCTTATTCTAAGTGTTGACTTTTTAGAGCGTTGGTTATCTAGAGTGTTGAATGTTTATCAGATCGTTGACTTTTAAACAGATTCAAAAGATCAAATGCTTGACGCAATTATTAGAGGCAAACAATCACTTACTTGTAAAACTTATAAGAGGCAGACGATCACTAGCTTTATCATAGGCAAAGTGATCAGATGCTTGTTGTAGTCATTAGAGCCAAACTAATCACAGCATTGTTGCTTTAATAGAATGACCAAGGCGCGTTTCAAAGTGCATCCATTAGACTCAAAATACGGATTTCATAGCGGAGTCTTGATGTTCCTTTTAACTTAGATAGAATAACTTGATCTGTACACTTAAATAGAATATTAGTGCTTTAAATTGTTCCCACAAAATAATTTGTTGACATCATAACAAGTAAAGGGCATAGTTCTTTAAACCAACTTGGTTCTAACAATCTCCCCCTTTTTGATGACGACAAACATATGTTTTTGTGAACAACTTTTGATTTTAATGGAGTAAAAGTTACGATAGAATATCACAGCAAGGCTCCCCCTCAATATATATGCATGTATAAATGTAAGTGCGATGAGAGATACTATTTCCCCAAGGGGATTAGATTCTCACCAAGGAATGTACAATTTCCACTAGTGCTTTTCCTATCTAGCTTGTCTCCAGCATAATCAACATCACAAAAACATATTAACATGTACTCAAAGGATAGCTTATAACAAAGACCAAGATCAGTAGTACCTTTCAAATATCTAAAGATCCTTTAAACAACTATTAAGTGGGATTCTTTAAGGTCAGACTGAAATCTGGCACACGCACACTAAACAAAATATCAGGTCTAGAGGTAGTTAAGTAGAGGAGAGAACTAATCATTTCTTTGTATACCTTCTGATCTACCTTTTTACCCGACTCGTCATTATCAAGAGAACATGTTGGATACATAGGTGTAGACATAGGCTTACATTCATCCATTTTTAATTTCTTTAGCAGTTCTCTGGTGTATTTGGTCTGATGAATGAGTACACCATCTGGGATTTGATGAATTTGGATTCCTAGAAATAATTTTAATTCTCTCATCGTGCTCATCTCAAATTCATTTCGCTTTAACTTAGAAAACTCTTGGTAGAGTTTGCCATTAGTAGAACCAAAATTGATATCATCAACTTATATTTGAACAAAGAGAAGATCATTCTATGATGATTTCCTAAATAAAGTAGTGTCAACCTGGCCTCTTTCAAAATCATTCTATCATAAGAAATTGCTTAGTCTACCAAACCAAAGTCTTGGTGCATATTTCAAACCACGGAAAAAGATTTCTTTAATTTGAAAACATAGTTTGGAAATTCATTATCTTCATAACTAGGAGGTTGTTTGACATACACTTCTTCATTTATGTAACCATTTAAGAAAGTACTTTTCACATCCATTTGATATAAAATGATTTTGTTAAAAACTGCAAATGAAAGTCAAATCCTGGTTGCCTCTAACCTTACCACAGGGGCAAAAGTTTCAGTATAATCAATACCTTCTTATTGACTGTATCTTTGAGCTACAAGTATAGCTTTGACTCAAACCACTCCACCTTTCTTATTGGGTTTGTTTTTGAAAACCCATTTGGTTCCAAGTGACTTATTTGCTTTAGGTTTGGGGACAAGATCCCATAACCATTATTCATCCATTATCTAATAGAGCTTCGTCTATAGTTGTAGATTCAATTTCAAATAGTACTCCAAACATATATGTTTCTTTAAAAGAGGAACTAGTTTTCATAAGATCATCGCACTTCCAATGATTAGAGAGTCTGGATGAGAAGATTTGCATTTCCATCTAGATTTGGATTCCTGATGATTTTGATTTGTAGGAAGTTCATTTTTGGTTGTTCTTGTATTATCAAACATATCTTATGATTCATTGGATGTCAGTTTTGTTGCTTCCTCTGATATATCTAGTTCCTCTAATAGCTGTACATCTGCAAAATCTACATCTAGCTTTGACTTCTCATGGTCAAGGTTGTTGTATATTATAGGCTTTAGACCTTTTAAAGTATCCTAAAAAGGTGCACTTTTGAGATCGTGAATCAAATTTGCCCAGATTCTCTTTATTATTCAAAATATAGCATATGCAAATTTAATTAATGAAAGTATCAAATGTTGGGTTTTATTCCTTTCAAAAGTTCATAAAGATTCTTATTAAGAATAGGTCAATATAGATTCTATTCTTAGTATAACATTCAGTATTCATAACTTCTGCCGAAAAGTGCTTGGCAACATTCATTTTGGGAATCATTAAGCGTGCCATTTTCTGAAGAGATCTATTTTACCCATGTCCATATGGAATAATCATCAAAAATAACGAGTCTATACTTTTTACCACAAACAGAGGCAGTCTTTACAGGGCCAAATTAATCAAGATGTAAAAGCTTAAGTGGTCTAGAAGTGGTAACAACATTTCTAGAGGAAAAAGATGATTTTGTTTGTTTCCCTTTCTGACATGTCTCATAAAGAACATATGATTCTTATTTAAGATTTGGCAAGCCTTTGACTAAATCAAGTCTTTTCGATGTTGAGATTAACCTCCAATTGGCATGTCTTAATCTTTTGTGCCAAATCAGTAGTTCTTCATTAATAGACAACAGACATTTTACTTCTTATTTTTTCCAAATAAAGTAAGTTTATTTTGGAAATTTTGTTTTTCCTATGACTAGATAATAGTATGGATCAATCAGTTTGACTTATTGCCTTATTGCCTTACATGACTTTTGATTGAAGCCAACATCATAACCACTATTTCTTAATTGACTTATGCTTAGTAGGTTATGCATTAGTCCTTTTACATGTAAAACATTTTTAGTAGAGGGAAAAGAACCATTACCTAGTATGTCATGCCTAATGATCTTACCCTTTGATCAATTCCAAAACCTATGACTCTTCTATTCTTGAGGGTCAAGTATTGGAACATAGAATTTTATCCCATCATGTGTAGTGAGCATCCACCATCTAGGTACCATGACTGATGTTTTAACTTTGTTCTTAAGGATATCTGCAAGATAGATTATTTTATTCTTAGGTACCCAAATTTGGTGTTTTAATTTTTTGAACATTATCTTTCAAAGTTAGATTTTTTCATTTTAGGATTTGAAAATATTTTTCAAGATAACTGTATTTATTTGTTAAGTTGTCATGAGCATTTCCAAGAGATTTCAGTTTTGAAGAAATATCGTGATTCTTATTGAGAAACTCATTTAACATATCTATAAGGTCATGATGCGATAGTTCAGATAATACCTCAATTTCTACATCAACAGACTCATCGTTTGAATTAGAGTTAGAGTGTGTATCTGCCATCAGAGCCATGTTCTCATGCTCTTCATCTTCATCAGAGTCATCCCAAGTAGCCATAAGACCTTTCTTCTTTGCCTTGAAGTTTTTTCTTTGGGAATTTCCCTTTTCAAATTTAGGACATTCTAATTGGAAATATAATGGCTCTTTGCATTTATAACAGTTGATTATTTTCTTGCCTGATTTTTCACCTCTTTCTCTACTATTTTAGGATCATCTGAAATCTCTTTTAGAAAAGGATTTCTTCCTATTGTTTTACATGGGCTGAATTTTTCTTGAGATAAAGGACAGTTCTTCATCATCCGATTCTCACTCTGATCATCTAATTCTCTTTCCTTTGAGTCTTCAGTTGCTTGCAAGGCTTTGAAGATAACATTTTTTCCTTAGGACATGAGAGCCAAGGATTTTGACTTCTTCTTAAGCTCATCTTCAACTAGTGCAATCTCATGGGATCTGAGTGAACTCATTAGCTCTTCTAGAGACATTTTGTTTATATATTTAGCTACTTGAATTGATGTTACCTTTGACCTCCATTTGCTAAGAAGACTTATGAGGATCTTCTTGACGTGGTTAGAGGTAGTGTAACTCTTTTAGAGAACCATCAATCAAGATACCAGATTTTGGAATCTAGAAAACATTTTCTCAATGTCTTCAAGTAGATTTTCCTTAGCCTCATGTACCTTCTTATTTTCTTCATAGTTGAGAACAAGAGCATCAAAGATACTCTTTGTTGTTTCTTTGTTGCTGCATTTTTAGAACTTTTTGAAAGTGATAACATTCACCATGAAAGTTCTCGCTTTATGATGCGTCTTGTATTATTTCTTTTGATTAGCGTTGAGATCTTTTCTGGATATTTCAACACCAATAGTGTCTCTTGGTGCTTCATAGCCATATTTGACTATGTCCCAAATTTTAGGATCATGTGAGATGTAGAATCTTCTAGGCCTGTCTTTCCAGTACTCGAAACTTTCTTTATAAAACCGAGGAGGTCTACTAACGTTTTCACCTATAAATTCATCACAAGTGTTAGTCATAATAACACAAATCTTTACTCAAACATGGTTAAATGGTAAATATTGAGACCGAGCTGTGATGCCAATTGTAGAACGAAAAACCCAAGAAAAAGGGAGTTTGAATTGTGTTTTATTTTAAAAACCTCCTAGTCAATCTGATTATGTTCAAGTCTTCTCAACCTTCTAACTTAGTATAGTCAAGGTGTTGAGGGATGCATCCAATACAGTGCAAGGTTACAAAATAATAAGTTTAAGAGTTTTCTAAATATTGTCACAAGACGGTGTTTACAATGTTGTAATCTCATAAAATATTTCTCAATACTTAGACAAAACAAAGGATAAAGAGAAACAGTGTAGAGACGGTTGTATTGTTCTTATTGCAATGTGTTGTCATGTTTTTCGATGAGGGTAGAATATCCTTTTATAGAGAGCATAAGGGTATCTAATCGTTGCCCTAATTGAAAAAAAATCAACATGTATCATGAAGTTGCGTATCAAATCTTCAAAGATTGATTTGCCATTAAACCTTGTCCAAAATCATCCATATAATTTATTTGTGTATCTTGGTACAGAGATAGAAAGAGTAGATGATATCATGATCAGGGTATGTCACATAGACTTTCAAACAAATAACGGATTCAGAGCGTTGAGTAGAGGATGCATAAATTTTTCTTCTTCAGAGTGTTGACTATCTAGAGTATTGACTGTTTATCAGAGTGTTGACTTTTAAATAGAGTCAGACAATCATATGTTTGACACGATAATCAATGTGTTCATCATACTCATAATACATTTTTTTAGAACGGATTCATGAAGTTCCTTTTAACTTAGATCAAACATCGGAGGATGTAGCATAAATTCAATCTAAAATAACCTGGTTTGCACACTTAAACAAAATATTAGTGCTTTAAATTGTTTCCACAAAATAACTTGTTATCATCAAAACAAGTAACGGGCATAGTTCTTCAAACCAACTTGGTTCTAACATTTCCATTCACCATTCATCTTCAAACCAATTTGCTTATTCCTCTGACAAATAACTCTTTAGGTGTTCGAAAAAAGTTCACCTACATCTTCTCGAATCCCCTTGTTCCTTCTTTTTGAACTAAACCCAATAGAAAGATAACCTATTATAGGAACCAGTCAATTAAAAAAAAGGAGTATTACGAATTTGGGCAAGTTTGGTGATTTCTATTTCCATTCCATCATCGCCTATAAGAATAGGCATTCACAAACTATGTCCCAAAATATTAATCCTGAGATAACTTCTAACCTTAGCCTAACTGATTACCCATTTTTCACCAATGACATGAGGAATAGAGGTTTGGAGAAATTCAATAGTAACATTGAAGGTGCAAACACGAGAAGGGGGTTGAATTGTGTTTGACTAAATTGGGTTCTTTTTGCTAATTTATTTATAGCTGTTTCGAGTTTAGAGACTTAAATAGAATAAAAGTAGTAGTAAATGGGTTAAGTTATCAGAGGGACAAGTAAAACAAGAATTTCAGACTTAAAGTGACACAAGAATTTATTCTGGTTCCCCAACAACTTAGTAGCTACATCTAGTCCCCTCCCTTAGAAGGATTTAATCCAGTAATTCAAAACTTGAATTACATAGCACTTGACCCTACAAGCCAGTCTTCTCAAAACAACCAAACACCTACATACTTTTGGAGGAACACAAACACCTTGACTCTACAAGTCA
The DNA here is from genome assembly GCA_037974755.1 of Cicer yamashitae. Classification (NCBI taxonomy): domain Eukaryota; kingdom Viridiplantae; phylum Streptophyta; class Magnoliopsida; order Fabales; family Fabaceae; genus Cicer; species Cicer yamashitae. The sequence continues at coordinate 36,291,759 of JBBPBQ010000004.1, forward strand.
AATCTTCTCAACACAATCTGAAAACCAACATAATGCTTGAGGAACATAAAATCGACTATCAGGCTGGGTTACAAGAGTTGGGAGCAAAATGGTTTGCTTCTAACAAGTTGATTGTGACACTGACTCTAAGACTAAAAAACACTTAGAAAATATTTCTTTTGAGGAAGTATTTCTCTAGACCTTAACCTTATGAACTTTAATGACCTAGAAAATTTTGGGCTTGTGATATCTATTATTTTCTTCTTTAGCCTTAAGTATCTATTTATAGAATAGGTTAAGGTTTCTCTTTTGTCCTTGCAAAATTTAAATCATATCTTTGCAGATAATAAATGTATCTTATTATGAGTGTTTCTTCTTGTAATCAATTCTTGATCATATCTTCTTGTAGATTCTTATCAACTCTTCTTGTAAATAATTCATATCTTCTTGTAGATAAATCTTGATCAAATCTTCTTGTAAATAATTCATATCTTCTTGTACATAAATCTTGATCAAATCTTCTTGGAAATAATTCATATCTTCTTCTGATAAATCTTGATCAAATCTTCTTGTAAATAATTCATATCTTCTTGTGATAAATCTTGATCAAATCTTCTTGTAAATAATTCATATCTTCTTCTTATAAATCATGATCAAAACTTCTTATAAGAGGCATAGTTTTCAAACCAAATTGGCTCTAACACTTCCTTCCACCAATGTTCTTCAAACAAACTTGCTTATTCCTCTTGCAAATAACTCTTTAGATGTTCAACAAAAAGTTCACGTACATCTTCTTGAATCCTCTTGTTCCTTCTTTTTGTACTAAACCACAGAAGAGAGATAACCTATTATAGGAACCATTCAACAAAATAAAAGGACTATTACAAATATAAGCAAGTTTGGTGATTTCTATTGCAACTCCATCGCCTATAAGAATAGGCATTCACAAATTATGTCCCACAAAATTAATCTTGAGATAACTTTTGACCTCAACCTAATTGATTACCCATTTTTCACCAATTACATGAGAAGAAGAGGTTGGGAGAAATTCAAACGCGAGAAATGGGTTGAATTGTGTTTAACTAAATTGGATTCTTGTAGTAATCAGGTTAAGTGATCAAAGAAAGAAGTAAAACAAGATCTTCATAAAGGCTTGTTTGCTTCTGTCTATATCGTTTGCCTCCAAAGTTTTTGGAAATTTTTCTTTCAGAGTCAGATTTTCTCTTTTTAGGTTTTCAAACTCCTTTTCAAGATAACTGTATTTACTTGTTAAGATGTCATGAGTTTTTCTAAGAGATTTAAGTTTTGATGAAACATTGTGATTCTTGTTGAGAAACTCATTTAGCATATCTATAACTTCATTATAAGATAGGTCAGATAATACCTCAATTTATTCATCAACTAATTAATTATCAGAATGAGAGTTAAAGTGTGTATCTGTCATTAGAGCCATGTTTGCATGCTCTTCATCTTCATCAGATGATTGATCATAGTCATCCCAAATAGCCATAAGACCCTTCTTTATGCCTTGAAGTATTTCCTTTGAGATTTTCCCTTCTTAAGTTTAGGACACTTTGATTTGTTATGGAGTGGTTATTTGCATTTATAGCAGATGATTCTTTTCTTGGCTAATTTTTCACTTTCTTATATGCTATTTTGGGGTCGTCAGAAATCTCTTTTAAGGAAAGATTTCTTCCTATTGTTCCACATGCACTAGATTTTTCTTGAGACAAAAGACAACTCTTCATCATCTAATTCTTTTTCCTTTGAGTCTTTAGTAGCTTGTAGAGCCTTGGAGTTTGTTTTCTTTCCTTGTGATTTGATAGCCAAGGACTTTGACTTCTTCTTGGGCTCATCTGCAGCCAATTCAATCTCATGGGATCTGAGTGATCTCATCATCTCTTCTAGAGGTACTTTGTTTAAATCTTGAGCCTCTTGAATTGTTGTTACCTTTGGTCTCCACTTGCTGGTAAGACTTTAAAGGATTTTCTTGAAGTGGTTAGACGTAGTGTAACTCTTTTGGAAGACCTTCAATCCGAGAACCAGAGTTTAGAATCTAGAAAACATTGTTTCAATGTCTTCATCTTCTTGACAGGAAATTTTCCTTAGCTTCATCTATCTGCTTATTTCTTTCATAGTTGAGAATCAAAGCATCAATGATACTCTTTGTTGTTTCTTTATTATTGAATTTTCAGAACATTTCGAAAGTGATAACATTCATCATGAAAGTTATGGCTTTTAATGCATCTTATATTATTTCTTTTTATCAGCGTTGAGACCCTTTCAAGATATTTCAACACCAGCAACGTCTTTTGGGACTCACAGCCATCTTCGACTATGTCCCAAAGTTTAGGATTATCAAAGATGTAGAAATTTCTGAAACCTATCATTCTAGTACTCAAATCTCTCTCCATAAAACAAAGGAGCCCTGTTAACGTTTCCACCTATATCTTTGTCACAAGAGTTAGTGATAATAACATAGATCTTTACTCAAACACGGTCAAGTGCGCAACTTTGAGACCGAGCTCTAATGGCAATTGTAGAATAAGAAACACAAGAAAGAGGGGTTTGAATTATGTTTATTAAAATAATGGTTTTAATAAAGAACTTTTTATAAAAATAAAAAATAAAAAAAATGATAAAATAAAACAGAGTGACACATCCGATTTATCCTAGCCAACTCGGTAGCTACGTCCAGTCCCTTCAACCTGGAGGATTTAATACATTAATTCACCAACTGAATTAAACTTTCACTAAACACTTACTAGTCAAACTAACTGTGTCCAAGTCTTCTAAACCTTCTAGCTTAGTTAAGTCAAGCTTTGAGAGATGCAGTCACTACTGGGGTAGGATACAAAAGAAAGGTTTAAGGGTTTTCTGAATAACTCTCACAAGAGGGTGACTATAATGTTGCATTCTCATAAAAATATTTCTACGGCTGTAAAATACTTAATGTGGTAAGTTGTTGCTTGTACTTTTCAATGAGACTGACACATTATTAAATAAATATTTTTAGGATTTCTGGCTGTTGTCATGAAGTTTCATATCAAATCTTATGATATATTGACTTTCCATTAAACCTTGTCAAAAATATCCTTAAAATTGATTTTGCCAATCTTGATATGGAGACAAAAAGAGCGGAGCATATTGTGATCAGATATTGTCGCATAGACCATTAGGATGTTTATCAAAGAATGCACAAAAGCTTTGTCTTCTTAAGTGCGTTGACTATTGTCAAAGTGTTGACTTATTAGAGCGTTGACTATTATCATAGTTAAACGATCAAATGTTTGGCACAATCAATCAAAGGTAAACGATCACTTGCTTGTCACACTTATCATTGGTAGAACAGTCAGATGCTTGTTGTAATCGTTAGAGCAAACTTAATCAGAGCATTGCTTGCAATAATAGAACCATCAGAGGCACGTTTTAGAGCACGTTCATTAGACTTAGAGTATAGAAATTAAAAGCGGAGTCTTGGTGTTCCTTTAACTTAGTTCAAACATCAGATGATACAACGTGAAGTCATAAAGAATAACCTATTCTGAAGACTCGCACTAAAATGAAACATTAGTGCTTTAAATTGTTCCCACAAAATAATGTTTGTTCTCATCAAAACACTTAAGGATCATGGTTCTTCAAACTAACTTGACCTTGACCCTTTCTTCCCATCTTGTACATGTGGCTTTCAAAACCTATAGTCATTCATTACCTCTTTCACTGCTAAAATTAATTAGATTAGGTGTCTGAATGCTCGGAGTTTGGATTCAATTGAATGAACACCAATGATATTAACCTTTTTTTAATGACGATGATATTTAACTCTTTTTTTTTTTGTTCTATTTTCTATTGTTTTGTTTGATGAGAAAATGGGGAGTCTATTTTTTGAGAACAATGTTTTCCAAGTTTCTATTTTTAACTCCCTTGTTAGAATATGATACATCACTTTTATTCTTTTAAACATGCTCATATTAAGGCGGAGCTTTACTTTAAATAGTTTTGCATATATTACATTATTAAAAAGATAAATTGTTCCAAAAAAAAAGATGTTTGTCATCATCAAAAAGATGAGATTGTTAGAACCAAGTCGGTTTGAAGAACAATGACCCTTAATTATTTTGATTATCACAACAGTTATTTTGTGGGAACAATTTACCGTGCTAATGGAATTATATAAGTGTGTAGACCTTTTGTCATAAGTTTTAAAGACTTTACGCTGCATCATCTGATGAATAAAGAAGATAAACAAAGAAATCAACGCAATTCTCTAAAGAATATGCTAAAGTTGTGTCTATCATTTATCAACGCACCTCTGTTGAATTAGATATTACAAGCTCGCTCTGATAATTCTACATCCGATACATCTGGCAAACCAGTTGACAGTCTGTCGATGCATCAAGTCAACACTCTAATATAAAGTCAACTTTGTTAAGTCAAACAATTAAGCCCAAAACTTTGAAGAAGTAAACATCTCAACATCCTCTGCTCATCAAAGATAGACTTATCGTCTAACTGAAAAAATATATGACATCCTCTGAAAATGTCATCCTCTGTTTTTCTTGTTGCTTCCATCAAGATACGTTGAGTTAATTATGAAGACGGATTTGGATAAGTTTTTAATGATGATTCAAGATCTCTACAGATTCAATACAAGTCATTGTTTTACATGTTGATTTCATGCAATCACCACAACGGTCTGAAACCCTATTGGCTTTGAAGTTTCTCTATAAAAAGACTTCTGATCTTCACGAAAAAACATAGATACGATAAACCTAGTGTCGGTATATGTAACACCCCAAACTTTTTAATAAAATATTTTATTAATCAAATAGGATTTTAAATAATTAATTTGGTGTTAAAATTATTTTTGAATATACATATGTTGATAAATTTTGTGATTAATTTTCGTTATATGTGTGCTTTCTACGATGTGCTAATTTTATATATATTTGACTAAATGAGTAATGTAAATAACAAAAATTATATTTAATTATTTTATATATTTTTCTAAAAAATAATAGTATTTTAATGTAAATATTTTAAAGAATAAAATTTTAGACAATTTTACGTGTATATGCGCGTAGGTAATTAATGTGATATTTTCAAGTGCATTTGACGAATGTTAAGTCTGCACATAGTTATATTTTAATTATTTCTAACTATTTCCTATCTTGAGTTATTTACTTTATAAATAATTATTTTGAGATATTAGTAATATTGTGATTGATTTCCTTTATTTTTATATGCTTCCTATGACATCGTTATTTTATACATATTTATTGTGATTTAGTAATTAATATAAATATTTGATAGAATATTTATTTATTTTAACTATTCTATATAGATGGTAGTATTTATATGTGATTATTTGGAAAAATATTATAGTAATAATTATAGTTATTATTTTGAATATAAGAGTTTTGGTTATGAATGTATTTTAAAATGTTAATTACTTTAATTTATTGATTTAATAAAGAATTGATCTTAAAATAATATTGATGTTTTGGAAACGGAATTATATTTAAGAAAATGTTGAAAATGAGTTTCTGTATCTATTAGTTAGTTTAATAAAATAAAAGTAATAATAAAAAAAACAAAATAAAATTTAAAAAAAAAAGGGCCAAAGTTTAGTCCATATGCTTTATATATTCAAAAAAAGGATTTTTATATCCCTCTAATTGTGATAGAGAGAAAGAGCAACTTATATGTGCAGTCACGTGAAAATAAAAGAAGAACACAGCGATGGGTGCAGTCGCCCAAGCCAAGAGAAGAGAATTGGTTCCGACGATCGATAATTGTTCAAATAAATTTCCTCCGTTTTTGTCCAAATTTCAGTATGTTTTGATTCATTGAGTTAGTCAATTAAACATATTTTCTCAGATTTTTAACCATCCTAATTTCTCTCTAAAATAACCGACTTCTCCGTTTATGGAATTCATTATTTTGCACCGTTCTTGTTCACGGTAAGTCCGATTTAAGTGAAACCAACAACAAAACGATTGTGTAAATAGTGGCTATATTATCCACTAATTATTTTTCAATTTAGGATAGTTTATTTGACTCAATTTCGAAATTGACCATTTTAGAGTGTGTTATCATAATTTATTTTTGACGTTCACCCATAAACTGTCAAATTAGATCGATTAAAAGTCAAGGAGTCAAAGAACAAAGGTTATTTACTCGTTGACTCATATTTGTGTGTGAAAGCGTCGAAATAAGGTAAGGGGTGAGAGAGCATTTGAATCTATGAGTATGATATATTGGGAGATGAATGGGAAAACCGTATTTCCCAACGATTTATTCGGGGCTCGCTACGTACAACAGTAGCCCTTTTAGGAATAAATCAATTAACGTGCAAATATGGAAATTTCGAGATTAAAATGTGGAATAGAAACATTTATAAGGTGTTGATTGATTGAATTTCGTTAAATGTGTGGTATTTTATATTATTGTGATATTGGGTGTCGAATGGATTTTGTACAAATGTTTGATTAGACGACTTTATGTGATGTGATAATAAAAGATGCCTTGCAATGGTTCAGTTGTAAAATGTGATTTATAAATTTGTGATGAGAATATTGAAGTAACCCCATAGTTGATGAAATAGCTGTGATTCCAACTTGTGCTTGAGATGATAGTCTTAATGGAATATCAAAGGCCAATGAGGGGAGAAGTTAGATGTTATTTATTTAAAGTGGAGATTATCTTGTCATCAAATAGGTAGTGTCTAACAAGCTTAGTGTTGTTGGGGAAGTACAACTGAATGAGCCTGATCGTGGCGATCTATTGTTGAGCCTTAAGGCAAGATTGTTAAACCTTGGATGTATTCGAGTGGGGAATTCCTAGGTGACTTGGAGGTAGCCCTCCAAATGTCGGAGCTATCATACAACACACGTTTACCTCGATTGTCGCGTATATGTGTCTCTGGTTGAGTTGAGGGGATCTATGAGGACAGGGTCAATTTGAATTGTCCGTCCACTCGTGTGGTGATATAATATCAAGCTTCCTAACCAAGTACTTCAGAGTTAGAATGGTACCAAATTGTGAAGTAGAGTCTAAGCTCATGCATAGCATCGCATTTTCATGTGATTTTTTTGTTGTGATTAATATGCATCTTATGCGATAATAATTCCTCTTATGATTTAATGTTATAGGGAAACATATTGATTTTTCTTGAGTGATTTTGACTTTATAATGTGATGTTTTTTTCCTTGAAGAATGTATGTGTTATAATATAGTTTTATTATGATTATTTGCGTGTTCTTCTTATTTATATTATACTATCAACATGATTTCGAAACTCACATCCTTCGTTGTTAGTGTTTGACTTGTTTGGCCCTGCGTTTGCGAAATCGCAGTTATTACAGGTTAATGAGTCTTGAAGTTCGAGTTTGAGAGAAGTCTCACTCTGACATGTGATATTGAAAATAAGAGTTGTAATTTGTATTTTACTTATTTAATTATAAACGACTTTTTGTATGAAAACCTTATAAGTACTATTAAGTTTTTGGAATTAAATTAAGAAATTATAGTTAAAATCGAATTCATTAAGATTTCACTATTTTATAAGAAGAAGAAAAGTTTAAAATGTTCTATTTGTATTTTGAGAAATGTGATATCGTAAATAACTGATAAAAGTTTCTTTTCTTTGAAAGAATTTTTATTTATCTGCTGTAAATTTTTATAAAAATATTGTATAAATTATTATATAATTATTTTAGGGTTTAGGGTGTCACGTCATATACAGAAACACGTGAAAAAACTGTGTTATTTTTGAGTGCTGAAAAACTCAAATAAATTTTGAGAGCATATATTGTAAAATTCTCTTGTGAGAGGTATTCAAAAAACAATCTTAAACACTCTTTATAACATAGCCGTATAGTGGTTGCTGCCCTCGGTAACTTGACTGTACTAAGCAAGAAAGTTCACAATACTTGAACACAGTCAGATTGACTAGTAGGTGTTTAATCGACGTGTGATACTTTTGTTGATTATGGATTAAATCCTTTAGAGTAAAAGGAATGGACGTAGCTACCAAGTTGGTGGTAAACCAAGATAAATGGCTTGTGTTTCCTCTCTTTATCTCTTTATTTACTTTTTTGTTATCACATTTTATTTTATGATTTGTTTTATCTAAAGTTTTTTAAAACCTTAAAAACACAATTCAAACCCTCCTTTCTGATGTTTTTATCTCTTCATTTGTTCCTCAACGTAATTGACCTGTAACATCCAAACAAGAAGAAAATACTCTGAGAAAATATTAGAAGCAAAACATCCAAATTGGTTCAAAAAGACTAAAATTCCTTTTCTTTAATAAGATAACTACAAAATCACAAGAAAATAAATAAAACTAATAATAAAATGCTTAAAAACAAGAACTGATGAAGACTCATCATTGATCGACCTTAGAATTTCTGATTATTTAGAAGTACAAGTCCACAATGGACCACTTATAAAGATCATCCAACTTACACATGACATGCTCTAGTATGATTTTTTTATTAATTACATTGTAAAAATAATTGATATTTTCCGCATGTCATTACAACATTTTCAATCTATGAACACTCGTAAAAAACGTTGTCTTTTGCTACGAGAATGATATTTGAACTGTTGTATTTTAAGGTATTGTCTATTGTTTAGGGAATGAGTTTTCATAGTAAAGAAAACAATTTCCAAATATTGTAGTCTATAGTATGCTTTAAAGTACAAATTTAGAATTTCTAATAGCCAAAAGTTTTGCATGGTTGTCTCACTAAAAGTGTTGTTCATGTCTTTTATGTTATTGTCAGTTTCCCTATGGGCTTAGTTTTTAATATATGTCAAAAGTAGTTATATATAAATGGTTTTGTGTATCGTTGTTGATCTCCTAATTCTCAATATCCACTAAAGGTCTTGATTTAGAAAAACTATTTTGCAAACATCAATTTATCATGCATAACATTAATTGCATGCAATACATTGAAAACTATTTACATGTTATTTTTTAAAGTCGAAATTGATTAAGCAATTACATATATCGGTTAATATAAGTCCTAAAACAAAATCAGAATATTTTGAACATGTGAGTCGATTCACCAGATATGTAAATTGACTTACTAGTCTTCCTAGAAGTTCAATGAATTCACTCTCACATAGCATTAATTGATTCATGCAACTCACATCTTGTGTGAATCGACTTACATGAGTGAAAACATTCAGTTTTTTCAATTAAAATTATGTTGTTTCAATTGCAATGACTTGTCCTTTCATATTTGAGCCTTGTCTAAGAAATACCAATATATTTATTCATTTTAAATGGAATACTTTAATTCATTCTCCATTATTCATGTCTTCAAGAAACAATCTTAGATCAAAAACTTTTTTAGATTCGCTTTCTTGGTGAGACTGCATTTTTGTGATATAAACATTCAAGGTGGGGATAACCTTTCTTGGATTGATTGTTCCAACTGTCAGTAATTAAGCATTCAATTGGTTTCACAAAGATAGGTTTGAAAAGAAGGATCTTTCAAAGTACTAGAGCTAGAGATTACTCTAGGGTTGGAAGACTTTCAAGATAGAAGAGGTGTCTTCAATTTGAAGATGCTTGTTCAGATTTAGTGAGGGAGTTTTATAGAATTTTGCTTCTTTAGCATTTAGAAAAAAATGGATTGTTTGAAAAATCATTATAATTTCATTATTGATGAATCTTTGTAAAAGTTCAAATTGCAAGTAAAGGAAAAAACGGTCATTCATGTTGATGTGTATTGAATCTACTCTACACAGCAAGGACAAGTAGATGAATTAATATAAACGTATTGGTATGATCTTTCTTTTTTACTTATATTTTAGTTTATCGATTAAATTCAGTTTTATCTTTGTTATTGGTGTTTAGAGGTGGTAAAATAATTTTGTTTAGATGTAAAACTTGTCCTTTTAAAATTATGTTTATGGTATATTAATGATATTTAATGTAGTATTAAAGGATAATAATTTGATTGTATTCACATATCATGAATAGTGTTGAAATATGATTTTACATCCAAGAACTTTTATTCAATTTGGTGGCATATAGTGTGTATTAATATTTATGTAAAATTGTTTGATAAAAGGTCTAAGTCAATTAATAAAATTGAGTTAATACTCCTTTTAGTTCCTACAATATAGCAAGAATTTGGTTTTAGTCCTTGTATAAAAAAGTTTATATTCCACCCTTGTAATTTCATATTCTTCTTTTTTAGTCCCTCAATTAAGCTTGAACATCTAAATATGTTGAACTGGTATATTTTAATATGTTTTTGGATATAGTTCATATACACTTCCAACAGTCAATCATATCTATTGGATCATTAGAGATGTTTGACTTTTACCATAACTACTTTTAAAGTCATGTTCATGAATGGTTGTGATGTGCTGATTTTACACTCATAGTGCACGACAATTAAATCTTATGTTTTTAATCCATATGGATTTTAAATTAAGTAACCTTAATTAAGACTAGAGTATCAATTATGGTTAAAGAACTTGTCATTCAAAAATAAATAAGTTTTAACGCTGCATAAATTATATCAGATAGGAAAAACAAATCATACTTTAGGTCATTTTGGTGTTTCCAAGTTTTATTCTAGTCCATTTTGGTTCTTGGTCAATTAAGTTCTTCCAATAAGTGCACAAGTCTCAATGGATTAAGATTTTACGTCATTTTGGTCTTTACTAGGTTTATTCTAGTCCATTTTGGTTCCTAACAATGTAGTTCGTCCAATAAGTGTACAACTCTCAATGGATTAAGATTTTAGGTCATTTTGGTCTTTACTAGGTTTATTCTAGGTTTACATTTTATACATGAATGATGACTTTAGGATGGTCCAAGCATTGGATAATGCTATAATAAACTCTCACTAACCCAAGCATTGTAAAAGTATGTGGTTATAGCGTTTCTGCCAATTGGTTCTCAATTTCATCATGCTCTTAGAAAATCCATGTAGGTCTAAGAATACTATGCCTATGGGTACCTTAACAACACAATTTTACACTCAATAAGAGTATAAACATTATACTTCTACTTGTATATTTATGACCTACCAAAATGTGGAATGTTGGTAATTACAAGAAAAGCACAATATAATTGCATGTCAAAGAATTATAGTGCATTTTCCAATGACTAAGAATTCAATAATGTTGCTTATTGAGATTAAAATAATTTTTATATAAATCTCAGCATACAAAATGAGACTTAATTTGCAAGGTCTCGTAGAGTAGGTCATATGTTAAAGTGCGTGCAAAGGTATATGAGAATATAAGAATGATAACTTTTAAAAAAGTTACACATGCATTCCCACTTATCCAACCTATTTAACCAAAATTCGGATTCTCATTAAGAGTCAATTAGTTTTTAATTACTCTCTAACTAGATACTAATCTGCGCGTTGTGCGGTAGAATTTAATATATTAGTCAGTATAAAATAACAATAATATGTAATTAAAAGTAATGTTAATTTTGTTTTACAGTAGAATATACTCAAGTATTTATATACCTAAAGGTAAAATATTGTTGACTAATACAATTCATGCAAAGTATATTGAAATATGAGATTATTTATAAGGTTTTACAACTTCAAATATGCAATTCTTGTCTTTAATTGTTTTTGAATGTGGAATTGATTTATTCAAGTTTTTTTGTTTCATTGAAGTATTCCTTCTAATAATATATTTATTAAATAGTTATGAACTTATTTATCGTTAAAGTTTTACATTTAGCTATAATATTTCTTCATTTTAGATAATTTATATTAGTTTTGAAACATTAGATTTATAAATTTATGTACTTTTTCACGTTTTCAATTTTATATGCTCATTGTAATTCTGTCAATCTCACCGTCAATCAAAGCATGCGCTAAATAATATTGTGTGCCTTGCGATTTATTATAACATTCATCCGTGAGTGGTAGTTTGTTAAATTCAATATATTGAAACAATTCTTCACGTGTGCAAATATAGGTGATATATGTAGAAAAAACTCTACAAAGCAAAATATAAATTTCTTAAGGGTCAAAAACTTAAAATAATAATAATGTTTTTTACATAATAAAAATATTAGTTACACAAAATTGTCAAAGCCAAATAAAAATTCAATACAAAATGTAACCAAATTCTGTAGTTACGGTATTTTGGATGGAGAACAGTTTCTTCTAAATAATTAGAATTTGAAATGGAATCAAGAAACTTTAAGAGTGGTTGAAAAAAATTATAGGCAAGCAAAGTTTGTGAATGTTTAAGATATAGAAAGTTTTGAGTGAATAATGAAATAATTAGAAGTTATTCATTTCTAAATATTTAATATAATTCATTTTTTTTGTTACAATTATGATTTTTGTTTTTTTAGTTATAAAAAGAAAAAATGTTATGGGAGACACATTCAACATAGGGAAAAAACTCACTTCCTATGCAATAATAGTTATATATGATTTTGAACAGTAATTGACAATAAAAAAACAATATTATTGAAGTATTTGTGAACTAAGAGTGTGTCACACAAATAGTTGTAGCTTGATTGCATTTCATAATGTCGTTATCATTGCTTGAACTGAGAATGTACAAGAGAGTGGTTGAAAAACAAAAGATATATTTTGATGTGTGTATGTTGTCAAACTTGCATTGAAATGCTTTCAAGATATTGGATGGATTGAATTTTTTTGTATAAGTTATTGAAATGAAACTTTAAATGAGTAATTAGAGCTTTTTAAGTGTATTGATGAGTTATTGAGTGATAAATTAAAGCTGAAATGGTATAACGTATGAAATAATTATACTTGGATGGGCAAGTGAAAAGACTCGCGTTACATTTTGGAGAAATAAAACACAATATATAGAAGTAGAAGATAGAAACAATAGTGTGCTTTGGAAGGTGCCACATCAGAATTTGTGAGTTGGCAAATATTGGAAGATGTGGCATAGATGAAGATGAGTTGTCACAAATAAAATTATAAGAGAAAATAGATGATACACATATTTTACATTGAGATGCTAAATTTCTGGTACAAAATTATCAAAATAAATTGTCATAATTATAAATAATTTTGAGTATACAATCCCAATTATCTCAGAGTGGAATACGATTCTGATTTTCATTAGAGACCACGATTCTGATTAGACACCATGAGTATATAAATATACTAATGATAAAATATTTCAGAGTGGAATACTAAGTTTACAATGCAAAATTATTTAAAGAAGTAATTATACAATTTATCATCAATAGAATTTCTGATACTTAACCACATATGTTGCACAAAGTAGAATATAAGAATTATTAGGACAAGTGATTAAGTGATGACAATATAAAACTCAAAATATTAATAATTTATCATTGATAGTTTTTTGTTTTAACTTTTGGAATTCAGAATTTAACAACATTTTCTACATATATATCATTAATAACATTATAAGTTTGTAATTAAAAACTGAAAAAATAGAGTCGTCTATTACAGATAAAATTCTCAAAAGAATTTTTATAAGCAAGGTAAACTAGGTTACATTTTCTACATTATTGCTGCATTATGTTTACCTTTACTGCATTACTTCAGCGTGTATCAAATTATTAATTATTATTTGTTATCAATGCAGAAGAATGCGGGAAAAAATGCAACAAATCGGGAAAGGTTAACGGTCCATCATACATTAGGACCTAAGTTGCTTGTAAGGAGAGAAATGAGTTGATATGATTTACTCAATCTATTATTGATAGTACACTTAATTGCACAAGTACTTATTATATGTACTTACTTGAAGGAATTGAGAGATGGCCGACAATTCAGTAGGAGAGATATGTATTCAATTTGTCATAAAATATTTTAATCGGTCATTTGTCAATGAAGAGGACAATAAAAAGATGTAATACGCCAAAAATGACATTTTATAGTGCGTCTTTTACAGCGCTTATTAAATACAAGCGCTGTTGTATAATATTTTACAGCGCTTATTAGGGTCATATAAGGTCACATTGCGCTTGCACATAACGTTTACAACTCTTTTACAACGCTTTTTTAAAAAGCGCTGTAAATTGAAGCGCTCTCACATAGCTTTTACAGCGCTTTTTGAGCACTTTGAACACAAGCGCTGTAAAATGTAGCGCTCCCACCTTATGTTACATAGCTTTTAAAGCGCTTTTTGCAAAAGCGCTGTAAAATACATGCGCTTTCATATAATTAAATGACCTATTAGAGCGCTTTTTATAGAAGTGCTGTAAAAGGCTTGCGCTTTCATATAATTAAAGCACCTATTAGAGCGCTTTTTATACAAGCGCTGTAAAATCATTCACTTTAAATAAATAAAAACAAATTTAATACGTTCTCATAACCCTACGAACTCTCATCTCCTCTACTTTGCGAACCCTCCTCTCCTCTACTGTGCGCCCATCTACAAATTGAATACGTTGCCCCTCCTTTAAAACAAATTGGATACGTTGTCTTAGGTACTGTATTTATTAATTTGTTGTTGTCACTAAAACTGATAAATTGTTACATATTAGATATGTTCTGTTTTGAAATTGTTACATATTAGATATATTCTCACGATATGTTCTGTTTTGAAATCAGACTTGGACCTTGGTTTCCATTTTCCAATATTAGATATGTGTACTATATATAGATTGGTAAAATGTTATCAGTAGCTTATTATTTGTGTAACTGCATTTATATAGGTCATATAAAATGGACCGGAAATGGATGTCTGCCAATCGATTGACAAAAGAGTATGAAAATGGAGTGAAGGAGTTTGTTGAGTTTGCAGTGAAGAATGCAAAAGATCCAAACAGAGTCGTTTGTCCTTGTTTAAAATGTTGTTTTGGAAAACACGTTAGAGAAGATGAATTAGAAGGACATTTAGTATGGTATGGAATTGATCAAAGCTATACATGTTGGATAAGACATGGTGAGAAAAAAAGGAAACATTAATTTTGAGAATGGTTCGACATATGCTTCAACTGATTTCGACACAGATACATATGAGCCGGACCGAGTTGAGGAGATTGCAAAAGCAATTGAAGAAGATCTTCGTGATTGTCCTAAAATGTTTGAGAGCTTGTTGAGTGATGCAGAGAAACCATTATATAATGGTTGTATTAAATTCACAAGACTGTCGGGCGATATTAAAGTTGTACAACTTAAAAGCGAGTAATAGATGGTCTGATAAAAGCTTCACAGAATTACTAACACTCTTAAAAGATATATTGCCAAATGATAATGAACTTCCCAGTCGAACCTACGAGGCTAAACGAATTTTGTGCTCTATTGGTATGAGTTACATAAGGATTCATGCGTGTCCTAACGATTGCATTTTATTTCGAAACGAATATGAATTACTAAAGGCGTGTCCGAAATGCAATGTCTCTCGATATAAGAAGAAAGAATCTACTCCAGCAATTCCTATAATACCGAGATTTAGGCGCATATATCGCAGTGAAGAAGATTCAAAACACTTGACATGGCATGCAGATGAAAGAATTAGAGATGGATAGTTTTGACACCCTGTAGATTCTCCACAATGGGCAAAAATTGATCACAAGTATCCTGAATTTAGGATAGAGTCAAGAAATCTACGACTTGCACTTTCTACTGATGGAATGAATCCACATGGTCTTCAAAGCATCTCACACAACATGTGGCCTGTGATTTTGTTGATTTATAACCTACCTCCATGGTTATGTATGAAGCGTAAGTTTATGATGTTGTCTCTGTTAATTTCTGGACCCCAACAACCAGGGAATGATATCGACGTATACTTGGCTCCTTTAATTGAAGATTTAAAAAATATGTGGGAGACAGGTGTGGAAGTTTATGATGGGTATAAGAAAGAATGTTTCAATTTGAGGGCTATGTTGTTCGGCACAATTAATGATTTTCCAGCATATGGTAATTTATCATGATATAGCTTTAAAGGTCAGTGTGCATGTCCTATATGTGAAGAGAGTACAAATTGGATGCGGTTGAAACATTGTAAGAAGAATGTATTTCTTGGACATCGTAGATTTTTACCTTATAGTCATCAGTATCGTGGTTGGAGAAATTCATTCAATGGAAAATCATAGGAAGATAGAGCTCCTATAGCACCGACTGGATATCGAATACTTGAAAAAGTACAAGGTTTGACCAACAAATTTGGCAAACCTTTTGCAGGAGAGGTGGTCAAAACTGGGTGGAAGAAAAAGTCAATTTTCTTTGAATTGCCATATTGGAAGTCATTGTATGTAAGATATTTTCTCAATATGATGCATATTGAGAAAAATGTATTTGGCAGTGTTATTGGTACGTTACTCAATGTACCAGGCAAGTCTAAGGATGGCATCAATGCAAGATTGGACTTGGTCGATATGGGAATAAGAAATGAATTGGGTCCCGTAAAGAACGGAAATCGCACATATCTACCTCCAGCCGCTCATATTATTTGGAAGAAAAAACTATAACTGAACTATATATAGGTGTTATGGTTCCAAATATAGGTATTTTACTAATTATTTAGCATTTTACAGAAACTGAACTTATATTGTAATTTAACATATTTAACTTGAACTGAACATAAACTTTGTAATTTTACAGCGCTTTTGTTAATAAGCACTATAAAAAGCCTTTAAAAAAAATAAGGAAGTCACATAGCCCTTGCACATAATAAAACAAAGAGGTCTTTTAAAAGGCTTTTAAAAGAATAAAATAATGAGGTCTTATACAGCGCTTTTTCACAAGCGCTTTAAAAGGCTTCTAAAAAAGCGCTGTAATAGGGTTTTAAAAGATAAAATAAGGAGGTCTTTTACAGCGCTTTTTCAAAAAAGCGTTGTGATAGGGTTTTATATATAACAGTAAACCGCTTCAGTTTCCTCTTCATTACGTAAACTTCATACGCTTGTTCCTCTTCAGTTTCCTCTTCATTCTCCTTCTCATTGCGAACCCTACGAACCCTACGCTTGTTTCCTCCTCATTACTAACCCTCATTACGTAAACTTCATACACTTGTTTCCTCCACATCTTCATTCTCCTTCTCATTGCGAACCATCTTTGTTACTAACCCTCATTACGTATTTCTGCGAACCCGTAACCCTACACTCGTTTCCTCTTCGTTCATTTTCTGCGCTGTTCTTCTTTGTTACTAACCGAACCCTACGAACCCGTAACCTTAAGTATTTCTTCGCACTTTTCAGGTATTGTATTTATTAATTTTTTGTTTCACTAAAATGCATGTTGAACTTATACTGCTACGTACTTAGACTAATGCATGTTGAACTTGTTGAAGTTATACTGAACTGCATGTTGAACTTGTTGTAGATAAATGGATACCAACAAGGAGTTAGATTGTCAAAATGAAGAAGTTGGCAACACCAAGACTTACGAAAATGAAGTCAAACGTGGTGCAACCATCATGCAAAATGTCATCAAAGCAAGAAGTACTGGCATAAAATTTGAGGTATACTATACTTTGTTTGCTGTTTATTTTTTATCTTTTTTGAAACCATGTACTTACTATATGAGTTTATTAGGTGGGATGGAATGAGAGTGGTCAGCCAATTGACCCCAACAGTTCCATGTTTGTAAGTTATATTAGGGATGTTGTTCGTCAGAATATCCCCATCACAATTGACGATTGGAGAGATAAGGTGTTGAAGGATGCAAAAGATGTACTGTGGACTGATATACAAGTAACTTTTTTACTCCACTTTTTTGTTACTTATAATTTTTTCCATTGAAGTACTTTACTCAAACTATATCTTTATTTGGTTTGCAAACTACTTTTGATGTTGACGAGGTGAGAAAGACTTACGTGCTGAGAGTTGCCGGGAAAATACACCAGGGTTTTAGATCTCACGTCTCAAACTGCTATCTAAGAGACCGTGAAGGAAATATGAATGCGGAAGGTCCAAAAATATATAAACATTATATATCAAATGAGGAATGGAGCGCATTTGTAGCAAAACGTTCAGACCCCGCGTTTGTTGTAAGTGATTAATTTATTCGCATTTTTGTTTTATTATTCATATTCATAGCGTATTTTAAATTTTTACACGATTGTTATTTTTTTAAATAGAATATTAGTAAGGCAAATTGCGAGAGGGCCAAAAATCCGATGCACCCATACAAAAAATCTGGTATGGGATATGCACGTCTAGAGCAAAAACTTGTAAGTAATTAACAAAAAATCTCGTACATTATAAACTATAGTTTCTAACTAATATTTTGTTTATGATCTTAACGAATAGCTACAAGACACCCAATCCGATCAACCGTTGGGTCGTCATATCTTGTGGAAGGAAGCTCGCGTAAATAAAGATGGAGTTGTTGATAACGAAAATGTTCAAAAAGTAATAGAACTTTGTGTTAGTATATTTATCAGTTTAATATTTTTTAATATTGTATTTTAAAAATGATATTGAACTTATCTTTTTAATCCTACGTGTATTTTAGGAGAGTCTCGAACAAAGTTCGGAAAATCAAGAGGACAACAAAGCTAGTTGCAGGCACATACTCGGAAAATTGTTTAATGTTCCTGAATATTCCGGCCGCGTGAGGGGGAAAGGATTTGGCGTAACTACTAGAACCTATTTTTCACAAGAGAAGCGCCAAAATCCATCTTATGAGGAAGTATTAGAGAAGCTCAAATTCCTATTAGAGCAAGTGGCACTCTTGGTGAAGAATAAAGACAAGCAACTTTGAGATAAGCTCCAACGTGAAATAGCAATGGAGAGTGAAAACGCGAGTTGCAACATTGGTCTCAAAAGTCTTCCTAAGGTAATTAATTACTTAATAAAATAAGAAATTCATTCAACCTAATTGTTTCACATACTTATGTATTAACAATTGATTTAGGGTGTCACTCCTTGCGTGCTGTACTTATCCTCCCCTACTCATCGCAAGGTCGAAAAAGGAACATTGTACAATACTTTGGGAGAAGTATTGCACAACACACCAATCCTTGCGGGCCATGTCAAAGTATCACCAGTTATTGCTTTGGAACCAAATGCACCGTTGCCTATACCGGACAACGATGCAGATATGAAGTATTTGGGCGAAGCAATTGGTAGTTACGTTGCATGGCTCAAACATCTTGTTGCCCTTGATAAGGTATGTTTAATTAATTGAAATTTATGTTTAATTGATATGTATATTTAATTGCACGATATATGATTATGATTGATTATATTTAATTGCTGATTTTTTTCCGCTGTTAACTTTAATTTTACATTTATTTAGATTCAGACAAAGTCTAAAGGGAATGATAAGAAGATTCCCAGAAACGAGTCAGTCACATCGCCAGAAAAGGTTTGTCACATTTATTCTGTAAGGTTTGTCATTTTTTCAGATTCAATAAACTAACAAACTGATTAACCTCATTTTTTCAGATTCAATCCAATAAACCACCCACACAGCAAACCAGCTGCCAGAATAAACCAGCTGCCGCACCACAACTGGTTGTTCGTGGTAAAAATAAAGCCGACAAACTTCAAATATTGGAGGGTAATAAAGCTGGCAAACTTTAAAAGTTGAAGGGTAATAAGGCTGCCAAAGTTGCAGCTCAAAAACTGGATTGGGGAAAATCAGTTGCTGCTCCTGCTCCTAAAATAAGTCAGCCACGCCTTGCTCGATATGGATCGTGTCTTGACATACAGGCAAAAATGAATATGGGCAGCAACAACGATTCACGCATCATAAGCATGGATAAAGCTATATTCGGAGATGAGTATGAATAATTTCTAGAAATAGAGCACATATACGAACTTCTCAACCATAAGGAGCTGAGTGCTACTGTCATCAGCTTATACATTAGGTAAAAATTACTTTTTATTGCATTTATTGGTAATTAATTTAATTTATTGGTAATTAATCTTATTTGAAATTTTTATTGAAGGTATTTGTATGAGAAGTTGGTGTGCATGCGCAGATTGTCAAAGAGATTTTCATTCTTGTCTCCGCATAAGCTTTCGATGTTTAAGCTCGATCCAGTGAATGTAAAGAAATACGTTGTAGATATCCTATTACGAAATAAAGAGAAGGATAAGTTGTTCCTTGCACCATATAATTCAAGGTACGTAATTATATATTCTTTATTTATATCTTTTTTAATTTATGAGATCTTAATTTATTAGTTGTGTAAACAAAATATTTGTTGTTGTAGGGCACATTGGGTGCTATTTGCAATCCATGCGACCTCTGAAGTTATGTACTATTTAGATCCCTTGCACGGTCATTACAACAATCACTTCGATATAAAGACTATGTTCGACATGTAAGTAATATTCATTTATTTCTTACATATATATATAAATAATGTGTTTGTTAATGCTATAATAATCACATTTATTTATTCGATAGTGCTTTACAAGTTTTTGGAGCTCAAAGATGTGCTACAGTGTCGAAGCAAAAGTCAAATAACATCACATGGATTCCAATAAAGGTTTGAAATATATGCCTTTAAAATTTCATTTACAATCAATGCACAAATATTTATTGACCTATATGTTTTATTTTATAGTGCCCTCGTCAAACTAACAACATAGACTGTGGGTACTAAAGGAAGACTGGTGTCAGTATGTGATTGAAATGAAGATTATTTGATTTGTTGGGAAATGGCATGTGCAAGGGATAGTTATATGAATATATGGTAGATCTGTTCTGTGTAGTTTTACAAGTTATATGTATATGAATAGGGCACATTTCAAAAATTGTGAATATGTAGTTATATGAATATGTATATAGTTCTATGCTGTTGTTAATATGTGAATATGTGAATATGTATAGGTATATGTATTATGTTCTGTGCTGTAATTTGTTGTGAACTAATTGTGTAAATATGTAAAGTTATAAAGTTAAATTATAAAGTTATATAGTTCTTATGTTGTGTACTGATTGTGTACTGCTTGTGAAATGATTGTGTGAACTGATTGTGAACTAAATCTGGATGAAAATGAATTTGGAAAAAAAATTAAAAGACAGCGCTTTCTAAACAAATGTCATAAAAAACCAAAAAGCACTTTTTAAAAATTCCATTTACAGCGTTTTTTAATAAAACTAAAATAAGAAAACACCTATTACAGCGCTTTTTCAAAAAAACGCTATAAAACGGGTATTAGAATGCACCTATTACAGCGCTTTTTTGAAAAAGCGCTGTAATAGGTGCATAATAATGCATCTATTGAATTTACAGCGCTTTTTTGTAAAAGCGTTGTAATAGCTGCATAATAATGTATCTATTGAATGCACCAATTACTGCACTTTTTTGTAAAAGCGCTGTAATAGGTGCATAAAAATGCATCTAATGAATGCACCTATTACAGCGCTTTTTTGAAAAAGCGCTGTAAAACGTGCATAAGAACAAACATGTTTGTAGCAGAGATTTACATGAATGCACCTATTACAGCGCTTTTTTGAAAAAGCGCTGTAAAACGTGCATAAGAACAAACATGTTTGTAGCAGGGATTTACAGCGCTTTTTCAAAAAAGCACTGTAAAACGAGTATAACAAGCGCGCAATATATCTACCTATTTTACAGTGCTTTTTTATTTTAAAAAGCGTTGTTGTATCTTTTTACAGCGCTAGATACTACAGCGCTTATTTTTTTGAAAAAGCGTTGTAAATGGCTTAAAAAAAGCGCTGTAAAATACGTTTTTTCGCGTAGTGTAAGTGCAATTCTAATCCAATTAGTGTCAACTTTATTAACCAATGGTGACATGTAGTTCCTTTATCTAGATTTGTTGATGTGTCTCCATTCCATGCATATCCAAATGTTGTGAATGACAGAAATGAAATATGTTTTGGTTAGTGAGATACATAGTATTCATTGGCTGTAATTTGGTATTTTAGTATCTCAGGAACTTTTTGTGAGATTTAATAGTTTGGACTTCATCGAATTTCCTTTGCCATACTTTTGGTGTTTGCATCAATGCATCTATAAATAAATATAAGATTTAGGATTTAGTATTTGCACCACCAGTAGCATTGATTTTGGTTCATTTTCTCTCTCTCTGTCATTCCACTTATGAATGAAGAAAGATTCTATTTCATTAAAACACAATTGTTTTCTCTTTCTCTATAAAATTTATGAATTTGTTACTTCATTCTCAATCAACAATTTGATGATACATGGCGCATAAATGTGCCCAAAGAAATTTGGATTGCCATTTGTTCAAGAAAGCAACATTTTCATTTTGGAAGTGGAGAAAATTCTTGTATATGAATGAAATTGAAAGGGTAAGAAAGATGAATGACAAAACTATAAATATATTATCTTGGTTTGGATTTTTATGAATTGTGAATAGGCCTAATGTTTTGTGTGAAAGTAATGCTTTAACGGATTCATTTGTTTCCGGGTTCTTGATGAACTAAGTCTACCCAATTGTCTAATTTCCTAATTCTCATATTCTATATAATCATTTTCTTTTTATTGGAGAGTTCGAAATAAAATTCATTTGAATATGCAAAAACAATTGCAAGCTTAAATTGAGAAAATTTCTTCTTAATATGAAGTTTTTGAGAATGTGTTTGGAAAAGAACATCTCCGATATGTTTTTTGTATGAGACATAGGATAACACCATCTCAAATCACTAGATCTACTTATCCCTCTACAAGATTGACATCTTCCTCCGAGGCAAATGAGATGATGAGGAAAATTCAAATTGAAATCAATGCACTTAAGGAAAAGATTGCACAATTAGATATCATGAAGGAGAAATTTGCACTTGCAAATGCAAAATTCAAAGGAAAAAGAGGTAAAATTGTTTTCTTGACTCAATTACCTATTTCCAAAGACTTGTGCTTGATATGATACACGTATCTACTCCATAGTAAAGTATATATATTGTTGTAATTAAATCATAGTTACCCTTTTTATCTTGTGGTTGAGATGTTTATTACTACTATCATATCGGTGAATTAGTTTGATATGCTTGTGTGTTTGATGTTAATATTAAAGTCTTGAGTATGTGTTAAAAAGTCGGTTGAATTTGAGTTTAATCTATATATTTATATGTTTTTTCAGGCAACATACTTAGAATCGCCAAGAGATGGTAGATGTTCCGCTAAGTCTAGCTACTAGCCTAAAGATCATTGAGCCATATTATTAGGGACTATTTAGATTTTTTTGAACTTGTAAGTTTGATGTAGTTGTTTGAAATATTTAGTGTACTTCACTAATATTTTGGTTTTTGTGCCCTTACACATAATAGAGTATGAGTTTTATGTTGGATGAATTATTTAATTAATTAATTAATTATGGATTGACAATATTGAATTATTATTAACTAAATTATGTGTCGGGCTTTTGTTGTTGAATGGACCATGATAGGTTTGACCATTCTATTTAGCCTATTGAGAGGTCTTTGCCCTTAGTCGTTTAGCTATTTCATTTTTATTCCATCAGACGGTTAACCTAATCTTAATTTTGAATCCTAGATAACGATGAAGGTAGTAAACCACTCATATCCTTGGTCTCTCAACGAAGATCTCTCGAATCTTAAAGGTGCGCCGTTTTCAATTATTCTTGATAATGTAAATATGCCATAACTTCGTATCTATGATTTTGGTTAATATTTTAAAAATATCCAACAGTTGGTTTCAGAGCCAAAAGCCAAACAGGTATATGTTATGGTTGTCATGAAAATTATAAGAATCATGATACATGACTTTAACCTTGATGCAAATCCTTGAATTTGTTTTTCATCAAGATTATGTTTTATATTCAGGTTTCCTTTTCTTATAAACGCTACTTTTTGAACCATATTGCCAAATGCAAATCATGATTCGAGCAAGCTTTTATAAATTACATTTGCTAAAAACCAAGGGAGAAGATAGAATAATATTTATTGTAACTTATTTGATTTAGAAACTGATAATGGGATTGGATAAAATAAGGAGCAAGGGACCTGATAAAACAAGTTTTATTTTCCCTCACTAAACCATGGGACAGTTTTTTGTCCTAAGTATACGCTATCCAAAATACAAATATACTCCTTTATTTTCTACTAAAAAAATATATCTCTACTCTTTCTTCCCTCATTTCTCTCTCTTTCTATTGTCTCATGTCTCTCTCCCTCTTATCTCTCTACTCTCATGCTTTTCTCCCTCTTTCCCTACTCTCATGTACTTCTCTCCTTCTCTACTTTCTCATGCCTCTCTCTTGTCCCTCCCACTTATCTCTCTCTTCTTTTTATCTCTTTATCTAGTCTCCATATACTCTCTCATGCCCTCTCTCTCTCCCCTATCTCTCCCTCTTATATCTATCTCCCTTATCTCTTCTTTTTTTTACTATCTCTCTGTACCTCATTTTTCTCCTCCCTCTCCTTTATTAATATTTTGATTCTAATGTTGCTCATGACATAGAGATATTGAGGCAATTTTTGAAAGATAGAGATTTTGGTGAAACAAATGATATGATATACATTGATGAAGAAGAGAACGCGACAACTATTAGATATTGGCATAATCATTCTACTACAAGTAAAGAACCTTATACATAGATAATTTCTAAGGTAAAAAAAAAATATGCATAAGAGAGTTAAGCTATATAATACTCGTCTAAGGGTCTGAAAACCTACCTAATTAGAAGAACATTTTTTGCATTTTTTTTAATTGTTTTTTTGCGACTTAGATTTATGTCCCCCAATTTTTTGTTTTTTCTTAAGATTTTTTTTAAAAGAAATCCTTATAAATTATTACTATATATGATGTCCTAAATTTATG
Organism: Cicer yamashitae; assembly: GCA_037974755.1. Lineage (NCBI taxonomy): Eukaryota > Viridiplantae > Streptophyta > Magnoliopsida > Fabales > Fabaceae > Cicer > Cicer yamashitae. The sequence goes on from JBBPBQ010000004.1 coordinate 36,316,431, forward strand.
GAACTAAATTCCGGTTAATTGATCATGACATGAATATATTTTGTGTAAAATTTATTTTATTGTCATGAGCCATCATATATTCTAAATGTGACACTAGAGATTATTTTTATTTTTCGGAAAATTGATATTAAAAGTTGAAAGATGTTAAGTATACATCACTGTTTTATAAATTGTAGGTTGGCAAATCTTACACCTGAAGCTCCTCGAGATCTGACCAGAATTTGTTTGTGTTCTTCATATGAATTATTTAGCAACATGTTCCGAGGGTCAGTTCCTCTGCACTTGGCCCTCCTTTTGTCTACTGCAATAATGTCTGTTGTTATGCATAATTGCTTTAATTTCTTTCCTCTTCTCACGTCTAAGATGTACTAGCTTGCAATTCCATCTATGGTCATTAATTGTCTTAATTCTAATCATATTGCACGTTCCATTCCATCTCACAACTAAATTTAACGTTCCTTCAGATCGAATTAATATATATATATCAAAGCTAGAGAAATACTATAGTATTTTTAGTTAATACGTATATTCTTTGATATGTATGTTATAGTTTTATCAACGTCAATAACTAAGGTGAGAGTTGTGCAATGTACCGAAAAATATTTATAAATCCAAGTATTTATAAGATTAAAATTTTATTAAATAATGATAGAAATTTGTGTAAGTATATAATCTAAGAAAACAATCGGGACAAAAAACAGTTGTTTCATTAAAAATCTTATCAAAAAAATTCAGAGGAATAAAATTATGGTCAAAGAAAAAAGAGTGCAATGCATCAAATAACAGAAAATAAACCAAAACATAAAGCTCACAAAATCTATACATAACCTTGTTGCGATTAAAATTCTCCCTAATAATGCCAAGAATCTTGTCCAAACCAACAACATTAAATCCCATGTTAGCCATTTTGTCTGCACAACGTTTGTCTTGAATAACACATTTCAAAGCAAATAGAGCCAATTAGACCATCTATTTCTAAGATGCCAAGGAACAATTGCAGAAGACTTGAGAGCCAAATTAATAAGTTGAGAATCATATTCAATCCAAAACTAAATCCAGCCCTTCTCATGAGAAAATTTCATTAGAAAGATAACCCCAATAAGCTCAGCACCAAGAGTACAAGAAATGCCAATATTAAAAGTAAAACAGAAAAGATACATAGCTTGAAATTTCCGCAAAATTCTCCCAAAGGTATCAGGCCTCAAACTACCACAAGTTGCACTATCAGTGTTACATTTGACCCAAATAAAGATAGGAGGATGCACCTCTATAACTTCAGAAGCCTTTTGAGGATGAACCTCCATAACAAAAGCTTTAAGAATAATAAACTCAGAGATGGATGAGGAAGAAAAACCTTTGGTATAGTTACAACAAAGCGAAACACTAGAAGTAATAACATTAATCACAGCTCTCCAAGAAGTTCATTTAGCATTAAACCTACAATAATTTCTACAATACCAAACAACAACAAAAATGTTAAGAATAGAACCCAAAATCAACACCTTACATTGGGAAGACCAAGACCATTTATTGATATTCAAATTGCTCAATGGAGATGTCAGGTCAATTTGCAAAGAAATAATGCTTTCAAACCATTTCTAGAAATAATGTCTCCTAGTTAGTTTAAACTTAGTATTTTGAGTAATGTCAAACATAACTTAGTCTAGATTTTTGTGTATGCTTTGTTGATTCTCATTCTCAATCTCTTGCAAATGCTACTTGAACAAGGAAGAACTCGTGAAAAAGAATGTTTTATCATGCATAAGCTTTGTTGCATGTTGTTTTTAATTTTATAAATTGACTTACTAACTTATAAACTGACTAACAAACATAAAAAAAGTCGGGGTTGTCAATCAATTAACCTGTCATGATAATCGCCTCACCTTCGAATCAGGTAGTTCAGTAAGTTAACTTACACATGTGTAGATCGACTCACACTATTCCAGAATTCAAAATTGGTTTTTATAACTCATGTAAGTTGATTCACAATAGTGTAAATGGACTTAAACAACCTTGCAAACTTGATTTTTTTACAGTTTTAAGTCTGTTAATATAGTTATGAAGTTGTTATATCTCATGGGAAACATTTCTCATTTACAATCTTTTTCATACATCATATATAAGCATTCCAAAATAATTTGGAACCTAAGAATAATTTCACCCATTCCTGAAACTCATGTATCCAAGATCATAAAAATGATTGAAAACTTTTTCTTGTTCAAATCGTGTGTGCAATTGAGATTTGGTGCAAGAAACAACATCGAGGTTTTATTGTTTATTAGGATGTATATTCTAGATATATATGATCAAGGGGATATTGGGGGATTGTATGTCGAAGAAAAAAGAGGGAGGATCATTGAGAGTTCTAGAGAGGTATTTCATGTGTTATATCTTGCACGGTTTGAAGTGGGTTCTTCATCTTGAAGATAGGTATGTTTCGAATTTGGAGGATTTTCCAAGATTTTATGTCAAGGGCATTTAGGAAGAAAGGATTTGTGTGCATGTTTATGTAAGAGTTGTTGACGAATCTTGTAAACATTTAAAATCAAAACTTAAAGGAAGAAACTTTCATTCGGTTGATTGAGGATTGGATGTACTCTACAAGCGAGGACAAACAAGAGGAACTAGTATAAATTGTAGTGTGATTCTCTCTTTCCCTTACTATTTAATGTCTGCAATTTTACTTTAATTGATTGATTATTACCATTGGTGTTTGGTGGTGATTTTCTATTTTGCGCTATAATTGATAGAAAGATTGTGGCATTAGAATTTTTTGTTTTTGAATATTGTCTTGATTTGAAGTGTTGAATTGAAATTTTGAATTTACATTGTTCTCAATAAATTAGATATAGAATCAAATTGAAAATTATGATTTTGAATTATGATTCATTTAGTGTTTCTTAGACTTCTTTCTCAATTTGATTGAAGCCAAAAACTCTTCAATCCAATTTTGTTTATCTTACATAAATTGTCATTGGTTTTAAGTTGTTTGATGTCAATTCTATCGAACTTTTGAATACAAATTCCAATATGCATTGCACGCGAGTCCAACAGCTTTCAAATTTTGGTTTCTTGTTGTGCGACTCAACCCCCTACTAGAGAATTTGTTGTAAGCCATTACGTAAGTAACAAGTGGCATCACAAGCCTAGTACTCTTTATGGTACAAGTCTAACGACTTAAATAGATAATCGAATTGGCAAACAACGTAATTCAAGATTAAAAGGGAGAGTATAACATAGCTCATATTTCCAAAGGAAGCAATTATTCATATTGGAAGGAGACAATGAAAATCCTCATCATTGCTTATGACTTGGGTGTATGGGAAACCATTGAAAATGGTCCCTATATTTAGAAGTGTAACGGGCTGGGTTTGTTTGGTTTTACACAAAAAATGAATCCAAACTAATAAAATCTGCACAAATTGGTTTGGTTTTGTTTGATTTTGCTTATTTTTTTATGACTAGACTCGAACCAAACTAAATTGATAATATATGTGTTTCTTCAAATTGCGTGATTGGATTTGCAAAAAACAAAAAAAAAAAACTAAAAATTTAGAAATACCCATTTAGAAACTAGAAAACAGCTGCCACTTTAAGTTGAAATACAAATTTAAAAAATAAAAAACAGTTGCCACTTTAATTTGGTCTTCTAACAAAATTTGGAATAAATTATGACTACAAACTAAGAATTTTGTCCTCTAAAATAGAACATGTTCTAGTAACGTAATTTGGTCTACTAACACATAATTTGAAATAATATCATGCAGTAACAACTATAAATTAAAATATCAATAAACAATAGCAAAGCCAAATTAAACAAGAATTTAGTTATCTATAATCTAAATGAAAATTTTAAATACAATGCAAAATAAATAGTGTCCAAAAAAGGCAGCAAAAGTACAAAATAGGCAATAGCAGTTTACTTGAATGATAAAAACCTGAAATAAAATAGGTAGTAGAGTTCTACAATGAAAAAAATTGGGTTGCATTGAGTTATTGGATCTGTATTTTCCTTTACTTTACCAAGTGTTATAGAATTATGGTGTAAAAATTATATATATAAAATGCTTAAGAAACAAAAGGCTATAGGAAATTATTCCAGCAAGTTAAGCATTAGATTGGTGAGCATCAATGCAAGTAGATGTGTGTGAGTCCCAGATGCATTTAGCATTTATTCAAAGGCTCTGCAGCACCTTCAGTGTTAAGAGGTGTTAAATGGAAAGAGTAGCTTGACCACTTTTATCTTATGGTGCTAAAAAGATACATTATGAGTTGGAAAAGCCCTAAGGTCACTATGTTTGTAATGTTACAAGCATGATATAGCATTTAGACTCAAATTCTAAGTTCAATACGGATTACATCCTTATCTTTTTACTTTCCTAATAAACATTTTGAATGTCTTAGAAAAGTATTGAAAGTATTGACATGATCAATCCTCGTGGGACCAATTTTTATTTATACTACTTGTATTTGATATATTTTGTTGATTTTCAATGAAATGTTTATGTTCTTATTTCCTTGATTAAGAAGAGATTTTTCGTAGTTTTGCATTGTTTTGTTGTTTTAGTGCAAAGCGGAATTTTAGTGAGAAATCAACATGACATATGTGGAGTATTTCATCTATATTTGGCGATGTAGATGTCAAATTGGAGTCAAACAAAGTGCAAATGAAAGCTAAGATCCATAGCTACAACTTTCATAAAGACATTAGAACCAAATTTAAACTCAAATGAGGAGAAAAATGTAGTAAACGTTAGACAGAAGATGTTGTACGCTGGAGCACAAATGCTTGCGTCTAGGGCGCATTTCTACAGTATTTTGACATTCTACTTCTTTCTAGGAGGATTCGAAAAGATTCACAATTACCTTGACTTCCATTTCCATCAACTATCATTTGGGTATTATTCGAACCTTTGACGACCTTGAGCCAAAACATTAGCAACAAGGATTTTTGATGAAATTGACTACTATTGAGTTGACAAAATTTTGAAAACCCTAATTGTTGAAGGCACTGAATGGATTACTGAAAAGGGAGGCAACATTTAGAAATGCCCCATAAATGCTTTGAAACCTGTTCCAAACCTATGGTACCATATCATCAGAACATGCATTATGCCAACCAACCACGTTCAAACAGCCAACAAAGAAAGATTGGTGTTGCTAGACTATCTGGTAAAGAAGAAGCATATCAATTTTGGATCCATTATTCATGAGGAAATTAAAAGATGTGCTTCCTTGAAAAAAGGGTGACTATTTTTCCCTTGTCTAATTTCATATATGTGCACTTGTAATTGTGTTACAATGAAAAGTAGAGATACAAGGACAGCCAATAAAAGGCTATTGATATACACTATGTCAAACAATTCATAAAATAAGAGCAAGAAGAGAAAACCCAACATCAATTGATCAGAAGAATGTTTTTGAAGAAAGCTAGAGGAATGACAAGTTGTTGAGAAGGTTTGAAGATTTTGAAAAGAAAACTAAACAGTTGTGGATGTAAATGAGAAACATAGGAGTCTGGCAGAAGTTGGTTTGTCAAAAATTTCATGGAATGGATGTATCTGACTAGCCATAATTCCTTATTGACATTTTGATGCCTTGTGTAGATGACGAAGAAACTCACCACTCAGAGTTTAAAGCTAATTGTTATGTAGAGGTGAATCATGTGGATGACTATGAAAGGATAAAGAAAAAGGTTGAAGCTTTAGCTAGAATAATAAAAACAAAGGAGGAAGAGAAGAAGAAGAAAGCAGAAGCAGATGTTTTAGCACACCAAGAGCAACGCGAGCTACTACAGCAACAACTAACAAGGGCAAAAAATGAATGTTTTATAACCCCTCGCACAAAGTCCATCTCCTATGCAGGACACACAAACTAGAAAGGATTATCAAAAAGAAGGTAATCCCTAAGAAAAGGAAAAGGTTGATTATCCTGTTCCCCGTCCCACACCACCCAAAAGTGTTACAACAAAACAAAAAATGTGAGGATTAATCTTAAAGAGCCAACATCTCATGAAGAGGAAACTACGCTTGACAAAGAACCGCCAAATGTTACATGTTAAGAGCATGTTGCAACCACACAACCAAAGTTTAAAATAACGAAGAGAGATGAATAAAAAAGACCAAGAATGAAGGGAGGCAAGTTTAGCTAATATAAACCTGAGCTAAATACCAGTGAAGAAGAAGAGGAACCAGTTGCAACTATTGAAGCTGTTGTGTAATCTGATTCACATACTTCAATGACTTAGAAGAGGAAAAAAAAATAAGAGGACATCATTTCACCGCCTCAAAAGGCTACACCAAAGGTAGCCCCTTCTCCATCTCAAAGGATTATAAGGGTTTCCACCTATGCTTAGAGAGGATTGAGGAAGAAGCTGCCATTGGAAGGATCGTCTATCGGGATTGAAATTCACCTGGATGATTCAGATGATGCAATAGAGGGTGAAGTTTGAAAGGATACAACCCCCTGAATAATGTTGTAGCATTATCCAGGGCAGTAATTGCTTTGAATCTTGTTCTAGTTTTACTTTTATTTTTTATGCGTGGTTATATGTTTTCAATTAAGTATGTAACTAAACTTTACTTCAAACTTGTAGTATGAACAACTTCAAGAATTGTTCATATTACAATTTGGGGGATGGGAAGGTTTACTTAGGATAATTGAATAAGGTGTGATAAGATGATTAGCTGACTTTTGCTAGTTTGTATATGTTATAATTTAGTTGGTTCGAATGATTTGGAACTGTTGAAACCTAGGGTTGATGACTGAGAAAACCCATTAATTTAACACCCAAGTTATGTTCTTTATGAAAAGTTTTGTAATTATTGATGATTTAGGATAACTAAGTATGTTGGAACTAAGATATAATTAATTTTTAGCATTGGAGAATTTTTGTGTAAAAATAGGGGAAGTAAAGAAATTGTGGCAACTCAATGCTATTTAAGAAAAAATTAAATAAGCCATGTTATTGAATAGTAATTGGGTGATCCTTAAAACATTACTTATGTCAAAAGATAGTGTTGTACAAAAACATTGCTAAGTAGTAATTGGGTAATCCTCAAAACATCACTTGTAACATTCCAAATTTCATAATCAACTATTTTATTAATTAAATAGGACTTTAAAGAAATTAATTTGGTGTTAAAATTATTATAGAATATATGTTGATTAATTTTTTGATTACTTCTCCTTATATGTGTGAGTTTCTTATGGTTTGATAATTGTATATATATTTGATTTAATGAGTAATATAAATTATAAATATTATGTTTAGTTATTTAATTTATTTTCAAAAATATAATGGTATTTTAGAAAAAGTATTTTAGAGGATAAGATTTTGAGTGAGTTTACATGTAGATTTGCATTAGATATTTGTGGTGAGATTTTCGTGTGCGTTAAACGACATGATAAATGTGTGCATAGTTATATTTTAATTATTTAAGACTATTTCCTATTTTAATTATTTGTTTTATAAATAATTGTCTTAAGATAGTAGTAATATTGTGATTAATTTCTTTATTTTTATATATTTTCTATGATATGATGGTCGTATACGTATTTATTGGGATTTAGTAATAAATATAAATTATTTATGTTATATTTATTCATTTTATCGTTTTGACTATTCTATAATGATGGTAGTATTTTTATGTGATTATTTTTTAAAATATTATAGTAATAATTGTAGTTAATATTGTGAATATGAAAGTTTTTATTATTAATGTATTTTAAAATAGTAATTACTTTAGTTACTTTTTATAAATATTAGTTTTGAAATATTAGTAATACTTTAGTAATAAAATTGTGTTAAAAAAATTAGTTTTGGTAATTGTTGATTTTATTTAAAAATAAATAAAAGAAATGAGTAAAATGCGTTTATGGGTTAGACTCGTATACAAGTAAAACCTCATTTTAAATATATATATATAAAAGGAAACAGCATCCCATGGAAGAAACAAAAATTAGGATTACCGTATGGCACTGCTGATCGATAACTGTTTTAGAAAACTTTCTCTGTTTTCATCAAAATTTCAGTATGTTGTTTCATTCATTTAGCTAGTCAACTAAACACACTTTTTCAGATTTTTAACCATTACAATTTCTCTCTAAAATACTCGATTTCTCTGTTTATGGAATTCGTTATTTTGCACCGTTCTTCTTCACCGTAAATCCGAATTGAGTGAAACCAACGCCAAAACGACCGTGTGAACAATGACTATATTATACCATAATTATTTTTCCAATTTAGGTAAGTTTACTTATTCAGTTTCGAATATTGACCTTTTTAGAGTGTGTTTTCATTATTTATTTTTGACGTTTACCCATAAACTGTCGAGTTAGATCGATTGAAGGATAAGGAGTCAAAGAACAAATGTTTTTTCTTGCAGACTCGTATTCGTGTGTGAAAGCATCGGAAAAAGGTAAGGGGTGAGAGGGCATTTAATTTCATGAGTATATTATAATGTGAGATGAACGGGAAAACCGTATTTCTCAACATTTCATGCGGGGTTCGCTACGCACGGAGGTAGCCCTATTTAGTAATAATTAAATTAATATGACTAATTAGGGTTTGTAGGATTAAAATATGGATTAGAAACTTTATTAAGTTGTTGTCTGATTTAAATTCTGCAACTGTGTGGTATATGTGAAAAAAGTTTAAGTTTTTATTTTTAATGTGTTGAAAGTCTTATTTATGATATATGTGATAAAATTTGAATTTATGTGTGGCATATTTGAAGGTTTTAATTCCTATATGTATGTGATGAAAGTTTAAATTTTTACGATGTAACAGATTAAAGTTTTGATTTTTATGATACTTTTATAAATATATGATTTCTTGATATGTGTAGTGGAAGCTTTGATCTTTGTGATAGTTGTTTATGAATATATGATCTTCATGATATGTGGGGTGGAAGTTTTGATTTTTACGATGGTTGTTTAAGAATATTTGATTTTCTTGATAAGAACTTGTGATGTATGATTTAGTGATATTTGAATAAGGTGGTGATTTCGTATAAGTTATTTTTGGATCATTTGACTTAATCTTAGTGGGAATATTTTATTTTGATAATGCACCATCATGTCATGGCATATGCATCTTCATGGAAGTTGCCTTTGTGGCAGGTTTTTTTCCCATTGGTATGGGTGATTTTCTGTGTGGAAGTTGCCTTTGTGGCAGGTTTATTTTCACCATTGGTATGGATGATTTTTTGTGTGGAAGTTGCCTTAGTGCCAGATATTATATCCGGATCATATAGTTATTAGGAGCATGCATAGCATTGCACCGTCTTGTGACTTTTCGGTTGTGGTTACTGTGTATTTAATGTGATAATAATTTCTCTTAGATGATTTGATGTTATAATGAGATATTGATTCTCCTTGAGTGATTTTGACTTTATAATATGATTTTTTCTTGAAATGCTTTGATATATTGTGATAGGTTTGATACGGCTATGTGTTGATTATTTGCGTGTTCTTCTTACTTATATTATACTCTCAACATGATTTTAAAACCCACCTCCTTCGTTATTTGTGTTTAACTGGTTTGGGCTTGCGTTTGCGAAATCGCAGTTATTACAAGTTAATGAGTCTTGAAGTTCAAGTTTGGGAGAAGCCCCGCTCTGTTAAAGTTATATTGGAAATGAGAGTTATAAGTCATATTTTACTTATTTAATTAGAAACGACTTTTTGAATGAAAACTATACAAGTATTACTAAGTGTTTGGAAAAAGTCTAAAGTATTCAATTCGTATTTTGAGAAACGTGATATCCTAATAACTAATAACTCGTTTCTTTTCTTTTTGATTTTTTATTTTTCCGCTGCGAATTTTAGTAAAAATATGATATAAATTATTATGTATATTATTTTGGGGTTTAGGATTTACTAATTATTTAAATGAATAGTAGTTATGGTATTCTTACTTAAATAAATAATTTAAAAAAATTGTCGTAATTTTTCTAAGCAATAAGTATTTTTAAGTAATGTTTTGGATCAAAAATTCGGGGCGTTACATCACTCATGTCAAAAGGTGGAGTATAATAAATAAATAAATAAATAAATAAATAAATAAAATAATAAGCTTGAGTTGTACATGACATTAAGAAAAATACCCCTTTATGTAAGTGTAAATTCTCTAGTTTTAAAGGTAAAGTGCAACTTAGTAACAACATAATTGGTTAGCTGACTTGAGTCTTTAATACCAATTCTTGAACTTAAGAATATAATTGCACGCACACACTATGATTAAGTGGGAATAATCAAAAGTTTGACCAAAAGTTCTATCATGTTCCAATCTAATGATAACTTTATAAGAAGTTTCTTTGAACCAGTAACATTGTTAGTTAAGAGTTCTATTGTGTTGGTAGTTTTGCATTTGCCATTACTCGAGGACGACCAATAGTTCAAGTTTGGGGGTGTGATAACTCTTAGAAATAAGATTTATTTACAAAATTCGAAAATAAATTTTTTGTCTTTTGAGTAAGAATAATTAGAATTTTAGATTTAAATCTAGGAATTATGTCTTTTATTTTGGATGTCATTTATTTGGTCTTTTAGGAAAATTAATGCTTTGTGTATTATTTTGTAGGAAGAATACTTGAAGAAATGTTCAAGAATCAAAATGTTATAGGAAATTGAAGCAGCAAGTTGCGCATCAGATTGGTCAGCACCAATGCAGGCAGATTAGTTTGGGTCTTAGATGCATTCGACATTTATTCAAAGGCTCAAGGACACCCCTATGTTAAAATGTGTTAAAAGGAAAGGTAGTTGAACCACTTTTACCTTATTGTGCCAAAAAGATACCTTATGAGCTAATGGAAAAAAAATGGAGGTACAAAAAGAGAAATGAACAGATAATTGTCCGATAAAAGGGAGACAAGTACTGAAATAAGGTCAACTAAAATTAGACCTAAAAATTAGAACCTTCATCGTCATTTGCTTTTTGGTTTTTCATCATCCACCATCGAAGTTTTTCTATGAAGAATTCTTTCTCAGGGAAAGAAACTTGCAATCAAATTGAAAGAGGAGTTGTCATAGCTGCTACATTAAGCTTTTGATTTTCATCTTTGAGTCATCATCTCTATAATTACTTAAGCTACTATTTCCTTTTTAATTAAAACTGGCTGACAAAACTTTTGTCAATGTCTATTTTTATTATGGCACATTTTCACTTGCCGCATTTTTTTATTGAAAATTTTTATAATTCCCTCTCCAGTTTTTCACTAATATAAAATTCCCTCTCTGATTAAGAAACAAACTTACCTCTATATTTCCTCTCAATTTTCATCAAGAAACAAATTCTTTGTTCTTTTCTCAAACAACCACAAACCCTAAACTCACTAATCTGTGAAACATGCAAAATTCGTTTCATCACCGCTTCTTCGTTTCATCACTGTTTCGAATCGCTTCATTCATTATTGTTTCTCACTTCCCTCACAAAATCCATCGTTTCACGCTTTGCTTTGGTGAAACAGAAAACCATAGCCACCACCCATAATTGATCGACTCAGTTGATGCTCCAAAAACGTCCATCTTTCAAAAAGATTCCAATGCTGAAAGGTCTTCTCAATCAATTGTTCGTGTTCTACTGACTCTGAGTTTGATTCAATGGTTTTCTGAAAAAACCTTTCCAGGAGGGACGATTTTAACGAAAAAGGTCCTAGACCCTCAAACACATGAATTAGAAGTTCATCGGTAAGAAATATCTCTTCGTTGTTCATTCCTTTCAAGTCAAAACAATTTTGCTACGTCTTATTTATTTTATTGTGTTTTAATTGGGCATGTCTTTGATTTTGTTTTCTCTCATCAGTTTCTCATAAGAAATCATCTCAAAATTTAATTGATTCGTGGACATGATTTTGTATTTAAGTGTATTATGTGTTTTTTATGAATGAATAAACATCAATGCTTAGGAAGACATCAATTTTAGGAATGAATGAACATCAATGTTTAGAAAAAACATGCTTGCATATATATGGGTTGTGATATAAGTGAACTATATACTATTTGATTTGATTCCAAAGATGAAAAAGGATTTTGGATAAAGAGCAGCAACAATCATTCACAGTCCATCTTCTCTGCCTATAAATTGGCCACAATATTTATATATGATGCTCATTATAAATATGCAATGTGAGTGTGTTTGCAGCTTGAAGGTAGAGAGAATAGATTTGAGACAGGAAACGCAGTAAGGCATAGCTTTCTTAGAAATATGATTATATATTATATAATGCATTTTCCTTTGAGACACAACAAATGTACTTAGGTCATGCTTTATCATAGAGAAACAATCAATACCTTCAATCAAATCATATAATATATGCCACACACCATGACTTGTGGTCCTACGTATATAACTGATTATCTAGCAATGAATGTTTATGATTTAGTCTGATTATCTAGCAATGGAATGTTTAGGATTTGGTCTAGTATGCTCCCAGCAAAATGTTCTCAAACTGTAAAATGTTAATTAAGTTCGTCCTTATATTTGGATTTGTTATCAAAATCATCTCTAACATTATTCACTTAATTTCAAATTCATCCTTAATATTATCAACTTAAAGTCTTAATAATCCATACAAATATCACCGGAGAGGCAAATTTGACTAAAATTATGCAATTTCATGGATCATTTTAAATTATTGACAATTTGAAGGATTAGATTGATATAGACTTACAATTTCAATAACCAATTAGGGTAATTTTTCGCAATTTTAAAGAAACTTTGACTTCAATAACAAATAGATGCCTTGAATTATTTTTTCAAAATGTTTGTTTCTAGATTCTAATATTTGATTAACATTATGAAGAACAAAAGAAAAATATATCAAATAAACTCATATTATGTTATATATGAATATCCTTAAAAAAAGGAAGAAACAAATCAATAGAAGAGGTTTCCATAATATTTACAAATTCAATGAAATCAAATCTTCCATCTTGATTTTGACCAAAGTTGTTGATCAACTTTTGACAGTTCTCAAATTCTAATGCTTCTTTCAAGTTCCTCACTTTCTGAGCTGCATTTTTTTTTTGTTGGTAGCCTAAATCGTCGATCATAAATTTCAGCTGGTTCTCCTAAAGCCTTATGGGCCTGAAGTAGATGTTTGGACCGCTGGTATCATAATTTATATATTGTTTAGTGGCGTACCATCATTTTGGGCAGGTATATATCACTGCTAACACTCTTTTGATCTTTTGACCTGTATTTGCAGCATTACTGAAATTTTTATCGTCTTTGAGCTCAGAGACCCAGCAGGGTATATTTGATGCTGTATTGAAAGGACATATTGATTTTGACTCAGATCCATGCACTTCTTGATTTCCAAATTATGTAACTTTATTGGGCTTCCGCAGTTGCTCTCCACTTTCTATTATATTTTTGTTTGATTGAAACTAAGTTGTTTGCACTCACTCTTCACTGTCAAGTGGATTTAATATGTTATCTATTATATTTTTGTTTGATTGAGACTAAGTAACTATAGTTATAGTTGTTTGTAATCGATGCTTGTTATGATATTTTCTTAGGTAATTGTCGATAGTCTATCTGAAGAGGAAATTGCTGGTTTGAGAGAAATGTTCCATACTATGGATACTGATAACAGTGGTGCAATCACTTTTGATGAACTCAAAGCTGGTCTCAGAAGATATGGTCTACACTTAAGGATACATAAATACACGATCTTATGGGGAAACGGTAGGGTGTTAATGACTTATTTCTGTTAAATATATATATATATATTTCTCTGTATTTTTTGTATGTACTCCCATAGTCCCATTCATTTTATTCTTTTTGGAAATAATATTTTAATTTTGTTATATATAATCTTACGTATCAAGCAAGGTTTTGTGTTTGCTGGTAACTTGTCATTTTGAAAGTGGAGTTGATATTGGACATTAGTGAAACATGTCTAAATGTGATATTACTATAGAAAACTAGGAACTAATGAGTCATCCTTTACATTGACTCAATTTTTTCTTTTTGGACTGCAACTCCATTTAATGTGTGTGTTTTGTTGTTAAATTTTAAAGAAATGCATACACTAATCAAATTGAAAACAATTCTATTTTGTAATTTTAATTCTTCTAAATTAATTGTTATAATTTTGTTTTGTAATTTCAATTATGCAGTGTGAAATTCTGTATTGTGTAAAATTCTGCACTGACAAATTTTGCATTGTGTTAAATTATACACTATCAAAATTTGAGTTTTCTTTATGCTATTAACAGCTTTTCAATGCTATCGAATTATGTATGGGCTACAAAATGTTGTTAACAAGTTTTTAATGTTGTTAACAAGTTTTTAATGTTGTTAACAAGTTTTTCTTTATGTTGTCAAATTTTGCATGGGCTACATAATATTATTACATGTTAACAGGTTTTTAATGTTGAGTTTTCTTTATGCTGCTAGACGGAATTGAATGGCATGAATTTGAAGAAATGAGAAATGAAAGAGATCAACTTCGAGAGGAATTAGCTAATACAAATAGAGCAGTTGAGCGCAACAACCACTTGATAAAACAATTGATTAATAGCTTGAACTTTCAACCCATGCCATATACTAAAGACCAAGTTCATGAAGATGAGATTGGAGATAATGATGTTGGTGATCATGATGATGAGATTGGTGATCATGATGTTGATGATTTTGATGATGAGATTGGTGATAATGATGCTAGTGATCATGATGATGAAGAGTTAGATGGATAGTGATAAGTTAATCCGAAGAAAAAATATATTGCATTTTGTTATGACTAAAATATATTATGTTTAAACTAAAATTTTATCTGTATTTTTTTGAGCACTTAGAAATATTACTTAAATATATTATGTTCTTTAGTTATGTACATTGATATGCTTAATGCATTTAAATGACTTTGGTGTATGAATTTTTTAGATATTGAAGTCAGATTAAAAAAAAATGTTTTCATTGTGTTTTTAGACATTGAAGTAATGAATTTAAAAAATAAAAACTATAAAGTGTAGAGACAGAATTAGTGACCAAATATTTAATAAAAATCACGGCTTAAGTCACAAATTTCGTCTCTAAATCAATGGCTAATGACATAGATAATTAAATCAAAGTGATTGCTAAATCGATCTCAAAATTTAGTCATTAATTCGACCTCCAAATTCAGTCACTAAATATCGATCGCTGATTTGGTCACAACAACTAACAACTAGTAATTTATCAACGAAATTTAAAAAATCGCTAATTCGATCGCTAAAAATCACAGCGACCAATTTTAAAATAAAAGCGACTAATTAATCAATCACTAAAAACGAAATTTCTAATAGAGAAAGGAGCGCTACGAAAAGCAAAGATTTTACTGCCTAAAAGAACACTATAAAAAGTCTTGCGTAAAGAAGCGCGTGACAATTTAAGCATTTTTATAGCGCTATAAAAACTTCCCTCAAATTTTTTATAGTGCCTTGCCTAAAAGATTTATTGACATCTCATAAGGATAAAAGTTAAACTAGAAAGGAATAAGTATTTATAAATGAAATATTTAATGAAGAGAGAACTATTAATTTTAAAATTTTGATGAATTTATTTCGTAAATCTTTGCATCTATAAATGACATGAGTCATGTGTTATTTTGTGGAGTGTATAGCGTCATTAGCAATTACTAGGGTAATCAATAGTAAACTTCATTTCAATTGTAGATTAAAAAGATTAAAATCATATATATATATCATAATAGTATTTGACATTTCAGATGAAATAAAATTAACATAAACGAATTAATAGACATTATATTAAAAAACTATGATAATTAAGTTTTATTTTTTATTTTTGAATCGCATCCAACTATACACGTATGTAAATAACCACCAAATGTGGTATTAAGATGAAGCTCACGAGTTTAATTCCTACTACTAAAGTTTTACCCTCCCCGCTAATAAACTACTATATTTGTCCTTAATTATAAATTTTTTGAAGAAAAAAATTTATTCCTAAATATAACCACTCTTTTCAGTTTTTAAGTGCGTATTTTTATTTTTTTTTTCTCAATATACTCCTTATTAATATTCTTAATTTATGTTGAAAAAAAATCAAATTGAATACATTAATTAATGTATAAAGAATATTTTAATTAGTAACATCTACACGTCAAATTGACACATTAAATTTATTATCTACTTTTCATAATATATATGAAAAAGCCAATGAAGATTTATAATTAGATTAAATTTATTATCTACTTTTCATAATATATATGAAAAAGCCAATGAAGATTTATAATTAGAGACAGAGGTAATAGCTATACTAACATATGTCTATAAAAAATATGTAACTAACATTTAAAGTAAAATATATTATTAAAAAATAGTTTTATAGTTTATAAAAAAATAATTTTATATCAATGATCGTGTAATTTTTGTTTTTATTCTTATTTTTAAAAGAGTTTAATTTATGGATAAATAGAATAGAATCAGTCAAAACCATTGATGGCTAATATTAGTTAATATTTATAAATCCCATGCAGATAAAAAATATATTAGTATTTATAAATTGAAATAACAAATAAAGAGAAAGAGTGATTAATCGTAAAATTTTAATTAATAATTTTATATAAATTTGTAGCAATAAATGACATATGTCATGTTATATTGTGTAAAGTATTGAGAGTCATTTGTAATTATTAAGTTGTTCCAACCAGATTTAAGTTTAGTCTACTCCAAATGAGGCTTAAGATCAAGACCACCCCATTTTTGGGTGTATAAGCCTCTCATCAACTCCTAGCAAGGTATGAATAACCTAACATTCACCTCAAGCATAACGCTAACCTAAGCATTATGTTTGCAGGTATACTTTATAGATTCTCTCCAACTCAGATTCCCACCAAATGCAACCACCCAAAAAGCATTTATTATGTTGATCCACCATCATCATCGTGAATTTGAGTTCCAAACGAAATATTGTTGTCGTCTGTGAGAATTAAACCACTAGCGTATTTGCGTACACACAAGGGCTGACATACCTATATCTCCTTAGTCTCGATTTGGGACTATTATGTCGGTACACCAAAAAAATTTGCAGTTTTTGAAATCGAGTCTAAGAGTAGTTTATAAACGCTCACACTCCTTAACCCACTGAGGCTCCTTGTCACAAAGAACAAAATTGCGAAGAGTCACAAAAGACCTAAAGCGACAATACCTGAGAAAGGTGATGATGTAGACTTGAAGTGGGATAATTGGTACCGTCTATGGGAATGAATCCACAAGGGTCTCTACCACACACGAGGGCTGACAAACACATTATCCCTTTAGCCTCGACTGAGGACTACTATTCTGGTACACCAAAAAGTTCCATGTTGCTTGAGAATCGAGACTAGGTGATGTGGACTTGAGTCTAGAAGGGTAATCAATATAAAATCCTTTCAATTGTTGTATATAGTATAGTATAGAGTGTTTTTTTGAAATAGTCAATATTAGTAATTAGTTGTTAATTTTGTTAGATGGAAAAGTTGAATTCATGACCTATTTGTCACTTTAACTCTATCAAACCACCTTATAACTCCCTTTTATATAATATAGAATAATAAACTTTTGTCACTTTTGCGTTCTCTCTGTTATGAAATACATATATTCAGTACCAGCGATATTGAATATAGAAGTTTGTTTTTAAATGCGCTAGTGAACAATGGACGATGAAGGTTGTTGAATGCTTCAGTTTGTAGCCCATTGTAAGGGGGTGTACTTGCACAAAATCCAATGATCAAGTAAGAATTTTCCAAAATATGGGATGTATGTTAGGTTAGAATTTGTGTGTACCTTTATGTCCTAAGAGGTCCTGCTTATATAGTAACTCCTTCTAGGGTTTCTAGAAGATTCCCGTTATGATCACTAGGGAGGGATTTGTGATCCTTCAACCTCCCTCTAATGTTAGACACGTGTCCTTGTGCTCAAAGGAAGGTGAGTGCCATCTAGCGATTGTGAGCTACTGTGAGTTCCATCAAGTGGTTCAAAATGTGTGCAAAGGTGAGCTATTGTGCTCCTCATCATTGGATTCTCTCCTCATCCATCTAGTGGTCATGATTGAAGTTCTAGGTAAATACAGACCATCATTATTCAATTTTTTAATTTGAGCAAGAATCCTTCTATATTATTTAGACTAAATCAAACACCTTCTACGCTATGCCAACTAAGTAACATGAATTCCAATTCAAAGTGTGTGTGGTTAACCTCGTTGCTTCTTAGCATTTAGAGCCTTGAGACTTTCTTCAATCAATTCATTTAATCCTTCTTATTCATAAAGTTTCATCCTTATTATAGAACACAGAGGTTTATTTTTCTCAAGTACTAGGGACATTTTTCTTTGATTTAACTAGACAACTCAACCTTTTATTCATGACATTTTTTATTTTCTTTTTAATTTAATATCATTCCACCTTTGACTTGACTATTAGTGCAAGTAATCCCCAAGTTACTCAGTGAAACAACACTTCATTTTTTTTCTTTAATTTGATACCATTCCACCTTTGCCTTGACTATTAGTGCAAATAATCTCCAAGCTACTCAATGAAACATCACTTCACCTCACCTTTCACTTAACTGCTAGGGTGAGTAACCCCCAAGCTAATAAGTGAGATGATATATATATATATATATATATATTCTAATTCTTCAGACTAAGTTATCAATTACTTCTTTTTCTTGTTCCTTAGTTCATGAAGTTGTTACTCCTCAATTGTCCTATGTTAAGGATTTAGTTTACTTCAAATTAGGCTTAACTGTTTCAATTTTGGTGCATCTTAAGACACCTCAACTTATTCAAAACAGGAAATTCTTGTGTCAAAATTAAGGAACCTCTTTATCTAGCACACATAATTTCAAAGTTTCAATTTAGCCCTAACAACATGCTCAACATTAGGCCTTGCTCAAAAATCAAACGCAATAATGGCTTGTAGGATAAACTTCAAACACATAATTTAAGTAAAATAAGCCAGCAAATATGTCATCACAAACACTACAAGAGGTCAAGCATCAAAATACATTTCCTCAAGGCAAAAATATTATAGTAGACTAAATGAATGAATGAATAAACAAATAAGAGAAAGTAACAGTGACTTTTCTGAAAGAGCTTGTAGTTGGAGCTTTTGTTTTCTAAAAATAAAAATAATCAACAAAAATAATAAATTCAAACTAGAATAAAATAAAAAGTAAATACAGTTTGCCTTATGTGAAACGCTTGTTTAACGTCTCGAGCCTGACGGTAGCTTGAGAATTAATCAGGCGGCTCTCTAAGGGCAAATTTCACCTTTAAAGTGTTGCTCCTTCTTAACTTTCTAATCATGTGGTTCATATTATTTTTCCTTTTTCTATGTGGTGAATGAATTTCACAAGATGGTGAAATTCTAATTTCATCTTCACCCACCATTATGCTAGGGTCTTGCAAAAGACAATATTTTTCTAAAGCGGGAGCATCTTAGAGTCACTAAAATCCTTAGTAGTAACCACATTATCAAAATATGAAGAAATAATATGAGAGAAATTTTCAGCGGAATTTAAAGCTTTAAGAACATCTACTTTCTTACCACATCTTAAAGTCACGTTTCCCTTTTCTACCTCAACTATAGCATCACCAATGGTTAATATAGTCTTTCCCAAAATGATTGGGGTCACTTGCCTTTTGTTTATGACTATAACCATATGGTCTCGTTGATTATCCTCAAAATTGATCTCTTTCGTAAGGACTTTTTCTCTTTCAATAGACATTTGTCTTTCATGTCCAAGTTCTTCATTCAACTCTTCATCAATCGCGATAGTGATGATTTCGGCTTCATCTGACTTGGGCTCAATTTGAGTGAATGATGCATATTAAGGCCTTTGAGATAATTGAGGATTGGTATTTTGCATTAAGGTTGTAAATCTTTCATCAATATCTAGCTCATTTTACTGCTTTGGACTTTGAGGTTGTATACAAAGTGGTATGTAAGAAAATGTTCCATTTGCAGGAGTAGGGATCATATTGATCCTCGTCAGGCCAGATCTCATATAATCCATATAATTTCTTATTGGACAGTCTTGACTATCATGCCCCACCAAGTCACAATATTGACATGGAGGAGGAAGAAATGTCTTTAACTGCCTTTTAAGATCTTCCAATTTAGCCTCTAATATATATTCACCAATTGTTTTCCTCTTAGGTTTGATTTGTTCTTGGTTATCCAGGATATAATCTCCCATAGTTTTCCTCTTGGCCATGTTTTTCATTCTACAAAAACAAAAATCAACTGCAAACAGGCTCCGAGGAGCGGGTGAGCATGCACAAGTAACAAAAAAAAAACTAATGAAATTAATAACAACTAAATAAATAAATAATTTTTTTTTGCTTTTTAATAAACTAAAGTGCAAAACAAAATTGAAATGATAATAATAATAAAGAAAAAGGACATATTAAAAAAAATTAAATATATTAATAATAGAAACAACGAAAATTTAAACAAACATGTTTATTGTTTTTGTTTTTGAATAAAATAATTAAAATTAAACTAAATAAAAAATGTCTAAAGTAATAAAAATCTTTTTCGCTTAATATTGTTAAATTAATCCCCGACAACGGCGCCAAAGACTTGTTGCGCAAAATTCCGCAAGTGTATGGGTTTGCCAAGTAGTAGTATATAAGATTATCATATTCACAAAGATTAATTTAACTACCAAATTAATCAAGATTTTATATTATTTAGACTAATAAAAATTATTGTTGATTCGTGATAACAAAAACGTAAAGATAACATAATAATTATAACGAAAGTATATAACAACACAACTTTGAATTAATGAAAAGTAAATCTAGGGTCATGCTTTCACTTGTAATATCAATACCTCAAGTCCTAGTTTTATATGAATTCTTATTTATTTTCTCAATTATCAATCCCTCTTTAAAACTATTAACAAAGATGCGTCATTCAATGTAATATTCTTTTCTCTAATTTAATTCTTTTATTGATCATACAAAAAATATAATTAAGAGAAAGCATAAAGAACCAAGAGGTTGAGTGATTGAAAGATTAGTATCTATGTTTCGTCATATAAGAATCCTAATCTCAATTATCCTATAGATCTACCAATTAATTGTAGTTGAACACTAGTCAATTGGTTGATTAAGGCATGCAAAGGTCAATCATCCCAAACATGTAAATAAAACAATAAAATAGTTTAATTGAGATAAACAACAGAAATCTAAAATAAAACTAGAATTTAAAATTAAGACATAGTAAAAAGGTATATTAATCACAATATTCACCAACACCCTAGAAGAGAGCTTAGTTACTCATTGAGATATAGAAAATAAAGTAAATAATAGAAGTGTTCATCAATTAAAGGAAAAGAAATACAATTCTTAAAGAGTATGAACTTTGCTCCAAATTTTAAAACACTATACTCCAGCTTCAATCACTCCTAAGTTTTCAAAGTTTTTGTCCTTATTTCTCTCTCTCCCTCTCTCTCTCTAATTTTTTCTACCCTCTGATTCGATTTCTGGTGTGTAGCTCCTTATGATAGCAAGAAGATCCTCATTTTATGTAACAACCTTCCCCCTTCTTTGGCAACAACGTTCCCCATTTCTTTGGCAACATTTTGTTATCATAAAATTCAATCTTTGAAGTGTGCAACAAACCTTCTTCTTGTACTCATAAGCTGGAATATTAATCTTGATATTGTTTGCACTAAAAACTTAGTAGATTTTTCCAATTTAAATTATTTTATCAACTCATGATCAATTATGCAAATATCATAAATAAATGAATAAATAAGAAGAAGTTAAAATCAAAACTATAAAATAAGATAAAATAGAGGATAAATACCATATTAAAATCCAATAAAAATAGGTTTATCAACTGCCACTTCATATTCTACTTTTGTAGGGAGCTTGTCCTAATTTCAAGAAGGCTTTATGACTCTAATTAATTGGTTAGGTCTGGCCAATCTTGATTTGTGATAGGCTTAGCCTTTGGTTGGGTTTGGCCAATGAATTTCACTAATTTAACTGTCAAATCAAAAGTTCTTATTGAGTAGATCAACTCCACAAACTTTTATAAAATTTAAAACTATTAGATACTTCATTAAAGAATTTCAAATGAGCGTATAATAAGCTTTTAAAAAATATAAGTAAATATCGATGACTAGATTAAATAGCTACACATTTTGAATTTATATAAATTTTTTGTGTATTTGATCATTAATATATTATGTCAATAATCAACGGTTGGATTAGTGAAATTTGTCATTTTTATTGAGTTACTAAGCGGATTAATTTATCTTAAACTTTTGAAATATTTTGGTGATCCTATTTTAATCTAAATAATTTGGCCCCTATTCAAAAAAGTACAATTTTAATAATTAAAAAAAGGATAAAATAATTTTTTAATTCCTATAAAATTTAAAAATTTGTTTTTAGTCTATATAAAAAATTCACTACTTTTTAATACTTAAAATTTTTTTATGCACTTTTATTCCCTAAAAGAAGTTATATAAACAAAATAGGAACTAAAAGTTGATAAAAAAAATTTAGAGACTAAACTTAAAAAATCATAATTTTGTAGAGACTAAAAACATAATTATTTCAAAAGAAAATTTACTTCTATTTCATTATATTATAAAAATTGAAGACCCCTTTTATTAGTAAAGTTATGTGCAATTGGACTGAATGTACAATACCTCAAAATCAAATGTATGGTTGTTATAAAATGTATTTTTTTATTAAAGTAAGTGTGGAAGTACGTACGTAGAATAAATCCTTTAATATTGTTCGAGAATCATACACTGATATGGCCTGCCTCTACCTTTTTTTAAGTTTACTATGATGGAGATAGAATCTTATCCAAGAGTATTTTCTTGCACACTAAGTTTTTTCCATAAAAAATCACATTAGAACAACGATATTTAGGTATTTTTGGCACAATATTGTACATGTGCTTTAGTTTTACATAACAATATTGTGTAAATTTACGTAGAGCTTGTTATATAAAAATATATTCTTATAAATACTTTTTTCAACTTCTTGACTATAATAAAGAAATGGAAATTTACGGTGTTATTTTAGGACCTCATCCACAACTATATAT
>JBBPBQ010000004.1:36339688-36355836 GCA_037974755.1 Cicer yamashitae
TATATATATATATATATATATATATATATATATATACACGATACCTATATATGTTTTGTTAACTATGAATATTAAAGCCTCTTAACTCAAATAATTATGATCAAGTTACACTATATAATATTACATTACATTACATCATTTAATAACATTTTAATCTATAAAATTTAACAATTGGATTCAAAGATTATATTATTTAAATAAATAAATTTAAAATTATTTAATACTATCGAACTATATCAAAATTAATATAGTATAATGAAAGTGCTTAATTAAGACGTTAATTTTCAGCGGCCAATTAATTATGGTTTGCGTACCTTCTAAACAATTATCATAACTTTGTTCAAACAAAAATACAAGAATAATACTATGAAGACTTTCTTCTAAAAAATCACTCTAACCCCATTCTTTCATTGGATGAACTCTATAAATTAGATTCCACTACTTTGTATGGAGCTCATTTTTAAAATTAAACTTGTATTAATTTTATTCAATTAAAATGTAGATGTTATAATAAGTGATGAAAAGAGTGTTCTTAACATCAAAGGCAAACTGATATATATTGTTAAGGAGGCCAGGCCAGCCCAGCCCAGCTATTTTGCAATTTTTTTTTCATAATACTACTGCTACATAATTATTATATTATATAAATAAATAAGATAAGAGATTTATGGATGAGAGGAACAAACAGCCGAATTACACAGAAGAGGTTTGGCAAGTTTTTATGCTATTTTTTATGATATATATATATATATATATATATTTTAATAGCAACTCCTAGATTTAGTATCTTTTTTAAAAAGAAATCATATAAACTCCTAAATTTGAGAAGTTTTTTTAAAAACAAATTGAATTTTTTAAAATAAATTGAAGTGGATAACTATTATAAAAATATATTGATAACAAGAATTAG
Organism: Cicer yamashitae; assembly: GCA_037974755.1. Lineage (NCBI taxonomy): Eukaryota > Viridiplantae > Streptophyta > Magnoliopsida > Fabales > Fabaceae > Cicer > Cicer yamashitae. The sequence goes on from JBBPBQ010000004.1 coordinate 36,340,599, forward strand.
GGCTGTGCATGGTTGATTTTTTTAAAAAACTAAACCATATCCAATTTAAAACTAATATATGGATCTATATTTATAACCAAATCCATTTTTTGGTTTAAAACCGGTTATAAAACCAATTGTAAAATTGGTTATGGTTAAATAACCGATTTTTAATTAAGCAATTGGCTTCGAAAAATTCAATATTAAATTCGGTTTTTATTATTTTTCGAGAAATAATTTTTTTTGATAAAAAAAATTTGATTTTTTTCGATAAAAGTTAATTTACAGTTTTTTTAATTCGAGAAAAAAAATCGATTTTTTCGATAAACTTTTGTTTAACTTTTCTCACCAAATTTAAAAAAAAAAAAAATCGATTTAAAATTTTTCTTTCTCATATTTTTTCGAAAAAAATAAATTTGAAAATTTTTTCTAAAAAATATCTCAAAATTAACAAAATATTGGGGGCCTATGAGTCCCCTAATATTGAAATAATGAGTCCGGATTTTAAAAAAATTGGCTTAATATTAGTCAGGACTTTAAAGTTTTTGAGATTTATGATTTTTGGGAGTTGAGTGCATAAAAATCGGATAACAACCAAATCCAAATATAAAACATAAGTGGGTATCCAACCGGTTCATCAATAAACCGGATAATAACCATGTGATTTTAACCGGATATTTAAAATGGATTTGGATGCGGTTTTGGATTTGGGCCACATAACCGGATTTTTTGCACAGCCCTAACAAGAATAGTATATAATTAGTACAGATTCTTTGAAAAAAAAAGAATAAGTATAAATTTAATTATAGATAATTTTCGTAATATGTAGAAAAGTGTTTTAAGAAATTATTAATGTAATTAGTTGATATCAATACAAATGTTTTTTTTTTATATATATATATATTTGTTGAATGGATCTTTTAAATATAGTTTTGCCCCTCTTTAACACTTCTCAAAATTGTAAAATCCATGATTTATTTTTAAAAGAATTAGATGTATCCAAAATAGTAATTTGCAAACTAAAATACCGTATTTAAATAAATAATTAAAAACAATGAAAAAAATTATATGTTTTCATGAATAAGGGAATTTTTATAGGCTTTGGGACAAGTAAGAAGTATACTTGGTTTAAAGTTTAAACGAACTAAAAACATGTAGACCTAGGTAGCTCACCGTAGGAAAAGAAGGAGACATAGAAGTAAGGTTAACGCTAAACCGCAGTAAATAAGAAAAAGAAGATGATGTTAATGTGACATCATATCCTGTCGGAGAAGAAGGGCACGTAGGTAGCTCCCATAAATGTAGACAGATTAATTAATTCGTCCGATGTGAAGTCCGTGTCCAAACAAAGCCCAAGTTTTTATTATTTTCATGGTTCCCCCCTTCCCCTCCCTTTCAATTCTTCACATTTCTCATTTTAGCACAAACACAATTCTTTTCTCTTTTTCCAACAACCATATTCCCCTCACTCTAACTTTCACTTAATTCCCTTTTTTTCCGCTTCGTTTCTCTCCTTACACTCTTTGCTATAAATGGTAGGTGTACAGTGAATTGTGCTTTGCATTATTTCTCTATCATTTTTTTTCACAACTTTTTACAAGATACTTTATTGTTACCTGTTTTTATTATTCCATTCTAAAATATAAATATAAATAACTAAAAAAAGTGTTTAACCAAATTTTAAACTAAATTTATCAATTTTTTAACCAAATTTTGTTTTTATTTTAGAATGAAAGAAATATATTATATTCTATGAATAAAATAAAATGTGGATGATTTTCAATTTATTTTAAATTAAAAAGAACAGTGGAAGAAAGAGTTGAGAAATGAGTAAAAGTAAATTTAAAGTAAAATGTGTAACAACATCATAGGTACAGGTGTTAATTATGTAATGGTATGTAATTTATAGGCAGACACCTCTTTTCTGCCACACCGGATATTCATGACCACATCCTCTTCCAATATCTCTTATCTTCTTCTCCTAAACTAAAATGTAATATAATAATTACATTATGTAACAATATTAATATTTTATTCATGTTATTAATAATAACTTTTATTATAATTCGGATCTCTTAAATATGTGGTCAGGATGACCATTCTAATAAATAAAAAAATTACCAATTATAAAAAATATAAAGATTTATTGTTTATGGAGAGACAATCTATAAATGTGTTTTAGTTATCTATGATTAATTTCTGCAATTATGAAAGATATGTAGTTTGAGAAGAAGAAAAAAAATAACTATTACTAAATTAAATGTAATATAAATATAAGTAAATACAATCTGACTTAGCTTAGTTATTATTATCCATTAGTGAAAGTGTGAAACTCTGTGTTTCATGTAGATCTTCATTCTCTTCTCTCAATATTTCTCAAGCAACAAAGCTTAATAATTAACCATAAATAATTGAAAATAAAATATTAGTGGAAATTCTTTTGAGGAGCGATATGGAATTTGACGAGCAAGAGGAACAAGAAGAAGAAATGGAGATTCCAGAGGCACCAACGCCGATGCCGGTGAGTTACGACTCACTCGGAAACTCAGCCTCAAGGTCAAAATTCGCCGTCGGAGCTGATGGACGGAAAATCAGCGGCGGTGGTGGTGGTTTCGCTTCAACGGTGAAGTACCGAGAATGTCAGAAGAATCACGCCGTTAGCTTCGGTGGCCACGCCGTTGACGGTTGTTGCGAGTTCATAGCCGCCGGAGAAGAAGGAACACTTGAAGCAGTGATTTGCGCCGCTTGTAACTGTCACCGGAACTTCCACCGGAAGGAGATCGACGGCGAGACAGTTAGTTCATGTCAGCGTTCACAACCACCACCTCCGCCGCCACAATACCACCACTACAACCAATTCTCAACTTACTACCACCGTGCTCCGCCTTCCACCGCCGGTTATCTCCACCACCACCTTGCAACTCCTCCGATTTCGCACCACAGACCATTGGCTCTCCCTGCCGCCGCCTCTGGAGGCGGATTCAGCAGAGAAGAAGATGATATGTCAAACCCTAGCAGTAGCGGCGGTGGCGGTGGAGGATCCAAGAAAAGATTCAGAACAAAATTCACACAGGAACAGAAAGAGAAGATGTTAGCATTTGCAGAACAACACGGTTGGAAAATTCAGAAACACGATGAAGCTGATGTTGAACAGTTTTGTGCTGAAAATTGTGTGAAGAGAAATGTTCTCAAAGTTTGGATGCACAATAACAAGAACACTCTTGGTAAGAAACCCTAATTGAGGAATTTCAATTATTATTCTAATTAAATGTTTATTAAGCAATTTTGATCTCTCTATTGAGAGTGTTTTTGTGTGTTAAAAAAAAAAAGAAAAAAGAACTGTAGTATGAATTATGAAATATAAATGAACAAGATCATCAAGCTAGCTTGCTACTTAATTAGGGTTCTTATTCTTGTAAGTTCTTCATTTGGTTAATTAAATAATTTAATTTAGTTTATTTTATTTTATGGGATTTTAGTGGGTGGTAATGTAATGTAACTAGTGAATGATTTCAAGTTTTCTGGTAATATTAGGTACGGGATGATTAAGATGATAACTATATGTTATTAATGTATATTAATTGCAAATTAATTATCGTTTATATGTATGTAAAGTGAGACCGAATAAAGACAAAAGAACCCATTTTATTGAAAAACATTGTGTTTTTCATCATTCATCATAATGTGTCTGAACAGTTACTGTAACTAAGCAACAGAGTTCGGTAAGCAATGTAAATGAGACTAATCATTTTAATTTGCATTGTTAACGTGTGAGGCATGCAAATGCTTAACTAATCGTAATGAATTTCTTCATTTTCTAACTTCTTGCTTCTCGTCATAAAATTTCGCCAAAAGATAAAATTTCTCTTTTTATTGAAGTACATTAAACAATATAAAAATTCTCTTTTTTTTTTACTACATTAAACTATGTTATTGGGATCCATAAAATTAATGTAAAATTAGATTAATATAATATCATTATGTCATGGTTTTAACAATTATAATTATGATTGCAACATTATATATTTTAAATTCGTCCCAATAACATTGTAATTATAATTGTAGCTACATCAACTACATTTTTATATAATATAAAAATTTATACCATAATTTTAATCGCAATCGTAACTACGATTTAAAATAAGATTAATGTATATTTAATATTTATAGTATTGTTTTTCTGACATATTAAAATGTCATGAGCTAAATCTAGGTGATAAAATATTTTTTAAATTCCTGTATTTTTTCAGTTATTTTCTCATTTAACCGATAATCCAACATCCACTTGTTAAACAATATTTGGGATAATTTATTTTCTCATTTAACCGATAATCCAACATCCACCTGTTAAACAATATTTGGGATAATCTACTGCTAATGTTGCAGTTGCAAAATCTTTAGATTGAAAAAGATGAAAATTATCTATTTATATCTAATAGTTCTTATAACTGCAACGTATACTCGAGAATTGAAATACTTAATCTCACCACCTTTATTCCAATTTAAGAACGTCAGTTGATTTTGTGGTTATCTTCTCAATGTCAGTCTTACACGTTGCTAAACCTAAAGTGAAAATAATATTTTTTAAAATTAATAAATATATTATTAATATTTTATTTAATAACTATTGAAAAAAAAAATTTGGCAGAAATCATGACCATTTTAAATCCATTTTCTCTATATATTTTTCAAAAAAATTAAATAAGACATTTTAACTACTGCAACATCAAGAACTCATGTAGAATTTTTCATTTTAAGTTGAAGAAGAAAATAATATGTATATAAGTTGTACCACTCCAAAAAGTCATGTTAATAATGTGTTTACCACTTAATCTCATGATTTTTTAATTTATAATTAATATTTCTAATGTGCTCATAATTTCTCAATTTATAACTACTATTTCTCCCATCTTTAATACGTTCGTTACTCTGACGTTTAGAAAAGTATATTGAAGATTCATTTTAAAATCTATATCAATTTAAAAAATACTTCTTCTACCCATAAATCTCTCAAATTATATATATATATATATATATATATATATATATATATATATATATATATATATATATATATATATATATATATATATATATATATATATTAGTATATATATATATATATATATTAGTATGATATTTTGATAAATTTATATATAGACTCTTTTGTGATTCAATAAAATATTTGGTTTTTGTGTTGTAATTTTAATTAGTAGGATTCATATTTTCAACTTGACATTTATATCTTATATTATTTATTAAATTAATATTGAATAATATTTATTTTAAATAAAATCAATTAATTTAATATATATTAAGATAATGTTAAATTTACATAAAATTTTATCATTTCTAGTAAAAAAATATTTGACACCTTTTTATAAAATAAAAAATATTTGCCGTTATATATTTTATTTAGATATTAATTACTATTTAAATTAATGAGTTGTTTTAAGAAAAAAGAAAGGGTTGAATTAATTGGTTTGATAGCATATTACCATTCTGATATACTGTTGGTTAATGCGGTGGGAAAAGCGAGAAACTAATAATGCTGGCGAGAACAAAATAAACTGGGAGTGGGTATTCACGCGGCAATATGGTACACTGTTTCTCTGTCTGGTCACAGAATACAGCCTTGCATTTCAGAAGTGTACAGACACTTTTTTTATATCTATAACAGTACCAGTAAATTCTTATTATCTTTTGCTTTGCAATAAAAATACTCTCTTCTATTTACTTTTAATAAATTGATCATTTTAGATGAAAAACATATTTTTATATTTTATCGTCAAAATATTCAACATGTTCATAAGAAATGAGCTAGCTACACCATTTGCCTGACAAAACTAACATCGGATATGAATTAAAGAGGAATTGGCAAAATTTTACAATAACACTAAACACATAGACATGATTAATAGGCTCATATAGACGATTAACAATCTTCAACTATTTATTTAAAATATGACATATTAGGAGATCTAAATCTATCGTTTAATGTAGAACATGAATATAACATACATGTTGTTTCTATTTTATGAAGTAGATAAACAATAAGAAAGCTTTGATAATATTTTTTTTTTAAAAAAGAAAAACCATTGCCACGTAAATATTAAGTAATACAAACTATTTTATTATAAATAACTTAGAGTTCAATGGCTTAGTGACGACGTCTTCAAGTAATTTGGCATTCACGTGGAGTACCATATCACTTTCTATATTTTAATAGAAAAAATTACCATATCACTTTCTATATTTTAATAGAAAAAATTAACGGTAATATATTTTGATGACGTGACTCAATTTTTTTAAGACATCTTTACTATTTTTTAAATTTCAATGATAAAATTGACGATCGATATCGTTTCAATAACTAAACTAATGATTTACTCTCATTAGATTGTAAGATTGTAGTACTCTTTGTTGTCCACATTTTAAAATTATTTTTGTTGCTTAATAATAAAAGATAGAGTGACATCATCATTTTGTTACAATTCAATAAAATATTTGTTTGTATAACTTCATAATATAACTTTGTTGTAATGATATTCACTAAAATCAGAGATATATGTTTAAATGTACTTTTAGCTTCATTAGTTTTTCAATTATGCATTTTTGAACCTTTACTTTTTTGAAATACGTTGAGCTTTCAAAAGCACGCTTAATCTTCAGAGGCAAACATCATAGACAGATGCGCGTTCTTTTCCAGAGAATACATTTGTGTGATTATGAGGATTTTGTATACTGTTTTGATTACGTTTCTCTGACTTTTTTACTTCCTCTACTCACTTCCTTGGTGATATCATCTGGTGGGTATCCTCTAGTGGTATCCTCTGGTAGTATCCTTTGATGGAATCCTCTAGTGGGTATCATCTGGTGGTATCCTCTGGTGGGATCCTCTGGTCACATCCTCTGGTCATTTCCTCCGATTTTCTTCTTCCAATTTTTCATACTTAATGAAGCCATTATTCCAAATTTATTATTCTCATGAAATAATTTTGTTATCATCAAAACTCTAAGTGGAAGACCAACTTGGTTCCAACAATCTCCCCTTTTTTGTTAATGACAAAACTGTATTTTTGATAACAATTTTTCTTTTATTACTTGACTCCTTCCGACATGAGGCTCCCTGTAAGTCCAAGTAATTTTTCATTATCTCCCCACTTTATTGTTTTCAAATATTTTCTCCCTCTTTTGGCATCAAACAAAAAGACTTCAAAAAGAAACATACCCTTTTTTTTTTGCAGTTGCCCTTTTATTTTTGTTGAACAAGGTAATGTTGGTAGTGCCTTTTAAGTATCTAATGATTCTCTTAATATTAGTTAAATGAGAATCTCTTGGATCTGCCTGAAATCTTTCACACACACACACACATACTAAACATAATGTCAGGTCTGGAGGCAGTGAGGTAAAGCGTGATCCAATCATTCCTCTATATGTTTTCTGGTCACTTCTGGCCTGATTCATCATTTTCAAGTAAATAGGTAAGGTGCATTGGTGTAGCCATAGGTTTACAATCATTCATTTTAAACTTCTTGAGTAGCTCTTTTGTATATTTGATTTAATGAATGTATATACCTTTTTGACTTTGCTGAAGTTGTATCCCTAAGAAGAACTTAAGTTCTTCCATCATACTCATTTGAAATTCAAACTGCCTTAACTTAGCAAATTAGGCCATTAGTAGATCCAAAAATAATGTCATCAACATAAATTTGAATGATAAGAATGTCATCTCCTATTGTTTTTCTAAACAGGGTGTTGTCCACTTGTCCTCTTTCAAAATTTTCTTTAAGCAAGAAGTTACTTAGCATATCATACCATGCCTTAGGTGCTTGTTTTAAACCATACAGCGATTTCCTAAGTTATATACATGGTCTAGAAATTTAGAACTTTCAAAATCTGGGAGTTGTTTAACATAGACTTCTTCACTTATATAACCATGTAGAAAATCACTTTAACATCCATTTGAAATAATGTAATGTTATTATTTACAACTAAAGAAACTAGGATACAAATAGCTTCTAACCAGGCCACTTGAACAAATGTCTCAGGGTAATCAATGCCCTCTTGATGACTATAGCCTTGTGCAACAAGTCTTGCCTTGTTTCTGACCACTTCACCTTATTCATTTAGCTTGTTCATGAAAACCCACTTGGTTCCAATAATGTTTTTCTTTGGTCTAGGTACTAGATCCTAAACATCATTCCTCTTAAATTCATTTAAATTTTCTTGCATTGTAAGAATCCATCCATCGTGTGCCAATGCTTCATCAACAGATGTAGGCTGAATTGCTGAGAGTAAGCCAAAAAAAGTAGTGTCTTTCAGTGATGATCTGGTCTTCAAAGGATCACTTCCATTTCCAATGATTAGTGTTTCAGGATGAGATGGCTTGTACTTCCATCCAAATTTTCCTTTTGATTGATCTTGGCTGCTTCTGACTTGGTCAGATTCATCTTCTAACGATTTGCCATCTTTTTCTGATTTGCTTGTTGATGACTTTTCATCATATGCATATTTTTAATTGTTTTTAGTCTTATTTATCTTTTATTCATTAGTTAATTTAAGGAGTTATTTGATATATTTTGTTGATTTTAGTTCTTTGATTTAATGAAATGTTTATGTTCTTATTTCCTTGATTAAGTAGAGATTTTTCGTAGTTTTGCGTTGTTACTTTGTTTTAGTGTAGTGCTGAATTTTGGTGAGAAATCAACATGACCTATGTGGAGTATTTCAGCCATATCTGGAACTGCAGATGTCCAATTGGAGTCAAACCAAGTGCAAATGAAAGCTAAGCTCCATAGCTACATCTTTCATGAAGACATCAGAACAAAATTCAGACTCGAAAGATGAGAAAAATGCAGTATACGTTAGACACCAAATGCTGTGCGCCCGAAGCGCAAAAACCTGCGCCTGAGGAGCATTTCGGCCTTCTTGACTCTGTCCACCTGCGCCTGAAGCGCAAACTCCGCGCCTGAGGCGCCTGGCTCGCGACTGAATGTATAAAAACGCATCTTTTCCACTTTTTAGGGATCTTTTTGACTATTGGGAAGTGGGGAGACTTGTGCCCTAGTAGAGAAACTCAAAGACGCCTGTTTCTAACATCATTGGAGTAGTTTTATCAAGAATCATTCATGAATCTTTCTTTTAATTCTTCTTTAATCCTTATCTTTTGTATCGCTGTCATGAGTAACTAAATCCTATTTGCTTTTAAGAGAGAAATGAGTTTCATTGTTAAGAGAGAGAGAGTGAGAGAGAACAAACACACAAAAACGGCCACGAAAGGGGAGTTGCCTGCAGTGGTGGTTTGCCGAGGGTTGTAGTTGATAGTGGTGGCTGAGTGGACGATCTAGCTGTAGCGCTCATGGTGGTGGTTTGCCGGAGGTCAAAGTTGACGGAGGTGGCTGTATGAACACTCTGACGGTAGTGCTGGTGGTGGTGGTTTGCGGAGGTCGATTAGGAAAATCAAACTCCCTGAAACCAAATTTTGGTTCTTAATTTATAGGCTACAAGTATGAATCGTTGCATCCATGAGATAAATTGAGTTGCGATTTTTCTATTGTTTTGCATAAATTATGGAGTGACAAGTGAAGAGGATACTTCTACTTTTTGGTAGAGTGCAAAGTTGGTGAAGATGGGACTTCTACTTTTTGATGGAGTGCAAAGTTGGTGAAGATTCAAAAGGAGGGAAACATGTAAGCTTAAAATGTGGAGTAGGGAGGCTTGTACTATTACTACCAAAAACATTATTCTTATTTGTCTGTTAGTTATTGTTGCTTTTTATTTTATTTATTTATTTTTATATTTTTATGATATAAATTGGACACTTTGTTAAAACATCAATGAGAATGTGAGCTCAATTATTGGAATAGATTTATGAGTTTGATTTTGATTTTTTTTTTGAAATTTTTTTTAGTACAATAAAATGTGATCGTAAATATATAAAATTAAACACATTATTATGACTTATTATTTTTGAAGTTTTTAAATGGCCGGACAAAATTGGGGTACTACAGCTGCCCCTATTTAATTATATTTTACTAGAAAATATGAATAACGATATTTTCATTTATCGTTGTAAAAGATAAGTAAATATAAGGATCCAAATTTTTTCTATCAAATTGTGAATGTGAAAGTTGTAAAATGAGAAAACAAATACAATATAGGCGCAAGAAAATTAAAAACTATGAGAATAATGCAAAGGCGACTATAATGTGTAAAATGATAAATTGCTAATGCAAAAAGCGGATTGGTCACCGAATCATGAATGGAAATTATCGTCTTCAGATTTATTGTTGGTGCGTAGATCAATAGAAATGAAAATTATCATTTTCAGATTATGAATGGAAGTTATCGTCTTCAGGTTTATTGTTGGTGCGTAGATCAATAGGAATGAAAATGATCGTCTTCCAGTTGGTTACTGATGTGTATATCAACAGGAATGAAAATGATCATCTTCGGGTTGGTTACTGATGCGTAGATCAACAAAAATGTAAATGATCGTCTCCAGATTGGTTACTGGTGGGTAGATCAACAAAAATGTAGATGATTGTCTTCAGATTGGTTATCGATTTGTAGATCGGCGAGAAGGTAAATGATCGGGTTCAGATTAGTTACTGATGCGTAGATTGACAAAAATGTAAATGATCGTCTTCGGTTTGGTTACGATGCGTAGATCGAGAAAAATGTAAATGATCGTCTCCATATTGGTTACTGGTGTGTAGATCGACAAAAATGTAGACGATCATTTTCGGATTGGTTACCGATGCGTAGATCGACGAGAAGGTAAATGATCGTTTCAGATTAATTACCAATGCATAGATCGACAAAAATGTAAATGATCGTCTTCAGATTGGTTACCAATGCGTAGATCGATGAGAAGGTAAATGATCGTCTTCGGTATGGTTACCGATGTGTAGATCAACAAAAATGTAAATGATCGTCTACAGGTTGGTTACCGGTGCGTAGATCGACAAAAATGTAGATGATCGTGTTCGTATTGGTTACTGATGCGTAGATCGACGATAATGTAAATGATTGTCTTCAGATTGATTACCGATGCGTAGATCGACAAAAATGTAAATGATCGTCTCTAGATTGGTTACTGGTGCGTAGATCGACAAAAATGTTGATGATCGACTTTGGATTGGTTACTGATGCGTAGATCGACGAGAAGGTAAATGATCGTCTTCGGATTGGTTACTGATGCGTTGATCGATAAAAATGTAAATGATCGTCTTCAGATCGGTTATTGATGAGTAGATCGACGAGAAGGTAATGGCCGTCTTCGGTTTTGTTACCGATGCGTAGATCGACAAAAATTTAAATGATCGTCTCCAGATTAGTTGTTGGTCCGTAGATCGACAAAAATGTAGATGATCGTCTTCGGATTGGTTACCGATGCATAGATCGAGGAGAAGGTAAATGATCGTCTTCGAATTGATTAGTGATGTGTAGATCGACAAAAATGAAAATGATCGTCTTCGGATTGATTATGGATGCGTAGATCGATAAACATATAAGTAATCGTTACCTAGCAGGTAACAAGATTTGGATGCCAATAGATATTAGAATTTTTGGTTTGCTGGGGAGTCTTGGACTTTTGTAGTGCCGATGGATAGTGAAAATTGGGTTGTAGTGCCAATAAAAGTTTGGTTTTGGATTGCCAATGGACATTGGGCTTTTGGATGCCAACGGATATTGGGCTTATGCAGTGTTTTGTAGATCCTTGGTGTTGGGTGTCCATGGATAATGAAAGCTAAGATTTCGGTGTTAATGAATATTGGGATTTTGGTTGCCAATTGGTGTTGGGCTTTTGGTTGGGGTGCTTATGATTATTGGACTTTTGGGATGTCGATGAACGTGGGCTTATATGTTGCCAATAAAGATTGGACCTTTACGTTACTAATGGAACGTTGGGGTTTGGTTGAGGTGCCAATTATGATTGGACTTTTTATTTGCCAATGAAATATTGGGCTTTGGGGTTATGGGTGCCTTGTAGATCTTAGGCGTTGGATTGTAAAGGGTACATGTTGTGGATGCCAATGGATATTTGGCTTTGGTGTATCATAGCATTCTAAGCTACCAACTAAACATGGTTGTGGATTTTAGTGGATATTGGGCTTAAAAAGCCACTGAAGATTGAGTTTAGGGGGATGCCAAAGAATATTGGACTTTGGGTTTTTGATGTCGATGAAAATTGGACATTTTTTATGTGGTTTCCAATGAAGATTGGACTTTGTGTTTTAGTTGCCGGTGAAAACTGGACTTTTTATTTGCCAATGAATACTGGGCTTTGGGGTGCCAATGAACTTTGGTCTTTGATGTTTCAATGAAGATTGGGATTACTGTTTAAGATGCCAATGTAGATTGGACTTTTTGTTTGTCAATGGATATTGGGATTTGGAGTGCTAATGGAGATTGCAATTTGAGTGCAAATGAACATTGGACTTTGAGCTTCCAACGAAGATTGAGCTTAGTGTTTAAGATGCCTCTAAAAATTGGACCTTTTTGTTTGCCAATAATATTGGGCTTTGGAGTGCCAATGGAGATTGGACTTAGTGTTTGAGTTGCCAATGAAAATTGAACCTTTTTGTTTGCCAATAATATTGAGCTTTGGAGTGCCAATGGAGATTGGACTTTAAGGTGCATATATTGGGCTTTGGATTGCCAATGGAGATTGGACTTTGAGGTGCATATGTTGGGCTTTGGAGTGCCAATGAACATTGGACTCTAAGGTGCCAATGAAATATTGGACTTGGTGTTTCAGTTGCCAATGAAAATTGGACCTTTTTGAGATTTTATAGGTTCTTTAAGATGTCATAACTCATGTCCTGGAAATATAGGACTAGTTTTTGTTGCCACAACTAAATTAATCCATAAATTTTGCTTGTGATAACCAAACAGAATGTAAATTCAGTAAGTTACCACAACTCAAACAAAGTATTAGTCATAACCAAGCAATATGTTCATCTTGAAGGTTACTCCAATACGATCAAATCTTATTTTAATCACTAAGTAGATTGTCTATTGGTCGATTTGTGCAATATTTTAGGGATTGAGTGGTATTTGGGCAATAATTTGTGTGTTATTCGAGTGTTGGGCTTAGTGCGTGCATGTGACATGCCATATAATTAGATGATTGCGAGATCTTTAAACATGAGCATGATGCAAGGTGCATGAATTGTGTCAAGTTATGCCTAGATGCATGAGGTGAGATACATGATATGACACTAGAATGATGCATACATGATTAGTGCAAGATGCATGGATCTACACTCTACGATTGTATCTACTCATGCAAAAACTCAAGATGCACACCTGATCCTTAGTTTTTTGTTTGTTATCATTGTTCATTTTTTAGAACAAGAGGATGCAATGACCTTGTTTGGTGAGAAATGTGTGTTTTTGTGTAAGAAATGAATTTCTTGACTTGATCACTTCCATGAAAAACTTCAATATGTAAAACAAGACTTGAACTCAAACTCAAACAAAATCAAGTTTGTCATGTTTATGTTTATCGTTATTTTCACTCAATTGTTGCAAATTAGTGTATTTTGATGGTTGTAGTCTCCATCAATGACTGAATGATGACCTCTTTGAAAAAATATGATCAACTATAGTTTTTTTACTACAGTCGTTGAATAATTTTCAACACCTTAGTCTTTTCTTTTGACTAGAATACCTTAGAAAAACTCAACTCTCTTTGGTGAAAGATGTTAATTGAAGATTTTCCAAATAATTGTTAGATCATGTCAATGAACTTATATTCTCTTTCTTTGAAGCATTATTTAATTAAGCAGACATAATAGTGAAAATAAGGTTCAAAAAGTTGGTTAAGATGTGCCTCAAAAGGAGGATGGAATATTTGGGTGATAGACGGAAGACATGGGCTTTGAAAACTAAGGTAATTGCCTCAATCCATGAAGGATTACATGGCTTTAATTTAGATTTTAACAAATTTTTGTCGTAGTCTAAAGAAAGTGGGATTACCTAACTATTCTCCACGAGCTAAGCAAGAAGGAACATACAAGTGCCCCATCATGGAACGATAGTGAGAGGGTGTTGAGATGAAATGAGTGATTGGAAAAACAACATCAAAATTAGTTTTGAAGGAATACAAAAATGAAAATGGGGAAGGTGCCCCACAGTATGTGGATAATGAAAAAATTCAGATGATATATGGAGAATCAAAGATAATGAGTTTTTATAAATTTGAAATTCAGAGACACTCAATCCTTGAATGAATGACAAAGAAAATGCCCTTATTTTGGAATATACAAAATATTTTGTATGTGATTAGAAAAAATGGAGAAAGGATTGCCCCAAGTTATAATTTTGGAACACACAATGTTTGAATGGGGCAACGGTGGTGTTGCCCCAGCTTTAGAGTATCAAGTTGAAAGATTTCTCTCGTAGTACGAGAGTTTTAATGAGTGTGGAGAGAATGAGATGAATGAATGACCAATTGTTTTATAGAATATATGAATATGAATGAAGGGTAGGAGTATTATCTCGGTTGAATACTGAATGCCTCAATTTTGGTGCATCATTTAATTATCATTTGTTTATGTACAAAGAATTTGATCTCCACAATTTTCTCAAAGTGTTCTCTTTCTTTGAAAGAATCCTGAGCGTGCAAGTCCTTAAGGATTATTTTAGCATATTGCAAACGAGATTTGTAATTTTGACCCAAAATTAAAAAATTCAGAGAATGAACAATCAATCATTTATCAAAATGGAACTTTTAGACATGTAATGTAATGAATGACTAAGAGGGTTATCAAGAAAAATGATGTATCAGGCTCAAATGATTATTCCAAGTTCAATTAAGACAATGATGTTTTTAGATCAAAGACTTACCTCATGGGGTATCAATCCAAAATTTGTATTGCGCTTTTATGTTTTCTTTTATTTTTTTTTTCAATCTCCTTTATCTATGGAGTTTGACTGATAGACTATTTTAGTTCTTTTTTTTCTTTTTAATATCATAAGTAATGCAAAGGTGATGAGGTATCAAATAAACTCCTAGTATAGAAATGATCTTTGTCTTGGATATTTGAAACGAAAAAAAAAAAGTCCCACTTTTTTGGCTCAAAAGGGGGAAGCAAGGGATAGATTTTTGTTTCTGTTTTTGGATGTTCAAAGACAAATCGTAAGATTCATTTCAATCATGATTGTTTATTTTCAAAAAAAAAAAATTAATTTCAAGACAAAGCTTGACAGATCTATTCAATTGCTTTTTTTTTTTTTTTTTTTTTTT
>JBBPBQ010000004.1:36356062-36426011 GCA_037974755.1 Cicer yamashitae
AAAAAAAAAAAATTAATTTCAAGACAAAGCTTGACAGATCTATTCAATTGCTTTTTTTTTTTTGTTTTTTTGTTTTGCCTAGGATGCCAATACAAGTTTTTTGTTCTAACGGACTTTTCCTTTATTCAATTTTTTTTAAAAGGACTTGCACCAATTTGGAAATTTCAAAGTATTACTTTGTGAGATTTGATTATTCGAAATCAATTAGGTGTCCCTTTCAAATTCAATTTGTGAGACCAATTTTTTTGAAGAGATTGAGGCTAGATCGAAAAGGAAAGAATAATGAAGGAATGTGTACAAACGAGGACATTAATGGCGTCATGAAAGAGTAGAGACACATGACATGCAAGTTCATTAAATGAATGGTTCAAAGAAAGGTAATTAGTTTTTGACTTGATTTTATTTTTAATTATGTCAATCACATAAGTTAACAAATTTGACCATTATATTTAGATGTTTTTTGTCAACAAAAGACTATGAGGTGTGTTCTCAAGAGTCTCAATTGATTTTGAGTTCATTTATGATTTGGCAAATCTTATTTTTCAAAGAACAGTAACTAATTCAACATTTTTTTGCAAATAAGCATCATTTCAAGAACATACACCACTCATGAAAAAAAACTTTACATGAATGCAACATTATTTCTAATTTTGATTTTTATTTTTTGCTCCTCATTAGAGAGAAAAAAACTTTAATTTCATGCGCTTTCCATGTACTATTAGGATTTTTAGAATTATATGATGGTGTCATGACATATGCAATGTGAACTTTATGCTAATGTCACTTTTGCACATATGAAGATGATTTCTTTACTTTTTTTTTTTTTTTAACTTGAAATGGGATGCATGGATGAAAATGACAATGAATTTTATGGACAATTTATTAGTAAATTTGTATTTCACAAAAAAAAAAATCGAAGAATTAAAATTTGGCCCACAATAATTTTTTGAAATTTTTGTACATGCATAAGAATGTCATAATAGTATATCGACACAATAAACTATATGCAAATATGAATGATAGATCTCCATGTGAGACTATTTTTTCTTTGGAAATGAATATCATGACTTAAATATGCATTTGGTTTGGACTCTTTTTAAGAGTGAATTTTCTTGTGACAAATGCAAGAATGTGGCATGCCACACATCAAATTTGATTTTTTTTTAGATGATGCTAATACGTGGAATGATTTGATGTCACATTTATTTTGATGTAAAATGGCAAGTATTGCAAACAGACACACATTAATGCTATTGAAAATGCAACTAATTTTCTCTTGATCATGGCCATTTAATTTTCAATTTTTTTATTTTTGTGGAATGTGAAAAAATTGATAAGGGAAGATATATACACAATGTGAAAAACAAAATGAGAGTTGAAGAAAAATGAGATTTTTATTTCGTCCCTCTAGGAAGAAAAAATTGGAACCCTATAAAGAAGAATGTTTTTTCTTTTACAAAAAAAAAAAATACTAGTTTTTTCAACAAAGGATAATGTTGATTTGAATCAGGAAAAGAAAAATGCTCCCATAAAGGCATAAAGTAAAGAAAATGAAAGGAGAAATAAATATAAAAGAAGTAAAAAAAAGAATTGCACAATTAATTATGCTAGGCTTGACTCTCTAATAGTCCCTAGTGGAGTCGCTAGCTGTCGCGGCCTAAAATTTCGATTGTTTCTTGAAATCAATGGAGTCGCCATCAAAGTTTATTTAAAATAGGGAAAACGTTGGGAAACCCTTAAAAAATAAAAAAAATAATATGGTCTTTGAAACCAAATTTTGAGTTCGGGAGTCGATTATGCATAGGGAAGGTATTAGGACCCTACTGTTGGAACCAAGTTGGTTTTACATATAGAGTTTTGATGTTAACAAAAGTATTTTGTGAAAACAATATATTTGACTTCAAAGAGTATGAAAGAAGATTCATGTTTTTGAAGAAAATCTAAAATAAGATTTGGTTCCAATTTATAATTGAAGAAAATCTAAAATAAAGATTTGATTCAAATTTATAATTGAAGAAAATCTAAAATAAGATTTGATTCAAATTTATAAATGATGAAAATCTAAAATAAGATTTGATTCAAATTTATAATTGAAGAAAATATTTGACCAAGTTGAAAAGAAGATATGGTCAAGATTTGAAGAATATTTGAAGAAGATTTGATTAAGATTTGAAGAAGATTTAGTGAAGATTTGAAGAATATTTGATCAACATTTAATGACGATTTGAAGAATATTTGATCTACATTTAATGAAGATTTGAAGAATATTTGATCAACATTTTAATGAAGATTTGAAGAATATTTGATCAACATTTAATGAAGATTTGAAGAATATTTGATATGAAGAATTTACAAAGTCAATCTACACAAAATTGGAACAAAATCATTCTGAAGAATTTACAAAGTCAATCTACACAAAATTGGAAGAAAATCATTCTGAAGAATTTACAAAGTCAATCTACACAAAATAGGAACATAATCAATTTGAAGAATTTACAAACTCAATCTAAACAAGATACAATTCAGAATTAAATAAGGACTAAATTGAAGCCCAAATTTTCACTATAAATAGACACTCAAGGCTGAAGGAGAAAAATGCATCGAAAAGCAGAAATGAGTAACTCAAGCTCAAAGTTCTCAATTCATCTTAGAGTTACAAAGAGAGAAACACTTGTTCAGGTTAGAAATATTTTTTGAGTGTTCTTTTCTTAAAGTGTGAGAGTTATTATTATTATCAGCTTTGTTAGAAGCAACTACTCAAGTTTCAATCTCTTGTATCCAACCCGATAGTGGTTTAGTTCCTTCTTCAATTTGGGTTCGTCAGGTTGTTAGGAGAAGACTTGGCTTGTAGGGTCAAGGTGGTTAGTTCCTCAAAAGTCTGGGGTGTCAGGCTGTTTGGGAAGACTGGCTTGGAGGGTCAGGTGCTTTGTAATTCAAGGTTTTTGAATTAGTGGATTAAAGCCTTCTGAATGAGGGGACTGGATGTAGCCAAGTTAGTGGTGAACCAGGATAAATAGATGTGTCAAATTATTTATGCTTTTATTGTTTACTGCTTCTGAATCCCATTGCTTCTTATTTATGCATTTATTTCAAAATCACTTTCAAAAAACAATTGATATTCATATTTAATAATAAGGAGAAAATATATTTAAGTTAATATTAATTTTGCACACTTACTTAAAGGTAACCGTATTCAGAAGGCTTTAGATAAGAAGCAATGGGATTCAGAAGCAGTAAACAATAAAAGCATAAATAATTTGACACATCTATTTATCCTGGTTCACCACTAACTTGGCTACATCCAGTCCCCTCATTCAGAAGGCTTTAATCCACTAATTCAAAAACCTTGAATTACAAAGCACCTGACCCTCCAAGCCAGTCTTCCCAAACAGCCTGACACCCCAGACTTTTGAGGAACTAACCACCTTGACCCTACAAGCCAAGTCTTCTCCTAACAACCTGACGAACCCAAATTGAAGAAGGAACTAAACCACTATCGGGTTGGATACAAGAGATTGAAACTTAAGTAGTTGCTTCTAACAAAGCTGATAATAATAATAACTCTCACACTTTAAGAAAAGAACACTCAAAAAATATTTCTAACCTGAACAAGTGTTTCTCTCTTTGTAACTCTAAAACTACTCTTTTCTACTTTTCGATGCTTTTCTTATTCAGCCTTAAGTGTGTATTTATAGTGAAAATTTGGGCTTCAATTTAGTTGTTGTTTAATTTTGAATTGTATCTTGTTCAGATTGAGTTTTTAATTTCTTCAAATTGATTCTATTTCTATTTAGTTTAGATTGAGTTTGTAAATTCATCAGATTGATTCTGTTCGTATTTTGTTTAGATTGCGTTTGTAAATTCTTCAGATTGATTCTATTCATATTTTGTTGTAGATAAATCTTGATCAAATCTTCTTCAAATATTCTTCAACTCTTGACCATATCTTCTTTTCAACTTGGTCAAAGATTTTTTTCAATTATAAATATGAATCAAATCTTATTTTAGATTTTCATCAATTATAAATTTAAATCAAATCTTACTTTAGATTTTCTTCAATTATAAATTTGAATCAAATCTTGTTTTATATTTTCCCTCCAAGCCAGTCTTCCCAAACAGCCTAGCAACCCCTGACTTTTGAGGATTTAACCCCCTTGACCCTACAAGCCAAGTCTTCTCCTAACAACCTAACAACCCCAGATTGTAGAAGGAACTAAACCACTATCAGGTTGGATACAAAATTTTCTTCTAAAAAGCTGATAATATTAATAATTCTCACACTCTAATAAAAGAACACTTAGAAAATATTTCTAACTCGAACAAGTGTTTCTTTCTTTGAACTCTAAGACTACTCTTTTTTGCTTTTCGATGCTTTTCTCTTTACGCCTTGAGTGTGTATTTATAGTGAAAATTTGGGCTTCAATTTAGTCCTTGTTTAATTCTGAATTGTATCTTGTTCAGATTGAGTTTGTAATTTATTCAAATTGATTCTATTTTTATTTTGTTTAGATTGAGTTTGTAAATTCTTCAGATTGATTCTGTTCGTATTTTGTTCAGATTGCGTTCGATTCTATTCATATTTTGTTGTAGATAAATCTTGATCAAATCTTTTTCAAATCTTCATCAAATCTTCTTCAAATGTTGATCAAATCTTATTTTAGATTTTCATCAATTATAAATTTGAATCAAATCTTATTTTAGATTTTCTTCAATTAGAAATTTGAATCAAATCTTATTTTGGATTTTCTTCAATTAGAAATTTGAATCAAATCTTATTTTAGATTTTCTTCAATTATAAATTTGAATCAAATCTTCTTTTAGATTTTCTTCAAACAGTATAGACTATGATGAAACTTTTGCTCTGGTGGCAAGTTTAGAGGCTATCATAATTCTTCTTGCATATCCATCTCATAAATGCATTAAACTTTTTCAAATGGATAGACTTTGATGAAACTTTTGCTCCACGGAAAGTTTAGAGGCTATCATAATTCTTCTTGCATATGCATCTCATAAACTCATTAAACTTTTTCAAATGGATGTCAAAAGTGCATTTTTGAATGGTTTCTTAAATGAGCAAGCTTATGTCCATCAACCTCCTGGTTTTGAAAATCAAAAGAAACCTGATCATGTTTTCAAACTAACTAAAGCATTATATGGATGAAAACAAGCCCCTAGAGCATGGTCTGATAGATTAAGAAGATTGACACAACACTTTTTAAGAAGATTGATAAAAATCATCTACTTATAGTCAAGTGTATGTTGATGACATTATCTTTAGATCAACAAATGAAAAAATGTGTAAGGATTTCTCAAATCTTATGGAAAGCGAATTTGAAATGAGCATGATAGGTGAGTTGAGATACTTTCTTGGTTTTCAAATTAAACAGCATAGAGATTGAATTTTTATATGTCAAGAAAAATATATAAAAGATCTCTTAACAAAATACAAAAAGAATGAAGCCAAAATAATGTCAACTCCCATGCATCCATCATCTATTTTAGACAAAGATGAACAAGGTAAATCCATTTCTGAAAAAGAATATAGAGGAATGATAGGATCATTACTCTACTTAACCACAAGTAGACCAGATATCATGTTTGTAGTAGGATTATGTGCTAGGTTTCAATCCCATTTAACTGCTGTAAAAAGAATTTTTCGTTATCTTGTTGGTACTGCTGATCTTGGCCTTTGGTATAGCAAAAAAACTCATTTTGATCTTATAGCTTACTACGATGCTAACTGTGCCGAAGACAAAATTGAAAGGAAAAGCACAAGTGGTGCACGTCTGTTTCTTGGAAAAGCCTTAATTAGTTGGTCATGTAGAATACAATTGCATTATCAACTACCGAAGCTGAGTACGTATCAGTTGCAAGTTGTTTCTCACAAGTTCTATGGATTAAGAACCAACTTGAAGATTTTTCAGTAAGTTACTCTAATATTCCTATTTACTGTGATAATACAATGTAACACCCTAGCCATTACCGTTACCGGCGGTGGTACCTCACGATCTTTTCACCCCCTATCCACCCAGTGGAAATAGCGAGTTTTTGCCTTCCATGGGATTCAAGCCCGGTACCTTGGGGATAAGTACCGCCTCCTCACAGTCCCACTACCAATTGAGCCAGTAGCTTAACTGGTAGTGGGATTGTGTGGAGGCGGTACTTATCCCCAAGGTATCAATCTCGAATCCCACGGAAGGCAAAAACTCTCTATTTCCACTGGGTGGATAGGGGGTGAGAAGATCGTGAGATAGCACTGCCGGTAACGGTAATGGCCGGGGTGTGACATAAAAAAGGCGCAATTGGTAGTGGCCGGGGTGTTATACTATCTATCTCTCTAAAAATCCCATTCAACATTCAAGGTCCAAACACATTGAAATAAAACATCATTTTATTAGGGATCATGTGAACAAAAAAGAAATTGAATTAATCCTTGTTGATACAAAAAATCAACTAGCAGACATATTTACAAATCCCCTTGTTGAAGAAAAATTCAATTGCATTAAAGAAAAATTAAAAATCATAGAAAATCCAACTAAAAATCTTTAAAAAACCAAAACCAGATCATTCATGTCAGAACGAAGAACGATCTTGTCTCAGTTCTACCGTTAAACAAGGCGCTAGATCATTCTTCGTTTTTTTCATCACCATGAGAAGCTCAAGAAAACATCATTTCTTATCATCATCCCCTGATTCAAGCCCGCCACCTATTTCACTCGTTCCTCTCTCCACCATTCTTCCACCCTTGTCCCAATGTGACCTACCCTCGATAAGTCAAGCTCCACCACAACTCAAAAAATCATCCAACAGTCGTTTTAGCAGTTCATCTTCTAAACGAAGATCGATGAGAATCTTGGCCGGTATTGGCACCTTGAAAACCAAGGCCACAGACTCCACCATCTACACCATCTCTAATGATGATTCTGACCCTGAGTCATCCCCAAAAATTCTCAAACGTAAATAAGAACTTTCATCAAAACCCTCCAAAACCTCTAAACCCTCTACATCCCTAAATCCCAATTCCAACGTGATTCAAACCAAAACCATCCCTTCACAAACTAAACTAAAGATTTCTAAATCCAATTTCTCTTCCACACTCTCTCAATTTTTGGCTTCCCGAAAAATTAAAACCCTAAAAAACCTGCTCATCAAAATCCAAACCTAGAACATTCTTCTTTAAAACCTCTACCACAAGAACATTCTCCACCAAAATCTTCAAACCTAGAAAACACAACCTCTAAATCTTCTACCAAATTACTCTCTTAAAAAATTCTCATTCCTCCACTTATTCCATCGAAACTTCATAAAGTCTTCAATGACAAATGGGCCAAAAGACCAATAGGCATTGGTCAGGTTTTCATGTTTGAAAACCTCCAATATGAAGGCACTTCCATAAAGAATCATACTATTGCTCTTGGATGGACTGAAGTAATTACGGCTTTTTATTGCAAAGCTCAAGCCTTTGCAGATAAATCTCTCATTGTTTCAAAACTGAAAGGAATTGAAATCCGCTTGACCCCTTTTGTTCTTGTTGACATATTGCAACTCCCATCTGAAGAACCCACAGTTTTTGGTAAAAACTGGTATTTAGCTCGAAACATTACCAATGATGAAGTCTTTCAAGAGCTATTCATTGCTGGTCCCAATTTAATATTTTGATGATAATCAAACAAAAGTTAATTAAGACTTCTAATTATGATTCTAAGTGATTTGTTGTTAAACATGTGCTTTTGAGTGTGTTAATCAAAGATAGGTACTAAGCATTTCAAGAAAGATTATATTAAAAAGAAGCAAGTTCATTCAAATAAACAAAGAACATTCTGACAGAATTCTGAAAGACGGAGAACGTTCTTTACAGTTCTAAGATAACAAGAATGTTCATGTTCTTAAAGAAAAGATTGTTCCTAGTGTATACAATCTGTTTCCCAAATTTCACTAGAAATATATAAGGATCATATCAGCAAATGAAGCACTCCAAAGAACAAGGGCAAAAACTATGCTTCATATTCTATCGAGCAAGATCATTGTCCATGTTTGAGCAAGAAACAAGTACGAATTTGACAGGTTCGATTTGACACTTCAGTTATACCTTTGAGCAGCTTACACACGTGATAAAAAGCAGGGAAACACTTCAAGAAAGTTGTCAAAGAAACTTAACCTCAACATCCCTCAAAACAGAAACGAAGATCGTTCTTGCTTTGCAAGAACATTCTTGCTTCAAGGCAAAACTTATCCACTTAACTGACACAAGACAACTGGACCATCTTCAACGGTTAAATGAGCTGTCATAAGCCTTCTTGAAGTCTATAAAAGGAACCTCAAGATCAAGGATAATGCAGAGCTTCAAGTGCATAGCAATACATCATTTACACTCTAATACTCGAAAGCTCCTCAATCACTAACAAAAGATTCAGTCTTGTTTTCATTCAATTATTAGAATCATTCTACAGAGTTCTTTTTTCAAGAATCTAAACTCAAACAAGAGTTGAGTATACTCAGATTCTACCAACTTCTTTAAATCATCACTTTGTAACTCAAAACTATTGTGTAGAAAATAGTTTGAGTAAATTGTAAAAATCCTTTTATGATTAAAAGGTAATCTATAAAAAATCCTTTCTAAAGGTTTAAAGGTGACATGTGGAAATTCTTTCTAGGTTGAAAGTAATACATTGTAACAAATCAAGATTGATCTGGAAAGACTGTGTGAAAACCAAGAACGATATTGTTTTGAACACTTAGTGAAAAATATCACAATTGTGAGGACCGGATGTAACCCACTTTGGGTGAACCAGGATATATCTCTCTATGATATCTCTTCCCTTATCTCTATTTGTTTATAATCTACTAACCATATATTATATAGATAAGTTAAATTTTGTGTTTTCACTAACCAAGAGCGTTTTGCGTTTATTGTGTTTTTATAACCAAGATCAATCTTGAGTTAAATACTTTGAGATTTAACCGGAATTTTAAAAAATGGGCAATTACAATTCAAACCCCTTTCCTTGTAATTGACATTGTTACTTCATACAGGACCTAAACTTTTGTGCCAAATTAGTTTCTCTTCATTCACTAACATTAGACACTTATTATCTTGTTTCTCTAGACTAAACAAATTTATCTTATAAATGTTATTTTGCCTCTGACCTGTAAAGAGTACAGATCTATCCTTTTGACTAATTGTCTTGCTTGTTTTTTGATTAAATATAATATCATATTTATGATCACTTAACTGACTAATACTTAGTAAATTATGTTTAAGACTTTTAACAAACAAAACATCTTTAATAGAAGGAGGGGTACCATTACCAATTGTGCCTTGCCTCATGATCCGACCTTTCTACTTTCTTCCAAAGGTTACTTTGCCTCCTTTGATCAATGTTAGGTCTTGAAACATAGACTTTGCTCCCATCATCTGTTGCGAGCATCCACTGTCTAGGTCCCATGATTGGTGTTTTAACTTGGCTGCTAAGGACATATGCAACATAGATAATTATGTTCTTAGATACACAATTTTGGTTGGGTCCTGGTTTGTTACTCTTGAAATGTTTCTTGTCTTTTCTTGTATTTAACATGGGACAAGATAATTTAGAGTGACCTTTCTTGGAGCAGATATTGTACAAAACATCAGAGGGAATGAGTTTAGGTTCATTTACTGTTTCTTCAAATCCTAGATCTCTTTTACCATTACTAATAACTCCATAAATCATAGAAACATACTTGCTTCTTTCCAAACTGTTAGCTAGAAACTCTTGAAATGCTTCTTTAAAGGTTTTGAAACATGATTGTCTTTCAAGGTTTTATTTTCATCTTTGACCTTAACACATTTAGTTTTTAAAACACTTATTTCTTCAGTTAAATTAGCATTTTCTTCCTAAGTGTTTTTAGTTTAACAGACAACTTGTTGTTCTTGTTTAGAGGCAGTCTTCAGACTCAAACTTCAGAGGGAAACATTAGAGGCATATGCACGTTCTTTTCCAAAGCGTGCATTTGTCTAATTCATAGGAGATCGTTGACTGTTTTGATTTTGTTTCCTCTGACCTTTTTACTTCCTCTAGTGGGTATCCTCTAGTGGGATTCTTTGGTTGTTTCCTCTGATTTTCTTTTTCGAATTTTTCATAGTTAATGAAGCCACTAATCCAAATTTAATGTTCTCATAAAATATGTTTGTTAACATGAAAACTCTAAGTGGAAGACCAACTTGGTTCCAACATGTTCTTTAACACAATTTGGTTCTAACAATCTCCCCATTTTCAGTGATGACAAACATCTAATTTTGTGAAATTTTTTTCTTTTTAATAATATATATATATATATATATATATATATGCAAAATTGTTTATTGTAAAGCGGTAAAGCTTCCCTTAATATGAGCAGGTTTAAAAAAAATAAGAGTGGAGCACGATATTCTGACAAGAAAATTTTCTAAAAGACAAGTAATTATTCTCTAAACATATACTCCCCGTTTTGTCATTAGACAAAAAAAGTTGAGCAAGAGAAGTAAATAGCACACAAAAAGATATAAGTGTTATAACTAACTGAAGACAACATTTGCATTAAAGAGTGAATTAGTATAGAGGATAGAGTGAAAACCAAAACATTGAAAACAAAGGTAAACTAAAGGTTAGGATTGGTCAATCTAACTAAGATCACTCTTAAAGTATTCTAAATGGACTCTTGATTCTTGGCTATTTGTTCCATGAATGCCTCAATTTTCGCTTGCAGACGATCAAAGTTTTCCTTCTTTACAAACTGGGATGGGTCAAATGCAGGTGTAGACAAAATGGCATAAGAGCCTTTAGCGGCAAACTCTATAGATCCTAAAGCAACAACAGCAGGAACGCCCGATTGAGGTATTTCATCCTATGGAATGATCACATGAAATTTCAATGGTGCAAATGGGGCAAATACTGGTGGTTCGAAATGAACATAACTAGAGGGAAAGTTATCTTCACTCGATGAACCTTTTGATGTAGCAGTCAGTTGCGTTCTAGTTTGGTCTTTATGAGCTTTTTGAAAATGCAAGACCCAAAGGTAGAGGATCTCAGCAGTATGTTTCAAAGCACAAGAGTTTTGAGTGGCCAAATGCCTTGCATGCTCCATGTTTTCCCTAATCCAATTTGTGAAAAAAGAGGGAACTGTGTCCCACTGATTAGAGACTTCATTAGGATCCAATCTCAAAGCATTCATATTCCCAATCTTGTTAAATTTAGTAGTGAAAGAGGTAATGAATAAGTAAAGGCTTGGGAAGCTAGAGGGAAGAAATGGAATAAAATGGGATAATTCTAGGGGTAGGGAAGTATTAGGTTCAGATTGAGGATGCGTTGAATTATAAGCTAGTGAGTCATTTGAGGATGTTTTAGAGACTAAACCATTTACAACTTGAGACTACCTTAGTTGTTGTGTGAATAGGATCCACAAGCATAAGTGAGTGAGGGTCAAATGCAAGTGTGGAAGAGATGGGTGAGGTTTGACAAGTCATTTGGGTAGGTGTTTGTAGAGGCTTAGTGTGGAAAGGTGATGGTGTGGAGATTGAAAATTCAGTATTAAGGGGATAAGAATTTAATTTATATCATGTTGATTTATTTTGAAGTGTTATCATCAGAGTTTATGAACACGACCATGAAATACATTATGAATGTGAAAAACTTTGTTGTCCATGCATGGCATGGGATATCATATCATCATATCCATGCCACCCTTTCATTCTCTACATCATCGGGTCTCCACTCTTGAAACTCTTCGAACCACTAACCTAACCAATTGCAAGCTTCCATTACTAGGGCTATAGTTCTTCATGCTCTTTTTCATCATATTAATTCATGATTTGGATTTTCCAACTCAGCACGGTTATGACATGTCACCATCGTAACAGTCACGTGACCTTTTTTTTGAACGCAAATCCAAAAAAAGGTCAAAACTTGCATATTTTAATAGTGCTTGAGTGTTCTGCTTAAATGAGGATTGACTATCTTCAAAGCATCAAATCAGATGATAAAATAAATATCTTTTGTTGCACCTAACTGAGCGAGTGTTGAGGCACGTTGATATTAGTCACAAAGAGACACATTGATCAGAGTCTTGAAAGTGCATTGCATAGCGAATAGAGTCTTTTATTCAAATGAATACTTTTTAGAGCTTGTATTAGAGTATGCAAACTTAGACAAATACATTCAAACATAAATTGTACTTACATTTATTTTTGTTATCATCAAAACACAATTAAGGATCATTGTTCTTCAAACAAGCTTGATTCTAACAATCTCCCCCTTTGTGATGATGACAAACACTTATTTCTGTGAACAATTTTCCTTTAATATTAAATGTAAATAAAGTAAACACAGATCAATGCTCCCTCTGAGTAAGAGCACAAGTAAGTTTATCAATATGTGAGCATTAGTATTCTTTAACATGTGCGCATTTTAAAAAAAAAAGAAAAAAAGTTAAGTACGTTTACATCTTCTGTAAAAAACAAAAGGCCCCCTTTTCAAATAAATCTCAGATACTTCTCGCAAAGCAAAAATTGTTCTTAGATTATTTTCCCCTTTTTATTATCAAACAAAAAGAGAGTAAAAAGATAACTAAGATATAAAAGAAAAAAATCAAGAGTAGAAGAAATCAAAGACATTCATAAAAGAAATGGAGCAGAGTACGAAAATTTACACAAAAAAACATAAAACAAGCTAAGATAACTCCAAGGGTGATTTATTTCTTAGTCGTTGATTCGATGAAAGCCTAGTGTCAAAGGACAATTTCGCATGAATATATTAGTATCGAATCGCACCAAAAAATTTAGAATCTCAAATATTTTCCACAAGTTAACAAAGCATTCAAAAATGCAAAACAATTTGATATAAGAAATTGTAAAGATATAACCTGGTGGGGCACACATAATTTTGAATTGAAGAGAGATGAATAGGGGTGGTAAAATGGGCCGAATTCACGGATCAATCTGTTTAGTCCGCCATTTTAGACGAGCCAGGTTGAAGATTTGAACTCGTCTACTTAATTTGGTCTGTCATATTTAAAATGACAATATAATGGAGCGGTCACGGGGCGGGGCAGGTTGGTCCGTCGACCCAAAATAAAACAAAAACTATATTTTTATTAAAAAAATGTGAGTCTAGTTGATTTTTTTCCCAATTTTTTTTTATTAACTTAACTAAACGAAAAGATTAAAACTGACCCATAAATTATCCAACTCAAACTAAAAAACAAATGTATGAAACGTTCAACTTTAGAATATTGCTATTAACTTGTTGATAATCTGCTTATATTTTTTTTGTTGATAACTTTTTTTGGTCTGAAGATGAAATGATAAAGAAACTTGCACATAACTGCGATGTCTCGAGTTCGAACTTTATAATCAATTATATAACAATATCTGCATTTGTCGGTTGAGATATACCTTATAGATAGTTTGTTACATATGTAAATTTTATTTTTTTGTTCAAATTACATAATGTAAATTTACTTATTATAAATTTAATTGTTGTTGATAAATTTAATTAAATATTTTCATTACTGAAATGAATCACTAAAGAAGTAGTTGACTCATATAATTTATACACAGATAGACATTAATCATTAGTTAAATTTAATACTTTTTTATATCTTCTAAATAAAAAGAGAATAATTAAAATATACTAATTATAATTGATTATAAAAAACATACATGAGAGAAATATTTGCTACCAAAAAAGTTAAAAATTGTGTTTCTTTTAATATCATCGGCATAAACATAAAAACAATTGTAATACAATAACTATATCGTTGCCATTATTTTTTGTAAATTATAATTTGATAACACATTATTTCGCTTTTTTTTTAAAAGACTCAAAATAAATTTCACTACCCCATTACTTCTCTCCTCCAAAATCCACTCTTTCATTCCCTTGTGCCATTTATGTTGAACTCCCTGTAGATACTGTTGGGTTCAGAGCCATTGTAACATACTGAAACTGAATTTCTTGTTATTATAAATTTGTAATATTTTCTTATACATGTGTTTATTATGGTGTGATAACTTTTTTATATAGTTGTCTTTAACTATTTTCTCTAATGATTTATTTAAATTTGTGATTACTCATATTATATATAAGTATAGATTCATACATATTAATTTTATATTGTTACTATTTTAAGCCTAATATTTTATTATTATTGTTAACTAGACCTTTGTTAGTTAAATTAATTTTTAATATATTGTTTTACATATATTATAAATTAACTAAATTATTTATAAATTTACTTATTATAAATTAACTAAATTATTTGTAACATGAATAAATAAATTGTTTTACATAAATAAAATATAATAATAATGTATGATGAGATGCGGCTATGCCTTGTGAAGTGTTAATATGCATATAAATATATGATATACTTATTATCTTGCGGCGTAGCTAATAGTCAGTCTAATAACGAAATCTTCATCTTTTTCTTCTCTACTAGCGGCGCAACACACAAGGTAGGCTTTCCCTCTCAAAATTTTAGTTCTTTTCTCACCAGTCAGATGAAACCTATTTTCCAATTTAGCTTTTTCTTCTCTACTAGCGGCGCAACACACAAGGTAGGCTTTCCCTCTCAAAATTTTAGTTCTTTTCTCACGAGTCAGATGAAACCTATTTTCCAATTTAGCACTGTAACCAAATTTTTCATATACGCGATTCTAACTATGAGACCACTATGGTAGCTATGAGTGATCTATCTCGAATTCTCTCTCATTTTGCCATGGAAATGCATGAAACCTTGGCTTCTCACACAAAATTTGCCGCTGAACTCATTTTTGGCCTCACCTTGGCCAGTTGTGGATCCGGTTAGCCGTAAACAACCGTTTTTCGTCCCTTGGGATGATCGTTTTTGGGATTTTCTAGAAACCACGTTCATCTTTTCGAAAAATGAACATCAATTTTTGATTCCTCTCATCAAAATCTTCAAGAAACACTACTCATTTGCATTTTTGGGTGAAATTGACGTTGGACCCTTCCGGCGCTTCGATGAGTCGGTGATACTTTTTCTGCAGTTTTGACTCTATTTTGCTCTTAAAATTATTATTAATTATTTTACATTGATTTTTATGCTCCACATAATTTATCAGTCGCGTCTCGGTGATTTTGTGAACTCATCGTTTATTCAGATTTGTTTGCTATACGTTGTCGATTTGTAGTTGTTGTTGAAAACTCTCATTGATTTATGTGTTTGAGAAAGTGTCGAAATAAGATAAGGAGTGAGAGAACGCTTGAATTTATGAGTATAATATATTGTGAGATGAGCGGAAAAACCGTATTTCCCAACGATTCATATGGGCTCATTACGGCAGTAGCCTTTTGAGTGATAAATTAATTAATGTGCAAATATGAAAATTGTGAGATTAAAATATGGAATAGAAAAAATTATAAGGAGTTGATTGATTTAATTTCGTTGAATGTGTGATATTTGATATTATTGTGATATTGGATGTCGAATGAATTTGGTGCATCTGTTTGATTAGACGAGTTTATGTGAGGTGATAATAAAATAGGGATGCATTGTATGATATAAGTTTATGTGATGATGTATGATTGATGATAGTGATGTTATAAATTTGTGATAAGTTTATATCATGATGACGATGTATGATTGAAGATAGTGATGTTATAAATTTGTGATATGTTTATGTGATGATGATGATGTATGATTTATGATAGTGATGTTATAAATTTGTGATGTGATTTTTGAAGTAACCCCATAGTTGATGAAATAGTGATGATTCCACCTTGTGCTAACGATGGTGCTCTTCATGGAGTAGTCAAGGCCAACGAGGGGAGAAAATAGATGTTGAGAATTTTTGAAGTGGAGATTATTATGTCATCATTTAGGTAGGGTCTGACAAGCTTAGTATTTTGGGGAAGTACAATTGAACGAGTCTTATCGTGCAAATGTCAGGAGCTACGATGCAACACAAGTTTACCTCGACTGTCATGTATATGTGTCTCGGGTTGAGTTGAGGGGATCTATGAGGACATGGCCAATTTGTATTGTCCATCCACTTGCGTGATGGCATAGTATCAAGCCTCCTAACCAAGTACTTCAGAGTTAGAATGGTACCAAATTGTGAAATAGTAGAGTCTAAGCTCATGCATAACATTGCATTTTCTTGTGATTGTTTTGTTGTGATTAATGTGTTTCAAAAATGATAATAGTTTCTCTTAGATGATTTGATGCATATTATAATGAGAATAATAATTTTACCTGAGAGATTTTGATGTTATATTATAATGAGATTATGTGTTACGATAGGATCTATTATGATTATTTGCATGCTCTTCGTATTTATATTATACTATCAACATGATTTCGAAACTCACCTCCTTCGTTGTTTGTGTTTGACTAGCTTGGCCATGCATTTGCGAAACCGTAGTTATTACAGGTTAATGAGTCTTGAAGTTCAAGTTTAGGAGAAACCATGCTCTGATAGGTGATACCGGAAATGCGAGTTATAAGTTGTATTTTACTTATTTAATTAGAAACCACTTTTTGTATGGAAACGATATATGTTATAGTAAGTTTTTGAAATATAATAAGAAATTATAGTTAAATCAAGTTTATTGAGATTTCACTATTTTATAGGAGGGAAAAGATCTAAAGTGTTCTATTTGTATTTTGAGAAATGTGATATCCTAAATAACCCATAAAAGTTTCTTTTTCATTTGAAAGAGTTTTTATTTATCTACTACAAATTTTTATAAAATATTGTATAAATTATTATATATATTATTTTGGAGTTTAGCGTATCAAAAACCATGGTTAGTGAATCTAATGCTACGAGCTTGGCTGATGCTGATTCTTTGGGGTGTCAGAACATTGTTGCAAAAAGTTTGCCATATTTGTGCAAGTTTCATTTGAGGTGGACGTTCTTCGCTCCGAAGTTGTTGATCTTGATGCTAAACTCCTTGACCATGAAAATATCATATCTCAAGGACAATTCCTCCCATGGTAAGGACCTTCTTATAGAGGCCAATGAGAAGTTATTGAAGAATGCTGAAGACTTGTAATCTCTTAAGAAAGACAAAAAAAACTTTTCTTCTCAATTGGTTGAGGTTAGAATGATTTTTTTATATTCTTTTTGATGCCAAACGGGTCTTGATAGAGATAATAGCTAGGCTGGAAATAAAACGCTGAGGAGGCTCAGACCAACTTATTTGAATGGTCTAAGAAGGTCAGTTCTCTAAAGATAAGGAAAACAGACTTGGAGTAGGAAAGTGCTACTTTTGAGGGTAATCTGTATGTCATAACCAAGGATTCTTTTGAGAATGTCGGGCTCGTCTTCTCCAGGGATGGGATGGTTTATACAAAATTAGTTAAGGATAGAGAAATTATCGAGATTCTTGGCGATGATGAAAATGTCATGTGCAAGAGATGGGGCAATCATTGATGTCGGACAAGAGAATGTGGATACTTTACCTCATTGTGTAATTTTGATATTTTTGATTTTGCGATTTGCTGTAATATTTGGACTTTTGGTTGCTGGCCATTATGTATTATTTTGATGACTTTGTTGGTTTACGACCATATTATTTGGAAACATTGTTGAGTTTCTCTTTGAATGCTTGTTTTTTTGTTTTCGTTGGTGATTAAGCGATTTTTTCGTTTATTTGTTCTTTGTATGTTTGCTACAGAGACCATCAGGTGGTCATTTTTTGTTCATATTCCCTTTATATTTGTTTGTATGCCCTGTTTTTGGTTCGCTCGAGGAAGGCTTTCTTGATCAGGGGTGTTTCCTCTCATCCCCCTAACTTCATTAATTAGAGATTGAATTTTATTTTCGAATCTCTCCTAAGGTTTCCACTTACATTGGCTATTTGAGAAATGCAACAAAGTGAGTTGTGAACTTCCTGCATAGCTCTGCCCAAGAATGTATGCACCTCTTTTTCAAGTTCTTGAACAAGTCCATTGCCAATATTTTAAGAGTGAGGAAGAGCAGGGTGTCAATCCCTTGGATGTGGTCGTCTGGTTCTCCAGTTCCTTCATAATTGTCCATGGTCGCCCTTCCAGGTTTTGCTGTAGTGGAGAGATAGAGATCCCTTGCTACCTTCCCTATGAGGCTTTTTGACATACATGAATTTCCACCAAGACTTTTGGTTTTTGATGGACCAAACAAGTCCATATGTATTAATTGATGTGGTCTAGAAGTTGATATAACATTTTTAGGTTTGAAAGAAATCTTTGTTTGCTTACC
Source organism: Cicer yamashitae (assembly GCA_037974755.1). Classification (NCBI taxonomy): domain Eukaryota; kingdom Viridiplantae; phylum Streptophyta; class Magnoliopsida; order Fabales; family Fabaceae; genus Cicer; species Cicer yamashitae. The sequence continues at coordinate 36,374,283 of JBBPBQ010000004.1, forward strand.
TTTTTGACAAGCATCACACAATTTATCCTTAATAAATTTCATTTTTGGTAAGCCTACAACAAGATCATCCTTGACCAATTTGTTTAAATGATCCATGTGGATATGTGCAATTCTTTTATGCCATAGCCATGCATCATTGTTGTCACTCACCAAAAGACATTTCATTTTTAAGGATAAATCATCAAGATTAAGTACAAATATGTTTTTGAAGCGCTTACCGACAAATTGAATTTCATTTGTAGCTTCATTTTGGATGATGCATTCATCTTTGTTGAAGGCTATCTTGTATCCTTTGTCGCATACCTGGCTAATGCTTATGAGATTGTGTTTTAGACCTTCAACATATAAGACATCTTCAATCGAGGGAGATCATCATGTTCGTCCTCTTTGTATTTGTCTTTTTGGGAGCCATGGGACAAACTGGTGAACAGTAAGTAATGGTAGGATCTTAACGTAGAGTTCTCACAAACACCGTCTTTATTCAATACTGGAGATACTGAATATAGGAGCCTGACCTTGAATGTGTTTGTGAACAATGGATGGTAGAAGTTGTTGGCTCCCTCCGCCTACGGTCTGTTGTATAAGGGGTGTACCTACACTCACTCTGACAATCAAGTATGAATTTTCTAGAGTATGGGACGTATTTTTAGGTTAGAATTGTGTGTACCTTTATGATCAAACATGTCTTGCTTATATAGTGACTCCTTGTAGGCTTTCTAGATGATTATCCCTCTAATCATTAGAGAGAATGGGCTCATGATCTTCGGACTACCTTCTTATGTCGAACGCGTGTCCCTATAATTAGAGGGAGGTGAGTGCCATCTGGTGGCTGTGGTCAAATTATGAATGCCATCAAGTGGCTACCATGTCCGTCCTCACCAGATTCTCTCCTTACCAATTTAGTGATTGTGATTGAAGGCCCATGTGACTTATCCTGGACTGTTACTTCTGATGGTATCTTTGTGGGCTGCTTTTCCTAGTTTGGAGAAGGTTCCGTAACGCTATTTGATTTGGTCGGGTCAGTTCAAATTTATATTGGGCTTGGCCTATGCTGGGGCGAGTCTGGACAATAAAAAGGCTTTGGATAAATATTTTTGTATCTTTAAAATTTGATTTTGTAAATTTCGAATGGTTCTCTTTTGATAAACCATTAATTTTATTATATTTTTAGTTTACTCATGAAGTTATCCAAATGCATCTTGCAATTACTCATATGTAGGTAAAACTTTAACTTCATTGTCATCAACCTTTTCTTTATGGTGTTTATCCATGAGACATAGATTTGCGATGTCATTGTTGTCAGAATTTTCACTTGAAGTTTCATCGCTATCCTCTCAAACTATGAAAGCTATTTACTAGTTCTTATCTTCTTTTTTTAACCTTTTATCTCATATTTTTCCATTTAATCTATTTTTGGACACTCCGATTTTGTGTTCAAATTTGCCACACTCATAACATTTGATGGTTAAGTTCCTAGCTCCCTTCTTACTTATTTTCGTTGATTTGTTGTAAAACTTATCATTTTGGTTCATTAATTTTTTCCTAAGGCATTTATTGGAACCAAGTTGATTTTATACTTAGAGATTTTATGATCACAAAATTATTTTATGAGAACAATATATTTAACTTTAAAGAGTATGAAAGAGGATATGGTCAAGATTTGTAGAAGATTTGAAGAAGATTTGATCAAGATTTATTTACAACAAAATATGAATAGAATCAATCTGAAGAATTTACAAACACAATCTTTACAAAATACGAACATAATCAATCTGAAGAATTTACAAACTCAATCTAAACAAAATAATAACAAAATCAATCTGAAGAATTTACAAACTCAATATGAACAAAATACAATTCAGAATTAAACAAGGACTAAATTGAGGCCCAAATTTTAATTGTAAATAGATACTCAAGGCTGAAGAACAAAATCATCGAAAATCAAAAAAGAGTAGAAGAACTCATAAGCTCAAAATGTCAAAGTCATCTTAGAGTTCAAAGAGAGTTATTATTATTATCAGCTTTGGTAGAAGCAACTACCCAAGTTCCAATCTTTTGTATCCAACCCAATAGTGGTTTAGTTCCTTCTTCAATCTGGGGTTGTCAGGTTGTTAGAAGACTTGGATTGTAGGGTCAAGGTGGTCATTTCCTCAAAAGTCTGGGGTTGTCTAGCTGTTTGCGAAGACTAGCTTGGAGGGTCAGGTGCTTTGTAATTAAAGGTACTTAAATTAGTGGATTAAAGTCTTCTGAATGAGGGGACTGGATGTAGCCAATTTAGTGGTGAGCAAGGATAAATCTACGTGTCAAATTATTTATGCTTTCATTGTTTGCTGACATTGATTTCGATTGCTTCTACTTCAAGTAAGTCACAAAAACTAAACTAGTATTTTATTTATTTATAAATTATCAAAAATTTATCAACTTTGGCAATTCAGTTCAACCCCCCTTCTTGTGTTTGCACCTTCAATTGGCATCAGATTTCAGTCTCAAGGATGAGAACTTTATAATGTTTGAGAAAAGATCCAAGGGTTTCATATGTCTTGAACTCTGGAAGATGGTTATATTTCTTCGAAGAATACAGTTGGTATTGAAATTCCAAGAAAGGAGATAAATGCTGATCAAAAGAAAATGCATAAGATGCATCATAAGTCTAGAACATTCATGATAAATACAATCACATTCAAGGAGTTTGACAAGTGCACCAACAAGGAGACAACAAAGAGTATTTATGATAGTATGATTCTGACCCTTGAAGGAACCAAGCAAGTTCAAGAAGCGAAGGCCAACCTCCTAGTAAAAAACTATGAGTTGTTCAAGATGGAAGAAGATGAAGATATTGAAACAATGTTTTCCAGATTCCAGATCTTGGTGTAAGGTCTAAAGGTACTGGAGAAGAATTATACTACTGTTGATCATGTGAAGAAAATCCTCAAGAGTCTGAAAAGCAAGTCGAGACCTACGATCACTTCTATTCAAGAAGCAAAGGATTTGAATACTCTTAAGCTAGAAGAATTAATTAGCTCAAGAAGAAGATGACCCCAAGAAGAAGAACAATACTCTGGCCTTGAAATCCAAGCAGAAGAAGGTTCTAAAGGCAACATCAGAATAAGAGGATAGTGACTTAGATTATCAGAATTTGAACTTAGAGGAAGAGCAGATTGCCTTCATATCCAGAAGAATTCAAAGGATGTGGCATAGAGGAAGGAATGAAAATTTTGACAAGAAAAACATTATCTGTTATGGATGCAATGAACCTAGACATATCAACTCAGATTGTCAAAATCTGGAGAAAGGGAAACACTAGAGGAAAGATTCCAGACCCAACAAGAAGAGTCTGATAGCTACATGGGATGATTCTGTTGAATCCTCTGACGATGAACAAGTAGATTTGGTTTTGATGGCTCATACCAACTCCGGTTCTGGATCCAACACAGATTCTAACTCTGGAAGTGAATCAACAGATGAAGAAATTGAGGTATTTTCTGACTTTACTCGATTTGATTTAATTACTGCTATAAATGATTTTTTAAATAAGAATCACAAATTGTTTTTAAAACCGAAAACACTTAAAAGAAAATGCAAACTGAACTGAAAAAGATAATGTGTTAAAGAATCAAAGTGTTGAATTTAAAACAACAAATGCAACTCTGAAAACTGATATTACTAAACTTAAAACAGAAAATGCAACTCTAAAAACTAATATTGTTGTACTTAAGGCATAAAATCTAACTCTTAAAAATAATCATAGTTCAACATCAATTGAAAATACCACATGTAACTCTGATAAGCATGAAGAAGTATTTCAAGATTTTCTTGCGAATGGTTTGGAAAGAAGCAAATATGCTTATATTATTATTATTATTATTATTATTATTATTATTATTATTATTATTAATATATATATATATATTAAAACAAATTCAATATTATTATTATGAACAATTTAAATAAATCACTAAGGCAAACACATAAGGTAACCGCGAAGGAAATTAACGCACATATCAAACATACCGATAATAATAGTTGTGCATCATTATATCATAATAAGAAATTGGGGTTTTACATTTCTCCCCTTGTAAAAAAAATTTCGTCGTAAAAATTTACCTGAGGAAAACAGCTTTGGATAAGACTCAAGCACATGACTTTCGACTTCCCACATAACACTTTCACCAACAGCACCTCCCCAGATAACCTTAACCAATGAAATCGTCTTACCTCTTAATTCTTTGACCTTTCGATCCTCAATCGTAGCGGTAAGGTCTCAAAAGTTAGATTTTCTTTTATTTGGACCTTGTTTGACGCAATCACATGTGAAGGATCGAAAATGTAATTGCGAAGTTGAGACACGTGAAAGACACTATGAAGATTAGAAAGAGACGGAGGCAAAGCGATTTGATATGCTACATTACCAACATGTTTAAGAATTTGGTAAGGTCCCATAAACCGAGGAGTAAGCTTTCGCATTTTTAACGCCCGACCAACCCCAGTTGTTGGATTAACTCTCAAAAATACATGATCACCCTCTTAAAACTCGAGGTTTTTCCTTCTTTTATCATGGCAACTCTTTTGCCTACTCTGAGATGCTCTTATCTTTTCCTGAATCATTCTTACTTTATCAGTAGTCTGTTGAATAATCTCAGGTCCTAACACAAGGTTATCGCCTGTTTCAAATCAATACAGAGGGGTTCTACACCTTCTTCCATACAACACCTTAAAAGGGGCCATTCCAATGCTAGAGTGGAAACTATTATTATAAGTAAACTCTATAAGTGGCAAAAAGCTATCCCAACTCCCATTTTGTTCCAACACACAAGCTGTCAACAAGTCTTCTAGAGATTGATTGGTTCGTTTAGTCTTACCATCTGTTTGTGGGTGGTAAGCTGAACTCATCCTAAGGTTCATACCCAAAGCACTTTGTAAACCTTCCCAAAATTTAGAGGTAAATCTAGGGTCTCTATTTGACACTATACTTGATGGGATTCCATGCAACTTCACAATTTCCTTTATGTATAGCTCGAATAACTTTTCCATAGAATAATTTATGTTTATCGGAATAAAATGAGCAGATTTAGTTAATCTATCCACAATAACCCAAATACTATCATACCTTTTTGGAGTTCGAGGTAAGCCTACAACAAAGTCCATAGAGATGTTATCCCACTTCCATTCGGGAATACTCAAAGGTTGCATCAAGCCTGAAGGTTTCTGGTGTTCTACCTTAGACTTTTGACAGATCAAGCTCAGCAACGTCTTTTTTTATTCTAGGCCACCAAAATAACTTCTTGAGGTCCTTATACATCTTTGTGACTCTAGGGTGAATACTTAGATAACTTCTATGTCCTTCCTCTAAGATCAAATTCCTTAACTCATCTACATCGGCTACACAAATTCTATCCTTAAATCTCAAAATCCCATCCACACCCATTTTAAAATCAGGTTATCTCCCTTGGTTAATCAATTCAAACTTATCCAAAAGGTGTAAATCTAACTTCTAGCTCTTTTTAATCTCTTCTAATAGTCCACTAGTTACCTTCAATATTCCCAATTTAATACTTTCTAGTGTCACTTCAGAAACTAAACTAAGGTCTCTAAACTATTCCAACAACTCGCTATGCTTAACCATTAAAACAGACACACTCAAAGTCTTCCTACTCAAGGCATCGACCACTACATTGGCCTTTCCAAGGTGATAGTTCAGCTCAAAATCAAAATCCTTAAGAAATTCCATCCACCTACGTTGTCTCATATTCAACTCCCTATGATCTAAAAGGTACTTAAGGCTTATATGGTCACTGAAAACCTCAAATCTGGATCCATACAAATAATATCTCCACATCTTAAGTACAAAAACAACTACTGCTAGTTCTAAGTCATAGGTAGGGTAGTTCTTCTCATGAATCTTATGTTGTCTAGAAGCATACACTACAACTCTCCCATCCTGCATAAGCACTCCACATAATCCTGAACCACATTCGTCCCAATATACTACAAAGGATTCACTCGGGTTAGGTAACACTAAGATCGGTGCAGAGGTAAATCGTTTCTTAAGCTCTTGGAAACTGTTTCATTAATGGGTATCCCACACGAACAATTCCCCTTTTCGGGCCAACTTAGTTAAAGGTAAGGCCAACTTGGAGAATCCTTCTATGAACTTACGATAATAACTTTCCAATCCTAGAAAACTCCTAATCTCAATCATTGACCTAGGTGTTTTCCATTCTAAGACACTCTCCACCTTAGCAGGATCAATAGCTATTCCACCTTGTGAAATCACATGTCCTAGGAAACTCACTTCTTCTAACTAGTATTCACACTTAGACAACTTGGCAAATAATTGTTTCTCCTTAAGGGTTTGCAAGACTATCCTTAAATGTTCGCCATGCTCTTCTTAGTCCTAGAGTACACTAAGATATCATCTATAAACACAACCACAAATGAGTCTAGGTAAGGATGAAATATTCGGTTCATGTAATCCATAAACACTGCTGGTGCATTAGTCACACCAAACAGCATAACTAAATACACATAATGGTGATAACGGGTGCTAAAGGCAGTTTTAGGGACATCATAATGCTTCACCCGAATCTGATGGTAACCTGATCTCAAGTCTATCTTACTAAACACACAAGATCCTCTCAATTGGTCCATAAGGTCATTTTTCCTAGGTAGAGGGTACTTATTCTCGATTGTCACTTTATTAAGCTGGCCGTAATCCACACACCACCTCATAAAGCCATCCTTCTTCTTAACCAACATTGCAGATGCACCCCATGGTGACACACTAGTCTTAAAAATTGTTTATCTAAAAGCTCCTCCAATTGCTTGTTAAGCTCAAACAATTCTAAGGGAGACATCCTATACGGTGCCATGGATATGGGTCCAGTACTTGGTACAAGGTCAATGCTAAACTCAGTCTCACGCTGTAGTGGAAAACTATTGATATCTTCTAGAAATACTTCAGGGAATTCATACACAATAGGAACATCTTGCATTATCACTTTTTCTTCAAATTCCAATAATGCTAGGATCATGTATAACTGGGCATCTTCTTTCAAGAGTGCCTTCACTTGGTTGGCGGATATATTGGTAGGCTTGTCCATCTCTTATGGCTCCATGAATTCTATGGTTTTACTAAAAAAATCTACGCGAACATGGTTGGCAGATAACCAATCTATACCGAGAATCGCATCGACTAGACGCAAAGGTAGACACACTAAGTCAACTCGGAAGTCCCTTTCACACACATGGATAGTAATTTTAAGACAAACACTAAAGGTGTTAACGTAATTACTACTTGGGGTATTCACAATCAAATCATACTACAAACGAGACACAGGTAGTCCTAAACGCCTAACACAATCAAGAGACACAAAGGAATGAGTGGCACCACAATCAAATAACACAAATCATACTACAAGCGTTTTCTTTTTCAGACGCTCCCACACCACTAAGGGTAAAGACTATTCCATTAGATTTAGGTCGGCTGGCTTAAGAACTCTGGTTTCCATGTTGTGGAGTCTTCTTTTGGGTAGGGGCATGTGGTGCGGATGTGGCCTTGTTGTTGGCAACAAAAACAAGTAATTGCAGCATCCCTGCACTCATATGCCATATGACCTTGCTTACCACACTTGTGACATCGAATAGGAGTAGCTGGATCACCATTGTTACCACTGTTGTTGCTCGAGACTTGGCTTCTGTTGTTGCTATTCTCGTTACTAACTCCTCGTCCATTCGGGTTTCCTCTACCACCCCCATAATTATAACTGTTTTCATTTCGTTTTTCAATACCACAACTATTTCCTCTTCTAGCTGAAGAACTGTGTTATTGATAATTCAGACGACTTCCAGATTTACTAGGAGGGAAAGAGTAAGGTTTTCCTCTATTAAGATGCATAGCCCTCTTGTCCTTCATGGTTCCATTGTTTCGGCAATGTGTCTTTTCAGCACGACTATCTTCATCATAAATCCTACTCTTATTCACTAGGGTAGGAAAGTCACGGATCTCTTGCATTCCTACCTGCTTCTTGATCTCTATTATGAGTCCCATTTCAATAGTCCGCGGAAGAAATAAATCAATGCAACAACCAAATATAGATTAATCACTTGCTTCTATAGATTAATCACTTGCTTCTATAGATAAATAAATCGTTTACTATTTGCAATATCATTCAAACATATATTTAATACAAAACATGTTTATAAATATAATAACACAAAATAAATGTATAATTTTAATTAAAATATACAGAATCACGTAGCATCTATGTAATAAAATTGGTAGTATTTATTAAAATTGATGCGTACTGTAAACCACTTTTAATTATAGCTAAAATAAAAATGAATTCTTTAGATGTAGATTAATTTTAGAATATATGTCCAGTAATATAATTCAATCTTATGTCCAGGTTTATTTCTAACAATTGGAATAAAGGAACACATGCCTAGTGTTACGATGATATGATCACACGCCTAGGTGTTACTGAAAATTGAAATAAAAGAATATATGCCTTGTACTCATATAATTCGATCAGGTAACTATGACTAAACATATACTACTCAACATTAATATACTTCGATCAACAGCCCTATATTGATATAATTAATGGAATTGAGAAAAGTATATCAAATTGATGGAATTAGGAACATATGCCTTCTTCTTTTTATTCTGACCAAACTACACGAATTGATGGAATTAAGAAAGTATACCTGGTCTTTGAAATCAATATATGGTTTTGGTATTAAGAGACACGGCTGGAGCCAACAAGAAAGTATATCAGGTCTCATTCTAAAGTATGGGCGTGTCCACTTAGCCATACTCCATTCTTATTATTATTATAATAATAATAATAATTATTATTATTATTATTAATATTTTTATAAGCTCACTCTTTTATCGCTAAAGTTAACAGACTAGTGCAGCAATACACAGGTTTATTTCTTGTTTTATTTATATATATATATATATTAAAATAAATTCAATATTATTGGTATTAATAATTAAAATAAATAACTAAGGCAAACACAAGTAAAAACACCGATAATAATAGTGTTGCATCATTATATCATAATAAGAAATTGGGGTGTTACACACAAGATCTTGAACTTTGGGACATGGTGAAAGATGGTTATATTGCTTCGAAGAATACTGATGGTATTGAAATTCCAAGAAAGGAGATGAATTCTGATCAGAAGAAGATGTACAAGATGCATCATAAGTCTAGAACATTCATGATAAATGCAATCACCTTCAAGGAGTTTGACAAGTGCACCAACAAAGAGACAACAAAGAGTATTTATGATAGTCTGATTCGGACCCATGAAGGAACAAAGCAAGTTCAAGAAGCAAAGGCCAACCTTCTAGTAAAAAAGTATGAGTTGTTCAAGATGGAAGAAGATGAAGACATTGAAACAATGTTTTCGAAATTCAAGATCTTGGTATAAGGACTAAAGGTACTTGAGAAGAGTTATACTACTACTGATCATGTGAAGAAAGTCCTCAAGAGTCTGACAAGCAAGTGGAGACCTAAGATCACTTCCATTTAAGAAGCAAATGATCTAAATACTCTTAAGCTAGAAGAATTAACTAGCTCCCTCAGATCACAATAAATTGAGCTTGAAGAAGATGAGCCCAAGAAGAAGAACAAGACTCTGGCCTTGAAATCCAAGCAAATGAAGGTTCTAAAGGCAACATCAGAATCAGAGGATAGTGATTCAGATGATCAGAATTTGAACTCTGAGGAATAGCAGATTGCCTTCGTATCAAGAAGAATTCAGAGGATGTGGCACAGCAAGAGGAAACTTATTCCTCAGAAAGATTCCAAGCAGTCTAACAGAGGAAGGAATGAAAATGTTGACAAGTAAAACATTATCTGCTATGGATGCAATGAAATTGGACATATCAAGTCAGATTGTCCAAATTTGGAGAAAGGGAAACACCAGATGAGAGATTCCAGACCCAAGAAGAAGAGTTGGATGGCTACATGGGATGATTCTGATAACTCTTTGACGATGAACAAGCAGATTTGGCTCTGATGGCTCATACCAACTCCGCCTCTGGATCCAACACAAATTCTGACTCTGGAAGTGAATCAACAGATGAAGAAATTGAGGTATTTTCTTACTTTACTCGATCTGATTTAATTACTGCTATAAATGATTTTTTAATTAAGAATCACAAATTGTCTTTTAAAACTGAAAACACTTAGAAAAGAAAATGCAAACCTAACTGAAAAATTTAATGTGTTAAAGAATCAAAGTGTTGAATTTAAAACAGCAAATGTAACTCTGAAAACTAATATTACTAAACCTAAAACAGAAAATGCAACTCTAAAAACTGATATTGCTGAACTTAACGCTAAAAATCTAACTTTGAAAAATAATCATAGTTCAACATCAATTGAAAATACCACATGTAACTCTGATAAGCATGAATAAGTATTTCAAGATTTTCTTGCGAATCGTATGGAAAGAAGCAAATATGCTTCTATGATTTATAGAGTTTGTAGAAATGGTAAAAAAAGGTATAGGATTTGAAGAAATTGTAACTGAACCTAAACCTATTCCCTCTGATATCTTGTGTATTGTTTGCTCTAAGAAAGGTCACTGAAAATTATCTTGTCCCATGTTAAATACAAGGAAAGACAAGAAACCTTTCAAGACTAACAAACCAGGACCCAACCAAATTTGGGTACCTATGAACAAAATTTTCTATGTTGCAGATGTCCTCAGCAATCAAGTTAAAACACCAATCATGGTACCTGAACAAAATTTTCTATGTTCCAAGAACTAACATTTAGCAAATGAGGCAATGTGACTTTTGGAGGAAAGCAAAAAGGCCAGATCATTGGTCAAGGTACAGTTGGTAGTGGTACTTCCCCTTCTATTAAAGATGTCTTGTTTGTTAAAGGTCTTAAGCATAATTTATTAAGTATTAGTCAGTTAAGTGATAATAATTATGATATTGTATTCAATCAAAAAACATGCAAGGTAATTAGTCAGAAAGATGGATACGTACTCTTTACAGGTCAGAGGCAAAACAACATTTATAAGATAAATTTGTTTAGTCTAGAGAAACAAGAGGTTAAGTGTCTTATGCCACTAAATGAAGAAAAATTAATTTGGCACAAAAGATTAGGTCATGCAAACCTTAGATTAATTTAAAAACTGAATAAACTTCAACTCGTTAGAGGTCTACCTAAGCTTAGTTACAAAACTGAAATTATGTGTGAAGCTTGTCAAAAAGGAAACAAACAAAGAACACCTTTACTCCTAAGAACTCTGTCTCTACCTCAAAGCCCCTTGAGTTCTTACATATAAATCTCTTTGGGCCAATGAAAACAACCTCTCTAATTGGAAAGAAATATGGTTTTGTTATAGTAGATGATTACACGCGGTGGACATGGGTAAAATTCTTAAGAAGTAAGGATGAATCCCACAAAATGTTTATGACATTTTGCAAACAAATAATGAATGAATAAGGTGTTAAGATTGTAACAATTAGAAGTGATAATGGAGGATAGTTTGAAAACAAGTTCTTTGAATGTTTTTGTGCTGAGAATGGAATCTCTCACAACTTCTCCTCTTTTAGATCACCCCAACAAAATGGCGTTTTAGAAAGAAAGAATACATCACTCCAAGAAATGGCTAGAACCATGTTAAATGATATGAAATTTTGCAATACACTTTTGGGCTGAAGCAATTAATACTGCATGTTATATTCAAAATAAAGTCCTAATTTGATCTATATTGAATAAAACACCATAGGAATTTTGCAAAGGTAAAAATCCTAACATATCTTATTTTAAACAATTTGGTTGTACTTGTTATATGTTGAACACTAAAGATAAACTTGGTAAATTTGATTCTAGATCTCAAAAGTGTACCTTCATTGGATACTCTGAAAGATCTAAGTCTTATAGAGTGTTTAATAGGTAAACTCATATTGTGGAAGAATCCATACATGTTAAATTTGATGACAAACAGCTTGACCTTGAAAAGTCAAAGCAAGATAATGATAGTGCAGGTTTACCAGAACAAGAGGAAGTAGATGCAGATAAACCAGAAGAACTTGACAAATCAGAGGATACAAGTAAATCAAAAGAATATGATAAATCTTCAAAGGATGAATCTGATCAAGTCAGAAACAGTCAAGATAAGTCTGAAGGAGGATCAGGATGGAAGTATAAGTCTTCTCATCCTGAAACTCTAATCATTGGAAGTGCAAGTGATCCTTTGAGGACCAGATCATCACTAAAAGATACCACTTTGTTTGGCTTACTCTCATCGCTTGAGCCTACCTCAATTGATGAAGCATTGGAAGATGATGGATGATTCTTGCAATGCAAGACGACTTAAATGAATTTAAGAGGAATGATGTTTGGGATCTAGTACCTAGACCAAAGAAGAACATTATTGGAACCAAGTAGGTTTTCAGAAACGTGAAGTGGTCAAAAACAAGGCAAGACTCGTCACACAAAGCTACAGTCAACAAGAGGGCGTTGATTACACTAAGAGATTTGCTCCAATAGCCAGGTTATAAGCTATTTGTATCCTACTTTCTTTTGCTGCAAATAATAACATTACATTATTTCAAATGGATGTTAAAAGTGCTTTACTAAATTGTTATATAAGTGAAGAAGTTTATGTTAAACAACCCCATGTTTTGAAAGTTTTGAATTTCCCAATCATGTTTTTAAACTTAGGAAATCTCTGTATGGTCAAAAACAAGCACCTAGAGCACAATATGATAGACTTAGTAACTTCTTGCTTAAAAATAACTTTGAAAGAGGACAAGTAGATAATACACTTTTTAGAAAATCAATAGGATATGACATTCTTATTATTCAAATTTATGTTGATGACATTATTTTTGGATCTACTAATGGCACTCTTTGCCAAAAAATTTCTAAATTGATGCAGCTCGAATTTCAAATGAGAATGATGGGAGAACTTAAGTTCTTCTTAGGGATACAAATTCAACAAAGTCAACAAAGTCAACAAGGTATATACTTCCATCAAACTAAATATACAAAAGAGCTTCTTAGGATATTTAAGATGAGCGATTTCAATCCTATGGCTACACCAATGCACCCTACTTGTTCACTTGAAAAAGATGATTCGGGCAAAAAATTTGACCAACAAACCTATAAAGGAATGATAGGATAATTACTTTACCTTACCGCTTCCAGACCTGACATCATGTTTAGTGTTTGTGTATGTGCAAGATTTCAAGCTGACCCTAGGGAATCACATTTAATTGTTTTTAGGAGAATCCTTAGTTACCTAAAAGGCATTACCAACCTTACCTTGTTCTACCAGAAATCTCCTAAGTATAAACTGAGTGGATACTGTGATTTTGATTATGCTGGAGATAAACTTGAGAGAAAGAGCACTAGTGGCAACTGCACCTTTTTAGGTGACAACTTAATATCTTGGTCAAGTAAGAGACAAAACACCATTGCAATGTCAATAATAGAGGCTGAGTACATTTCAGTAGCTGGCTGCAGTTCTCAACTACTTTGGATGAAGCATCAACTTGAAGACTACAAAATCCTAGAATCCAACATTCCCATCTATTGTGATAACACTTCTACCATTTGTCTAACAAAAAACCCTATCTAACATTCTAGAGCTAACATATATAGAGATCAGTTTGTAGACACTGAACCCCAATTGGCTGACATATTCACCAAACCACTACCTGAAGATAGTTTTGACTTCATCAAGAAAAACCTAAACCTTACCTTCATATTTGACTGATGTTGTGATAACTTCAAAGTAGTTTAGTTTTACATTAGTTTTCATATTTTCTTGTAATATATTATATTCATGTTATTTAAAAAAACAAAAAAAAATGAAACAAAACAAAAAACAAAAAAAATGAAAAAAACAAAAAAAAGTCACAATTTCAATTCTTTTTGTCTGATGATAAAAGAGGGTGAAAGATATTTGATACAGTGGGGAGAAAATGATACATAGACTTAGGGGGAGCCGTAAGTTAGGGGGAGTCAAAGAAATATAAAGAAAAGTTGTTATAAAAAATACAAGTTTTGTCATCATATAAAAGGGGGAAATTTTATACTTAGAGTTTTTATGATAACAAAATTATTGTATGAGAACAATATATTTGACTTCAAAGAGTATAAAAGAAGATATGGTCAAGATTTGTAGAAAATTTGAAGAAGATTTGGAGAAGATTTGATCAAGATTTATCTACAACAAAATATGAATACAATCAATCTAAAGAATTTACAAACGCAATACGAACAAAATCAACCTGAGGAATTTACAAACTCAACTTGAATAAGATACAATTCAGAATTAAACAAGCATTATATTGAAGCCCAAATTTTAACTATAAATAGATACTCAAGGCTGAAGAAGAAGATCATCGAAAAGTAGAAAAGAGTAGTCTTAGAGTTCAAAGAGAGAAACTCTTCCTCGAATGAGAAATATTCTCTGAGTGTTCTTTTCTTAGAGTGTGAGATTTATTATTATCAGCTTTGTTAGAAGCAAACACTTAAAGTTTTAATCTTTTCTACCCAACCCAATAGTGGATTAGTTCCTTCTTCAATTTGGGGTTGTTAGGTTATTAGGAGAAGACTTAGCTTGTAGGGTCAAGGTGGTTAGTTCCTCAAAAGTCTAGGGTTGTCAAGACGTTTGGGAAGACTAGCTTGAAGGATCAGGTGCTTTGTAATTCAAGGTATTTGAATTAGTGGATTAAAGCCTTCTGAATGAAGGGACTGGATGTAGCCAAGTTAGTGGTAAGCCAAATTAGTGGATCAAATTATTTATGCTTTCATTGCTTGCTGCCTATGAATCTGATTGCTTCTACTCCAAGTAAGTCACCAAAACCGAACTAGTTTTTTATTTATTTATAAATTATCAAAAAGTTATCAACTTTGGCAAACACAATTCAACCCCTCATTCTCGTGTTTGCACATTTAGCATTTGTTGTACCTTTTCACAAAGAGACTAATTTTTTCATCACATGAGTCATATTGATTTGAACCACCATTATTAGATTCTTCACCCTTCTTTGACTTTTAGTATTACACAACCAATATATAATTTTCTTGTTCTTCTTTATCTCTTTTCCTTTATGTGCAATTAATCGAATGAGCTCTTGTTATGTTCCTGTAACTTGCCAAACCAGGTTGCTAAAGTCATTGTTGTTAAGTTCCTTGACTCAACAATCACACTTACCTTAGATTGTTTAAAAAAAGAGATCATGATACCACTTATTATGCGACACCACAATAAGAGGCTAAAAAAAGGTTGAATGGGATTGTATCTTTTTTCAAAGTTTTAGAGCGAAAGTATTTGTTTTGTGAAAAACAGTAACATAGTTATTAAGATATTTGCCACATTCATAAAACATTTTTTTAGGTTCTGGCAACGAAAAATGTTGTAATGACATGCAATTCATAGAGAAAAGGAAAAGAAAAAAATGAAAATTATAAATAATTTTTTAATATAATGGATTTTTTGTTTTGTATTTATGATTTGTGTTTTTAAAGTAATGTTATTAATTTAAAACTCAACTGGATTAAAAAATGATAAAATGTCCTAGTTAACATCCCAATTCATCATTTTTAGATGACCAAAATTAAATGAGGGACTTTCCTCAAAAAAAATTTAAAAGGGACTAAAAAGTGAATAATATGAAATTATAAAGGTAGAATTGAAACTTTTTTTTTATAGAGACTAAAATCATATTCACCCTATATTTTTAACCTTAAAAAACAGAGTTTAGGATCTTATTTGGACAACCGTAAAATAACCATTAATATCACTGTTATTAATAGCAATATCACTGTTATTAATAGTAAATTTGTCATTACTTAATTTCTAAACGTCAATCTAGTTTTAAATGATAAGAAATTTTAATCACGGTTGGGGATATTTTTCAGAAATAATATTTTAGACCGATTTTGTTTTTATGGATAAGACGACAACTTGATTGATGTCAATTCAATACGAGATACACATTTGTTTTCTTTAATTTTGATCGAATCAATATCATTTAAGTTACTAACTCAATCATGAAAACGAAGATACCATTAATGTCTACTTTTAAATTTATATTTAAAATTTTAAAATTTTAAATAATAATTTATTATATTATATAAAATGACATTTTAAATTATATTTTTTTATAAGGGCAACTGAATAAATTATTGTTCTTATCTTATCTTAGTGGTTTCTAACGCCGCTGAATAAGAATTATAACTCTAGATGCATGATAGGATAAAATTCACATTTCTTGTTTGTTCATCAAACATTAAATTCAAATAGAAAGACATGATAAATATATGTTATCCTTCTCTTCTCTTGTCCATTAAACAAACCCTTAAAATTTTAAGACTTTTTAAATATTAATTCACAGTGAATTGATTACATATTACAATTTTTCTATATTTGGTGGCTATACTTTGTGTCTACTATTTTTCTAGCTTTATTATATTTTCTTGTACTCCTTTTATGATCTCTATATCAAAAATATATTTTGTTTCTGGATTTTTACTGGATTTTTGTTTGCTGGTTAAAAAAGTAAATAAAATGTATACCAACTATAATAAATATTCAAATCTTAATACTAGAAAATAAAAATTTATACGGCCGTCACATGGCTACGTTGCTTATTCTAACAATGTTTTAAGAGTTTTCTTTTGTGCATAAAAATAGGTTTAATTATATATTTAAATATTTTTGTTAGTTTTATATTAGTTAGTTTTATTATACCTTTATTTTTAGGTTGTTATGTTGGTAGCCTTTCAGACTTTTTTTGTTCCTTTCAGTTTTAGAGCTACTAATATAAGTAGACTCATATTGTATTTATTTCTCAATTAATAAATAATGTATATTCAAAAAAATAATATCTATTATGGTATCAGAAGTTTCTTTTTCTTTCTCTATTCTACTTTTAAACCCAATTTTGCCAAAATCCTAAAATTCCAAACACAGAAACGCGACTTCATCGTTCTTACCCCTAAAATTCCAAAAACAAAAAC
This sequence comes from Cicer yamashitae, assembly GCA_037974755.1. NCBI lineage: Eukaryota > Viridiplantae > Streptophyta > Magnoliopsida > Fabales > Fabaceae > Cicer > Cicer yamashitae. The sequence continues at coordinate 36,391,295 of JBBPBQ010000004.1, forward strand.
GACGACTTCATTCATCGTTCTTTCTCTTCTCGTTTTTGCCCTTCATTTCCTTTCATTTCCTTCGCCCAACTCTTCAATGGCAGGTTCTCATGACGATTCGTCATCAACCACCTCTACAACTATTTCTCAAGATGAATCGCAAAATCCAACACCGTCATATTACCTTCATCCTAGTGAAAATTCGGGCGCATTGCTTATAAATCAAACTTTACAAGGGACAAATTATTACAACTGGAGCCGTTTGATGAAACGTGTGTTGATCTCCAAGAACAAAGCCAAATTCATCAATGACAAGTTAGCGATGCCAGCAAAGAACGACGCGTTATTTGATGCTTGGGAGCGCTGCAATATGATGGTAATTTCTTGGATTACTCGTACTCTTTCTCCTTCTATTTCTCCAAGTACTATACACATTGAGAATTCAAAAAGTTTATGGGATCATCTAAAGAATCAATTTTCAAAAGGAGACCATTTTCGTTTTTCCAATCTTCTTCAAGATTTACACTCTATTAAACATGGTGATAAACCAGTCTCTGATTTCTTTACTAAATGGAGTATTCTTTAAGAGGAGTTAGAGGTTTTACTATGACACCCTAAACCGAAATTGATATAAAAAGTAAAATGCACTAGTTTTGAAAGAGATTCGCAGCGGTCCAAAAGTAGAGTATAAAAAAATTTCTTTTAAAATATAAGGATTAGGACGTTACACTCACACTTACACAAGACCTTTGCATAAAATTTCTTAATAAAAAATCATTTAACATCAAATATAGCTGAGTTTTATGAAACAAATAATACTGACATAAAAACATGTTCAAAACGTAGGGACAATTAATTTTTATCTTCGAATAAAAGATCGAATATAACACAATTGATCAATATAGTTTACAAAGCAAAAATTAGTTCGTAACTCGATAACACAATGAATTACTCCCATCCAGTATCACCTATCAAAGCATGGATCATCAATCGATAACTTGAAATAAATGCGCTTTCGCAAGCGCCAAACACAAGCAACGAGGGGTGAGTTTCAAAATAATGTAAAAGTATAAAATACACGAGAATAACACACAATTAGTCAAAACAGCACAAATAAAGAGAACATTCAAGAACATAATATCAAAGGTTATTCTAATTCAATCACAATAAAACAATTACAAGGATGAAATGCTATGCATGTCCTATACTCTATACTTCATCATTTGGTACCATTCTACTTTGAAGTACTTGGTTAGGAGGCCTGATACTATGCCACTACAAGAGTGGACGGACAATTCATGAATGGCGAAGTCCTCATAGATCCCCTCAGCTCAACCCGAGACACATATACGCGACGGTCGGGGTACTCTTGTGTTGCATGGTAGCACCCAGCCGTAGAGAATTACCCACTAATCCACTTAGGAATACCCCACTAGATGTACCCCTAAGGTCTATCAGTCTTACCTAAAAGTTCGACTGTAGCCCTCCACGATCAGGCTCATTCAGTTGTACTTCCCCGAATCACTAGGTTTGTCAGACCCTCCCTATATGATGACAAAATAATCCTAACTCCAAAATCTACAACACATACCTCAGACTTACTCGATCATCACAACTCAATAAGTTTCAGTTTGACTTCACAATATTCATCATTATATATGTATATCAGTCAATCACAATAAAATCCCAATATTTGGTTTACACTACTCACAATACACAATCCAGTTTCATCAATCACATAATAAGGAATCAATTAGGTGGCACATTCAAGTAATATCACAATTTCAATCAAGTAACAAGAACACTCAAGTACATATCATTCAGACAATAACAATCAGCATAATATCTAATAAAATCATTCAACATGCAATCTTGATATAAATAAATTCACGACAATTCTATAGGTTGCTAAATTATATTTTAGTCCTCACTATTACCATTCATATATTATTAATTAATTGTTATTACTCAATAGGGCTCGACTGTACGTAGTAAGCCCCGGAAGGATATCTGAGAATTACGGTATTCCCGTTCATCCCACGTTATTTTATACTCATAAAGTCGAACCTCCTCTCACCCCTTACCTCAATTGAAGATTTCTCCCAACGAATCTGATCTACTAACTTGTCGCGTCTTCGTCGACCCTCGTCTCTAATAATCCAGGAAAAATAAATAAATCAACGCAACGCAATGGCCAAATACAGATTAATTACTTGCTCCAATAGATAAATAAATTGTTTACTATTTGCAATATCATCCAAAAATATTTAATACTACGCATGCTTATGATTATATAAATATAAACAAACATCTTATTTAAAATAAATGAAAAATAACAGAATTATATATTACTAAGTAAATATAGTGTGTGTATGATTTTGATATTGCAATATTCTAACAATATATGGTACGTATCGAAAGGAAAGTAACAAAGCTGTTGGCTGCAAAAATAGAATTACACTCTTTAAGATATAAATTTTAAACTGTAGGCACGTATATATAAATGCAGTATATGCTATCTTAAAAACTTACAATGCAATGAACACTGTAACAATTTTAAATTATAATTAGAATAACTAAAGTCTTTGGATGTTAACCAAATTTAAATTATTTATTTATTTAAACTCAACGTAGTATGCTAAAACCAGTATGCTAATAATAATAATGTATGTAGTATTAAGGAATACTAATAACATGAACTATGAAATAACAAAATAAAACATGTCAAAAAAATAAATTAGTTAAATTAAATAAAGTGATATGTGCAAGTTCTTTGTTTTTGAAATCAGCAAGATTTATTTATTTGGACCATATTGTACTATGATACCTTTGCAAACCAATTTTACTAATTCTATTGAAAACACTATTTTTATTTACTAAACTTAAACAGAAAATAATTAATAAATAAAATATAGTCAGTATTTTATTTTAATCATGAACCTAAATTATCAAATAAAATATGGAAAGGACGGTAGTTAAATCATCGGAAGAAAACTCAACTAATAGTGACACAAATGGTAGGTTTTGACAATAATTTAAAAATAATGAGAGACTAACCAGACGAAATCAAAGATCTTGTAAACTGTAATATATGCTTGACTCTTTAATCCATAGTAGTAGCCGGCAAAATCACAACCGAGAACAACGTTCTGTGTGTAATAGACTTAAAATATAATTCTGTGATTGTGGCTGATTTGTTAATATGTAGCGAGGGATTGAAATTAAAATTAAAAAGGATTAGATATGGGGGCTTACGGTACTTGTGATTCAAGGAGATATTGGCTAACTATGGGTAGAAAGCAAAATCCTTGTTTGAATGGCGGCAGCAAGGGTTTAGATAGAGACAGACCACATTCGCCTAAGTATTTATATACATATGATGTAGCTTATCAATCTTAAGGCGTCGGCTAAGTATTTCGTAGAATTGTAGGCTCCTAGCATATATGTAGTAATGTGGCTCTAGTTTTTTTTTTTTTTTGTAGTTTGCCCAAAATCAATTTAAATAAATATATTTAATATAATTAAATAAATAAATTATTAAGATAAAAAAAAATGTGTAGGAAATTATCACACCACAATAAATACACATACTCTATGATTTATTATAATATTACAATTATATATTAATTAGAAATTTGGGGTGTTACATTTACGACCCATCACCGATTGGTCTTGCTCTAATTCTTCTAAGTGTAGTTTATAAAATTAGTCTTAGGTTATCGTTCCTCTGAAGCCCTCACCTGTTTTTTAAAGGGCCTCAATGACAATTTTAATACGGTAAAAACTAATATTTGATGATAGATCCTCTACCTGATATAACCACAACATTTTCTTTAATTTTACAGCAAGAATGAAATATTATTGGTCCTTCTGTTGATGCCAAGGTTGTAATGAACTCTTCCATCAATGGTACTTCTAATGCTAATCCTAGAAATGGTTCAGGTAGTGGTAAGGGTCGCGAACCTGGTCGGGGCAGAGGTGGAGGTCCTCAAGGACAATGTACTTTTTGCAACAGGCTAGGACACACTGTTGATCATTGCTATTTTAAACATGGTTTTCCACCTGGATATTCTCCTGGATACAAGAACACCAAATCTATTAATTCTTCTACTACTGATGATTTTGGTACTACTCCTAACTATCATAGTTCTCCTACATCCAATCCATTTGATGGTAATGTCTCTCAATTCACTACTGACCAAATTAATCAACTCAAACAATTACTTCAACAACTTGCTTCCTCTTCAGGAAATCAATCTGAACCTACAAATCAATTTGCTGGAGTTTCTTCCAAACAAGGAATTCTGTTTTTGGTAATATCTCTCCAAACTATTGGATTCTTGACACTAGTGCTACTAACCATGTCACTTGTAATTCCAAAAAATTTATTACTTTTCATGAAATTAAACCAATTCATGTTACATTGCTAAATGGAAATACTGTTATGGCTACATTATCAAGAACTATATATTTTACAAATAAATTTAAACTTTTCAATGTTTTATACATTTATGATTTTACCTTGAACATTATTTTTGTTCAGCAATTAATTACTTCTTTGAATTATAAATTAACTTTTGTTGACTCTTAATGTGACATTCAGGACCCTACATCCAAGATGATTGGGCATGCTACGCTTTTGAATGGTTTATATCATCTGCAACAACGTATTAATGACGTCAAACATTATGTGTTGTATTCTTTAAATTCTAGAATGACACATGCTACTTTTGATCTCTAGCATCTTAGATTAGGACACCCTTCTAATAATGTTCTTACTCATATTTGTAAACATTTTCCATATGTGAGTTCCAATTCAAATAAAATTTGTGATTCTTGTTATCTTGCCAAACAATCTAGATTACCTTTTCATGCTAGTAATACTATTTCTGATAACGCTTTTGATTTGATTCATATGGATATTTGGGGACCCTTGTCCCTTTCTTCTATTCATGGTCATATATATTTTCTAACTATTGTCGATGGTTGTACTAGACACACTTGGATTTATCTTATGAAAGCTAAATTTGAAACTCGAAAGTTAATGCATTATTTTGTTGTTTTAATTAAAAATCAGTTTGACAATTTTATCAAAGTTATTAGGACTGATAATGGTGTTGAGTTCTTGTATCCTGAATTTTATGCCAAATTTTGAATTCTACGTCAAACATTATGTGTTGAAACTCCATAACAAAACTTTATTGTGGAAAGAAAACATAGACATATTTTAAATGTTACTAGATGCTTGCTTTTTCATGCTAATCTTCCAAAAATATTTTGGTCTTTTGCTGTCAAACATGCCATTTACCTCATTAATAGATTACCATTAACAGCCATTGATAATCATAGCCCTTATGAGTTGTTATATAAACACCTCCCCGATCTTAATGAATTGAAATTTTTTAGATCTCTTTGTTTTGATTCTACTTTGCAACAACATAGGACTCAATTAGATCCTAGAAGGTGTTGACTTTCTAGACACCTTTTCTCCTATGGCCAAATGAACTACTGTTAGATTACTTCTTGCTTTGGCTGCCACTAATAACTGGTTGTTAAAACAGTTAGATGTTAGTAACGCTTTTCTTCATGGTGACCTTCATGAGGAAGTTTATATGAAACTTCCTCCTGGTTATCTGAGTCATAATAGTAATAAGGTTTGTCGTTTAAAAAAATCTTTGTATGGTTTAAAACAAGCGAGTTGACAATGGTTTGTCAAACTGTCTTTTGCATTGATATCATTTGGTTTTCAACATTCAAAACATTATAATTCCTTATTCATTCTCAAGAAATTAAATTCTTTTACTTTTTTGTTGGTTTACGTAGGTGATATTATTATTGCAGGTAATTCTGAATTGGAGATCGATATGATTAAAAAAAAATTCAATTCTTCTATTCAGATTTGAGACCTTGGGGACTTAAAGTTCTTTCTTGGATTGGAGATCTCTCGTTCAAGGGAGGGTATTCACATATGTCAACGTAAATATGCTCTTGATATCTTGTCAGACGCTGGATTATTAGGCGCTAAACCTTGCAATACACCTATGATCAAGGATTGCAAATTTTCTATACAACTCAAAGGCACAACCACATGACCCAACCACTTTTAGAAGAATTATTGGACGTCTTATCTACTTGACCAACACACGACCTGTTATCTACTTGACCAAATTATGCAATCACCGACTGAAGACCATTACATGGCAGCCATGAGGATCCTCAAATACATAAAAACTGCACCAGTCCAAGGATTGTTTTACTCATCACTGTCCAGACTTCAACTGCGAGCGTTTAGCGATTTTGATTGAGCAACCTGCCTAGAAACGAGAAGGTCTGTAACTGGATTTTGTATATTTCTTAGATCATCATTGATTTTTTGGAGGTCTAAGAAACAAAACATTGTATCTCCTTCATCTTCAAAAGCAGAGTATAGAGCATTAGCGTCAACAACCTATGAAATTCAATGGATAACATTTCTTTTGCAAGAATTAAACATGGATTTTTCTACCCCAACAACTCTCTATTGCAATAATCAATCAGCCAGGAACATTGCATCAAACCCAACATTCCATGAGAGAACAAAACATATAGAAATTGATTGTCACATTGTTCGCGATAAATTGCAAACTGGATTGTTCAAACTCTTGCCCATCTCTTCATCAAATTTGCTAGCAGATTTCTTTACAAAGTCACTTGAACCTGCAGCATTCTATTCAATTCTAAACAAGTTGGGAATTCTTAACATCCATTCTCCATCTTGAGGGGGATGTTTGTTTTATATTAGTTAGTTTTATTATGCCTTTATTTTTGGGTTGTTATAACTATTTTGTTGGTAGCCTTTCAGACTTTTTTGTTCTTTTCAGCTACAGAGCTACCATTATAAATAGACTCATATTGTATTAAATTTCTCAATTAATAAATGATGCATATTTAGTAAAATAATATCCATTAATTTTCGTACAACACATGTAAATAAAATTAAAAGTTTTTTTTGCTTGAACGTAAATAAATTAATTTAAGTTTATAGTGGTGTGGCATAAAATATTTGTGATTCAACAAAGTTTCAAATTTTGGGTGCGCACACTAGTAGCTCGCCTTCCAAATTATTGTAAGTTGATTATATATTATAAGAGAATTATATATGCGGAACAATGAGCACATTCTATAGCACCATTTTTTTTAATATTATTGCGGTAAAATTTAGACACACTACTTAAAGAGTGACGGATCTCAGTTTGTCTTTGCAATTTTCATATGATTAGTACCTACGAGGTTGTATCCACATCTGTATTTCCGTGTCCATTTGTTCGATTTTTTTATGCGATAAAATGTGTTCATAAATTTATCCTCATTTTTATTGTAATACGGTATGTTCATAAATTTGTTGTATTATTTATATGTTTTAATTTATGTGGAAGTTATAAAAGGAAAATATGTGATTGGATAATTGTAAAAAAAAAAATTGATAGAGGTAAAATTGGTAGTAAAATAAGCCACACCTAAAGAGCCTATTCTCTTTATTAACAGTATAGAAGAATATCTTGTTTAATTTAAGCTCTTTTTGGGGTGGTGGTGAATTTCTGGTATTTGGTTTTTAAAGTCAATTTTTAAAACCAAAATTTGTTGTGGTAAAATAGGATTGAACAGTTGTTCTTAAAATTTCAACTAAATAAATAGATTTTGTAATTTTGGTTTTTGTTTTTAAATTAACATATCATCATCATTAGACATAACTATCACTCAAACAAGCATCAACCACCACAACCAACCAACATATCACCATCAAACACCATCACCGACCACCTCCATCATAACCAACCACTACCTCGGGAGACCACCAACCAACCACCTCTAACATCTGCCATCATCATTTATGACCACCACCATCACTATTGATCACCCACCTTTGAACACCACCACCATCAACCATCCACCGACTTGTAAGTACAGATGTGCACCTAAGAGGGGGGGGGGGGGGGGGGGTGAATTAGGTGTTTAGGAAATTTTTGTTGTTTTCAGCGATTTGGTGATCGATTTTTTCTCTTTAGGATAGTAACTAATAAAAGTAAATGGCAGTAATGAAATGAACACAACAATATTATCCTAGTTCCCCTTATGACTAAGGGTACATCCAGTCCTCTTGCACACCACAAGAGATTTCTCCACTATTGTCAGAAAATGTACAAGTCCCACCCTAGGATCTATGCTACAAACTTCTAACAAAACTTCTAAGATAGCACACCACTATCTTAAATAAGACTACTTTAAGAAAGTATTACTTTCTTTTACACACAATGTACTTTGATAAGGATATAAGAGCATGGTGTTCAAGGTTTTCGTAGTAGGATTGTGTAAAGATTAATATGAAGTTATGGTGTATTTATACTCCATAAACATCTCTTTAGATTCATGGCCATTGATCCAAGAGGCTTGATGAACAAATGCAATGATATAGAACCATTTCACATCTGAGAAATTGCATTGCTTCCAGTTGTATTCGAATACAGGATGTATGTATTTGAATACACCTCTTATAACGTTCAAATTTATTCAAAATTTTCACCTTGTATTCGAATACAAGCTCATGTAGTCGAATACAAATTCGTATGTTTTGCCAATGACTTGCTGTTTGTAATCGACTACAGCAGGTCGTAGTCGAATACAGATGTGTAGTCTGAGCTACTGACTTAGCACTTGTATTCGATTACAGTATGTCGTAGTCGAATACAGATGTCAAGCTTTTGCTATTGACTTAGCATCTGTATTCGAATACACTATGCTATATTCGAATACAACTTTGCTTTTTGTCAAAAATAATAATATTAAAACTTTGTTAATGTAATTTTGACATTTTAAAATACTTTTTATGCATATGTAAAGATGCATGGTTCTCATGTACTTGAGGTTTTGATTGTATCATTTACCTTTACATTAAACATCTAATATGTTTGAATTAAAGTTGAAGATATGATATTTGGACTTCTTTTTGAGCTTTTTGCCTTGATCACAATCGTTGGTCTTTGTCTTCATCAAAAACATGTATTTTACATTCTCCCCCTTTTTAATTGTGACAAAACATTGTTGTTTGGAGAGATTTCATCATTGTAAAAGTACTCCCCCGTAATTCATGCGTTCTCCCCCGTTGAATTGGAATTGTTGCGATTAATGTGACAAATTTTTGAAGACCTACAAATGGTTTTAAAAACAACAATATACCAAATTTTCTCCCCCTTTTGACATGATCAAAAAGTAGGAAAAATAACGACAATACAGAAAATATAATCCAAGCAAATAACTAAAAGGAGAAATGTGCATAATAACCCAGAAATAATGTCAAATAGTACAAAGCAAACATAATGAAACTGAAATACAATGAAAACATCATAAGAAATGTAAAATTCAAACGAGGTACATTAAAACCATTCGTAGTGAGCGAGTTACAATTCAGCGTCGAGGAGGAGGAAGATGAAGATGGGCAATTTTTTCAGATAACGCACTAAGTTCGTGGAGCATGGTTGGTTGCAATGGTGGTTTCGAGAGTATGAAATCGAGCGTCGAATGAGGTATTCAAGTGCTGAAATTGTCCGGTCAGGAATGTCTGTAATGAGTCAAGCCTGTCCATCACCATCCTGTTTGACACGTGGTCATCATCTGAAGCGGTTTCCTTTCCATCATCGTCCGCTTGTGCAGCATCAGTTGCGGGGGCAGCAGTATCCTTTCGAGCTGTAGTAGATGATTGACCAAGATCACTTTTATGCACGTATTTCTGAAGCGATTCATTCCATACGATTTTCATGCTTGGAAGCACACTCAAATCCAGCAAGTTGTCTTTAGTGGGTGTATACAGCACTTCTTCAGAGAAGTCCACCATAAAATGTTCCAGAATCCGAGTGACTTCTTTGGCGTACGGTAACCCAATAGCTTCTTTTGACGCAAACATCACAGATTTAACAAAGTATGCCCAGTTTAGTGGACATCCATCAAACAAGAAGAACATGATCTGTAATTAAAATTCTGAAATTTGGGAGTAATTTCCAGCCTTCGGAACCAAGATGTAACTCAAAAAATAATGCAGAACGTGGTAGTCAACAGTGAGATTGCCAACTCCATACCGTTGCCGCACAAATTCAGAACCAACTTCAGTCCTCTTTTGTTCCATAGTGTTTTTGTCAAAACGACTAAAGCAACATACACATCATATTTAGTGATATGACCCCATTCACACAAGTTGTCGGGCCTAAGTTTTTGACATTCGAAGGGAATGTTCAGGATTTCACAAATGGTTTTAGTTTCTAACTGGATGGTTTTGCCTTTTACTCGGGAAATTAACATATTGCCTTCTTTGGAGAGATTGCAGTAAAAAACCCTAACTAAATCAAGATAGACCGGTCCTTTGTAACCGATAAATTCTTCAACATGTTGGGCTTTGAGTAAATCAGGAAATTTAAATGCAGAAAAAGAATCAAGAGTACCAAATTTTGGAATGATGATGCGTTTTCCGAGTAGATGGTGCGAACCGGTTGATTTCTTCTGGTGTGTGGAGTAGACGAGATAAATCTGTGATATTTGCACTCTTTGTTCGTTTTCTGGAAGGACCCACTGCTGCATGCTTTGTTCTTGGTCCTCGTTTGCGTGCGTCCATGGTGTTGAAGAGGTTTTGACGGATTTTGTATAAATTGGTTTTAGGGTTTTAGGAAATCTGATTTTGAATGGAAGGTATGAGTAAGGATTTTCTAGTTTGCAAGGAATGATGATTGGGTAACTAGTTGCAAGTGAGAGAAGTTGAGAATTTTGGAAGGGATGAAGGAGATAACTGGCTGTATTCCAATACCAAAATGTAAAACATGACCTAAAACTGAAAAAGCTTTATATATGACTGAAAACGCGAATCTGTATTCGACTACACTCTTGTTGTATTCGAATACAAATGTTTCTGGGAATGTGTATTCGATTACACAGGAGTTTGTATTCGAATACAGAATTTCTGGAAACGTGTATTCGACTACAATTATTTTGTATTCGGCTACACTTTCGAATTTTTTGCTTAAAAACAAATTTCTCACAAAGAATACACCAAGTAATGCATATATTCACATATTTAAGAACAGATAAACATTAATGACTTATTTCGAACAACTTATCAAGAGGAAATTTTAAATCTTGAAGAGTGATGACAAGGTACCTTGTATTTAAAGATCATTTTCACTTAAAATGCCAAGTTCTCTTCGGATCTTGTAAAATGAGTCTTTAGGAAGAGGCTTTGTGAAGATGTAATCGAATTGCTTCTAACCTTGCTAGTGGAGCAAATGTTTCATCAAAGTCAATCCCTTCTTCTTGATTGTATCCTTGAGCGACCAATCTTGCCTTGTTGCCAACAACTATACCGTTTTCATCAAGTTTATTTTTAAACACCCATTTTGTACCAATGATATGTTTATTTCCAGGATTAGGAACAAGTTCCCATACTTTGCTTCTTTCAAATTGGTTTAGTTCTTCTTGCATGGCAAGTATCCATTGATCATCTTTAAGTGCTTCACCAATCTTGGAGGGTTCGATTTGAGAAACGAATGCCATGTTCAAGCAAGAATCTTGTAGTTTTAGTCTTGTTGTAACTCCTTTGTTGATATCACCTATAATGTTATCAATTGGGTGATTTCTATGGGTTCTCCATTCCTTAGGAAGATTATCGTCTTGCTTTTCAATGTTGACTTCACTTTCTCGACTTGGTTGATCAATTTGATGTTCTTTCACTTGAAGTTTCATTGCTATCCTCTCAAACTATGAAAGCTATTTACTAGTTCTTATCTTCTTTTTTTAACCTTTTATCTCATATTTTTCCAGTTAATCTGTTTTTGGACACTCCGATTTTGTGTTCAAATTTGCCACACTCATAACATTTGATGGTTAAGTTCCTAGCTCCCTTCTTTCTTATTTTCGTTGATTTGTTGTAAAACTTATCATTTTGGTTCATTAATTTTTTCCTAAGGCATTTATTGGAACCAAGTTGATTTTATACTTAGAGATTTTAGGATCACAAAAGTATTTTATGAGAACAATATATTTAACTGCAAAGAGTATGAAAGAGGATATGGTCAAGATTTGTAGAAGATTTGAAGAAGATTTGATCAACATTTATTTACAACAAAATATGAATATAATCAATCTGAAGAATTTACAAACACAATCTTTACAAAATACAAACATAATCAATCTCAAGAATTTACAAACTCAATCTAAACAAAATAATAACAGAATCAATCTGAAGAATTTACAAACTCAATATGAACAAAATACAATTCAGAATTAAACAAGGACTAAATTGAGGCCCAAATTTTAATTGTAAATAGATACTCAAGGCTGAAGAACAAAATCATCGAAAATCAAAAAAGAGTAGAAGAACTCATAAGCTCAAAATGTCAAAGTCATCTTAGAGTTAAAAGAGAGAAACACTTGTTCAAGTTAGAAATATTTTCGAAGTGTTTTTCCTTAGAGTGAGAGAGTTATTATTATTATCAGCTTTGGTAGAAGCAACTACCAAAGTTCCAATCTTTTGTATCCAACCCAATAGTGGTTTAGTTCCTTCTTCAATCTGGGGTTATCAGGTTGTTAGAAGACTTGGATTGTAGGGTCAAGGTGGTTAGTTCCTCAAAAGTCTGGGGTTGTCAAGTTGTTTGCGAAGACTAGCTTGGACGGTCAGGTGCTTTGTAATTTAAGGTACTTATATTAGTGGATTAAACTCTTCTGAATGAGGGGACTGGATGTAGCCAATTTAGTGGTGAGCAAGGATAAATCTACGTGTCAAATTATTTATGCTTTCATTGCTTGCTGCCTTTGATTTCGATTGCTTCTACTTCAAGTAAGTCACCAAAACTAAACTAGTGTTTTATTTATTTATAAATTATCAAAAATTTATCAACTTTGGCAATTCAGTTCAACCCCCCTTCTTGTGTTTGCACCTTCAATTGGCATCAGATTTCAGTCTCAAGGCTGAGAACTTTATAATGTTTGAGAAAAGATCCAAGGGTTTCATATGTCTGGATTTAGTGAAGAAGCTGCTAGAGGAAACATCAAGATACCACCTTTATTCGATGGAGAACGTTTTGATATTGGAAGAACATGATGACAAGTTTCTATATTTCACAATATCTTGAACTCTGGAAGATGGTTATATTTCTTCGAAGAATACAATTGGTATTGAAATTCCAAGAAAGGAGATAAATGCTGATCAAAAGAATATGCATAAGATGCATCATAAGTCTAGAACATTCATGATAAATAAATCACATTCAAAGAGTTTGACAAGTGCACCAACAAGGAGACAACAAAGAGTATTTATGATAGTATGATTCTGACCCTTGAAGGAACCAAGCAAGTTCAAGAAGCAAAGGCCTACCTCCTAGTAAAAAACTATGAATTGTTCAAGATGGAAGAAGATGAAGATATTGAAACAATGTTTTCCAAATTCCAGATCTTGGTCTAAGGACTAAAGGTACTGGAGAAGAGTTATACTACTATTGATCATGTGAAGAAAATCCTCAAGAGTCTGACAAGCAAGTCTAGACCTACGATCACTTCTATTCAAGAAGCAAAGGATTTGAATACTCTTAAGCTAGAAGAATTAACTAGAGGAAAGGGAAACCTAAATTGGGTCAAAATCTGGAGAAAGGGAAACACTAGAGGAAAGATTCCAGACCCAACAAGAGGAGTCTGATAGCTACATGGGATGATTCTCATGAATCCTCTGACGATGAACAAGTAGATTTGGCTTTGATGGCTCATACCAACTCCGGTTCTGGATCCAACACAGATTCTAACTCTGGAAGTGAATCAACAGATGAAGAAATTGAGGTATTTTCTGACTTTACTCGATTTGATTTAATTACTGCTATAAATGATTTTTTAAATAAGAATCACAAATTGTCTTTAAAACCGAAAACACTTAAAAGAAAATGCAAACCGAACTGAAAAAGATAATGTGTTAAAGAATCAAAGTGTTGAATTTAAAACAACAAATGCAACTCTGAAAACTGATATTACTAAACTTAAAACAGAAAATGCAACTCTAAAAACTAATATTGTTGTACTTAAGGCATAAAATCTAACTCTTAAAAATAATCATAGTTCAACATCAATTGAAAATACCACATGTAACTCTCATAAGCATGAAGAAGTATTTCAAGATTTTCTTGCGAATGGTTTGGAAAGAAGCAAATATGCTTTTATTATTATTATTAGTATTATTATTAATATATATATATATATATTAAAACAAATTCAATATTATTATTATGAACAATTTAAATAAATCACTAACGCAAACACATAAGGTAACCGCAAAGGAAATTAACGCACATATCAAACACACCGATAATAATAGTTGTGCATCATTATATCATAGTAAGAAATTGGGGTTTTACATTTCTCCCCTTGTAAAAAAAATTTCGTCCTAAAAATTTACCTGAGGAAAACAGCTTTGGATAAGACTCACGCACATGACTTTCGACTTCCCACATAGCACTTTCACCAACAGCACCTCCCCAGACAACTTAACCAATGAAATCATCTTACCTCATAATTCTTTGACCTTTCGATCCTCAATCCGTAGCGGTAAGGTCTCAAAAGTTAGATTTTCTTTTATTTGGACCTTGTATGACGCAATCACACGTGAAGGATCGAAAATGTAATTGTGAAGTTGAGACACGTGAAAGACACTATGAAGATTAGAAAGAGACGGAGGCAACGCGATTTGATATGCTACATTACCAACATGTTTAAGAATTTGGTAAGGTCCCATAAACCGAGGAGTAAGATTTCGCATTTTTAACGCCCGACCAATCCCAGTTGTTGGATTAACTCTCAAAAATACATGATCACCCTCTTAAAACTCGAGGTTTTTCCTTCTTTTATCATGGTAACTCTTTTGCCTACTCTGAGATGCTCTCATCTTTTCCTGAATCATTCTTACTTTATCAGTAGTCTGTTGAATAATCTCAGGTCCTAACACAAGGTTATCGCCTGTTTCAAACCAATACATAGGGGTTCTACACCTTCTTCCATACAACGCCTCAAAAGGGGCCATTCCAATGCTAGAGTGGAAACTATTATTATAAGTAAACTCTGTAAGTGGCAAAAAGTTATCCCAACTCCCATTTTGTTCCAACACACAAGCTGTCAACAAGTCTTCTAGAGATTGATTGGTTCGTTTAGTCATACCATCTGTTTGTGGGTGGTAAGCTGAACTCATCCTAAGGTTCATACCCAAAGCACTTTATAAACCTTCCCAAAATTTAGAGGTAAATCTAGGGTCTCTATCTGACACTATACTTGATGGGATTCCATGCAACTTCACAATTTCCTTTATGTATAGCTCGAATAACTTTTCCATAGAATAAGTTATGTTTATCGGAATAAAATGAGCAGATTTAGTTAATCTATCCACAATAACCCAAATACTATCATACCTTTTTGGAGTTCGAGGTAAGCCTACAACAAAGTCCATAGAGATGCTATCCCATTTCCATTCGGGAATACTCAAAGGTTGCATCAAGCCTGAAGGTTTCTGGTTTTCTACCTTAGACTTTTGACAGATCAAACAAGCGTACACAAACTCAGCAACGTCTTTTTTTATTCTAGGCCACCAAAATAACTTCTTGAGGTCCTTATACATCTTTGTGACTCTAGGGTGAATACTTAGATAACTTCTATGTCCTTCCTCTAAGATCAAATTCCTTAACTCATCTACATCGGCTACACCAATTCTATCCTTAAATCTCAAAATCCCATCCACACCCATTTTAAAATCAGGTTATCTCCTTTGGTTAATCAATTCAAACTTATCAAAAAGGTGTAAATCTAACTTCTAACTCTTTTTAATCTCTTCTTAGTCCTAGAGTACACTAAGATATCATCTATAAACACAACCACAAATGAGTCTAGGTAAGGATGAAATATTCGGTTCATGTAATCCATAAACACTGCTGGTGCATTAGTCACACCAAACAACATAACTAAATACACATAATGGCCATAACGGGTCCTAAAGGCAGTTTTAGGGACATCATAATGCTTCACCCAAATCTGATGGTAACCTGATCTCAAGTTGATCTTACTAAACACACAAGATCCTCTCAATTGGTCCATAAGGTCATTTTTCCTAGGTAGAGGGTACTTATTCTCGATTGTCACTTTATTAAGCTGGCCGTAATCCACACACCACCTCATAAAGCCATCCTTCTTCTTAACCAACATCGCAGATGCACCCCATGGTGACACACTAGTCTTAAAAATTGTTTATCTAAAAGCTCCTCCAATTGCTTGTTAAGCTCAAACAATTCGAAGGGAGACATCCTATACGGTGCCATGGATATGGGTCCAGTACTTGGTACAAGGACAATGCTAAAATCAGTCTCACGCTGTAGTGGAAAACTATTGATATCTTCTGGAAATACTTTAGGGAATTCATACACAATAGGAACATCTTGCATTATCACTTTTTCTTCAAATTCCAATAATGCTAGGATCATGTATAACTGGGCATCTTATTTCAAGAGTGCCTTCACTTGGTTGGCGGATATATTGGTAGGCTTGTCCCTCTCTTATGGCTCCATGAATTCTATGGTTTTACTAAAAAAATCTACGCGGACATGGTTGGCAGATAGCCAATCTATACCGAGAATCGCATCGACTAGACGCAAAGGTAGACACACTAAGTCAACTCGGAAGTCCCTTTCACACACATGGATAGTAATTTTAAGACAAACACTAAAGGTGTTAACGTAATTACTAGTTGGGGTATTCACAATCAAATCATACTACAAACGAGACACAGGTAGTCCTAAACGCCTAACACAATCAAGAGACACAAAGGAATGAGTGGCACCACAATCAAATAACACAAATCATACTACAAGCTTTTTCTTTTTCAGACGCTCCCACACCACTAAGGGTAAAGACTATTCCATTAGATTTAGGTCGGCTGGCTTAAGAACTTTGGTTTCCATGTTGTGGAGTCTTCTTTTGGGTAGGGGCATGTGGTGCGGATGTGGCCTTGTTGTTGGCAACTAAAACAAGTAATTGCAGCATCCCTGCACTCATATGCCATATGACCTTGCTTACCACACTTGTGACATCGAATAGGAGTAGCTGGATCACCATTGTTACCACTGTTGTTGCTCGAGACTTGGCTTCTGTTGTTGCTATTCTCGTTACTAACTCCTCGTCCATTCGGGTTTCCTCTACCACCCCCATAATTATAACTGTTTTCATTTCCTTTTTCAATACCACAAATATTTCCTCTTCTAGCTGAAGAACTGTGTTATTGATAATTCAGACGACTTCCAGATTTACTAGGAGGGAAAGAGTAAGGTTTTCCTCTATTAAGATGCATAGGCCTCTTGTCCTTCATGGTTCCATTGTTTCGGTAATGTGTCTTTTCAACACGACTATCTTCATCATAAATCCTACTCTTATTCACTAGGGTAGGAAAGTCACGGATCTCTTGCATTCCTACCTGCTTCTTGATCTCTATTATGAGTCCCATTTCAATAGTCCCCAGAAGAAATAAATCAATGCAACAACCAAATATAGATTAATCACTTGCTTCTATAGATAAATAAATCATTTACTATTTGCAATATCATTCAAACATATATTTAATACAAAACATGTTTATAAATATAATAACATAAAATAAATGTATAATTTTAATTAAAATATACAGAATCACGTAGCATATATGTAATAAAATTGGTAGTATTTATTAAAATTGATGCGTACTGTAAACCACTTTTAATTATAGCTAAAATAAAAATGAATTCTTTAGATGTAGATTAATTTTAGAATATATGTCCAGTAATATAATTCAATCTTATGTCCAGGTTTATTTCTAACAATTGGAATAAAGGAACACGTGCCTAGTGTTACGATGATATGATCACACGCCTAGGTGTTACTGAAAATTGAAATAAAAGAATATATGCCTTGTACTCATATAATTCGATCAGGTAACTATGACTAAACATATACTACTCAACATTAATATACTTCGATCAACAGCCCTATATTGATATAATTAATGGAATTGAGAAAAGTATATCAAATTGATGGAATTAGGAACATATGCCTTCTTCTTTTTATTCTGACCAAACTACACGAATTGATGGAATTAAGAAAGTATACCTGGTCTTTGAAATCAATATATGGTTTTGGTATTAAGAGACACGGCTGGAGGCAACAAGGCAGTAGTCGATCCTTCTTTTTTTGTTCTTTTTGGGGATTAATAGGATATATGATGTGCAGCACGACAAATTTTTTCGAAAACGGAAGGCACAGGCTTAGCGCAGCAACACGTTAACCCCTTGTCTATCACTTATATATAAATATATATATCTTGGTAGTAATAGGTTTGTTATCAGGTCTCATTCTAAAGTATGGGCGTGTCCACTTAGCCATACTCCATTCTTATTATTATTATAATTATTATTATTATTATTATTATTATTATTAATATTATTATAAGCTCAATCTTTTATCGCTAAAGTTAACAGACTAGTGCAGCAATACACAGGTTTATTTCTTGTTTTATTTTTATATAAATATATATATATATATATATATTAAAATAAATTCAATATTATTGGTATTAATAATTAAAATAAATAACTAAGGCAAACACAAGTAAAAACACCGATAATAATAGTGTTGCATCATTATATCATAATAAGAAATTGGGGTGTTACACACAAGATCTTGAACTTTGGGACATGGTGAAAGATGGTTATATTGCTTCGAAGAATACTGATGGTATTGAAATTCCAAGAAAGGAGATGAATTCTTATCAGAAGAAGATGTACAAGATGCATCATAAGTCTAGAACATTCATGATAAATGCAATCACCTTCAAGGAGTTTGATAAGTGCACCAACAAGGAGACAACAAAGAGTATTTATGATAGTCTGATTCGGACCCATGAAGGAACAAAGCAAGTTCAAGAAGCAAAGGCCAACCTTCTAGTAAAAAAGTATGAGTTGTTCAAGATGGAAGAAGATGAAGACATCGAAACAATGTTTTCCAAATTCAAGATCTTGGTATAAGGACTAAAGGTACTTGAGAAGAGTTATACTACTACTGATCATGTGAAGAAAGTCCTCAAGAGTCTGACAAGCAAGTGGAGACCTAAGATCACTTCCACTTAAGAAGCAAATGATCTAAATACTCTTAAGCTAGAAGAATTAATTAGCTCCCTCATATCACAATAAATTGAGCTTGAAGAAGATGAGCCCAAGAAGAAGAACAAGACTCTGGCCTTGAAATCCAAGCAAATGAAGGTTCTAAGGGCAACATCAGAATCAGAGGATAGTGATTCAGATGATCAGAATTTGAACTCTGAGGAAGAGCAGATTGCCTTTGTATCAAGAAGAATTCAGAGGATGTGGAACAGCAAGAGGAAATTTTTCCCTCAGAAAGATTCCAAGCAATCTAGTAGAGGAAGGAATGAAAATGTTGACAAGTAAAACATTATCTGCTATGGATGCAATGAACCTGGACATATCAAGTCGGATTGTCCAAATTTGGAGAAAGGGAAACACTAGAGGAGAGATTCCAGACCCAAGAAGAAGAGTTGGATGGCTACATGGGATGATTCTGATAACTCTTTGACGATGAACAAGCAGATTTGGCTCTGATGGCTCATACCAACTCCGCCTCTGGATCCAACACGGATTCTGACTCTGGAAGTGAATCAACAGATGAAGAAATTGAGGTATTTTCTTACTTTACTCGATCTGATTTAATTACTGCTATAAATGATTTTTTAATTAAGAATCACAAATTGTCTTTTAAAACCGAAAAACACTTAGAAAAGAAAATGCAAACCTAACTGAAAAATTTAATGTGTTAAAGAATCAAAGTGTTGAATTTAAAACAGCAAATGTAACTCTGAAAACTAATATTACTAAACCTAAAACAGAAAATGCAACTCTAAAAACTGATATTGCTGAACTTAACGCTGAAAATCTAACTCTGAAAAATAATCATAGTTCAACATCAATTGAAAATACCACATGTAACTCTGATAAGCATGAATAAGTATTTCAAGATTTTCTTGCGAATCGTATAGAAAGAAGCAAATATGCTTCTATGATTTATAGAGTTAGTAGAAATGGTAAAAAAAGGTATAGGATTTGAAGAAATTGTAACTGAACCTAAACCTATTCCCTCTGATATCTTGTGTATTGTTTGCTCTAAGAAAGGTCACTGAAAATTATCTTGTCCCATGTTAAATACAAGGAAAGACAAGAAACCTTTCAAGACTAACAAACCAGGACCCAACCAAATTTGGGTACCTATGAACAAAATTTTCTATGTTGCAGATGTCCTCAGCAATCAAGTTAAAACACCAATCATGGTACCTGGACAATGGATGCTTGCGACATATGACGGGAGAAAAGTATATGTTCCAAGAACTAACATAGAGCAAATGAGGCAATGTGACTTTTGGAGGAAAGCAAAAAGGCCAGATCATTGGTCAAGGTACAGTTGGTAATGGTACTTCCCCTTTTATTAAAGATGTCTTGTTTGTTAAAGGTCTTATGCATAATTAATTAAGTATTAGTAAGTTAAGTGATAATAATTATGATATTGTATTCAATCAAAAAACATGCAAGGTAATTAGTCAGAAAGATGGATATGTACTCTTTACAGGTCAGAGGCAAAAAAACATTTATAAGATAAATTTGTTTAGTCTAGAGAAACAAGAGGTTAAGTGTCTTATGCCACTAAATGAAGAAAAACTAATTTGGCACAAATGATTAGGTCATGCAAACCTTAGATTAATTTAAAAACTGAATAAACTTCAACTCGTTAGAGGTCTACCTAAGCTTAGTTACAAAACTGAAATTATGTGTGAAGCTTGTCAAAAAGGAAACAAACAAAGAACACCTTTACTCCTAAGAACTATGTCTCTACCTCAAAGCCCCTTGAGTTCTTACATATAAATCTCTTTGGGCCAATGAAAACAACCTCTCTAATTGGAAAGAAATATGGTTTTGTTATAGTAGATGATGACACGAGGTGGACATGGGTAAAATTCTTAAGAAGTAAGGATGAATCCCACAAAATGTTTATCACATTTTGCAAACAAATAATGAATGAATAAGGTGTTAAGATTGTAACAATTAGAAGTGATAATGGAGGATAATTTGAAAACAAGTTCTTTGAATGTTTTTGTGCTGAGAATGGAATCTCCCACAACTTCTCCTCTTTTAGAACACCCCAACAATATGGAGTTTTAGAAAGAAAGAATACATCACTCCAAGAAATGGCCAGAACCATGTTAAATGATATGAAATTTTGCAATACACTTTTGGGCTGAAGCAATTAATACTGCATGTTATATTCAAAATAAAGTCCTAATTTGATCTATATTGAATAAAACACCATAGGAATTTTGCAAAGGTAAAAAGCCTAACATATCTTATTTTAAACAATTTGGTTGTACTTGTTATATGTTGAACACTAAAGATAAACTTGGTAAATTTGATTCTAGATCTCAAAAGTGTACCTTCATTGGATACTCTGAAAGATCTATGTCTTATAGAGTGTTTAATAGGTAAACTCATATTGTGGAAGAATCCATACATGTTAAATTTGATGACAAACATCTTGACCTTGAAAAGTCAAAGCAAGATAATGATAGTGCAGGTTTACCAGAACAAGAGGAAGTAGATGCAGATAAACCAGAAGAACTTGAAAAATCAGAGGATACAAGTAAATCAAAAGAATATGATAAATCTTCACAGGATAAATCTGATCAATTCAGAAATAGTCAAGATAAGTCTAAAGGAGGATCAGGATGGAAGTATAAGTCTTCTCATCCTGAAACTCTAATCATTGGAAGTGCAAGTGATCCTTTGAGGACCAGATCATCACTAAAAGATACCACTTTGTTTGGCTTACTCTCATCGCTTGAGCCTACCTCAATTGATGAAGCATTGGAAGATGATGGATGATTCTTGCAATGCAAGACGACTTAAATGAATTTAAGAGGAATGATGTTTGGGATCTAGTACCTAGACCAAAGAAGAACATTATTGGAACCAAGTAGGTTTTCAGAAACGTGAAGTGGTCAAAAACAAGGAAATACTTGTCACACAAAGCTACAGTCAACAAGAGGGTGTTGATTACACTAAGACATTTGCTCCAATAGCCAGGTTATAAGCTATTTGTATCCTACTTTCTTTTGCTGCAAATAATAACATTACATTATTTCAAATGGATGTTAAAAGTGCTTTTCTAAATTGTTATATAAGTGAAGAAGTTTATGTTAAACAACCCCCACGTTTTGAAAGTTTTGAATTTCCCAATCATGTTTTTAATGGCACTATTTATTATTCAAATTTATGTTGATGACATTATTTTTGGATCTACTAATGGCACTATTTGCCAAAAAATTTCTAAATTGATGCAGCTCGAATTTCAAATGAGAATGATGGGAGAACTTAAGTTCTTCTTAGGGATACAAATTCAACAAAGTCAACAAAGTCAACAAGGTATATACTTCCATCAAACTAAATATACAAAAGAGCTTCTTAGGATATTTAAGATGAGCGATTTCAATCCTATGGCTACACCAATGTACCCTACTTGTTCACTTGAAAAAGATGATTCGGGAAAAAAATTTGACCAACAAACCTATAAAGAAATGATAGGATAATTACTTTACCTTACCGCTTCCAGACCTGACATCATGTTTAGTGTTTGTGTATGTGCAAGATTTCAAGCTGACCCTAGGGAATCACATTTAATTGTTTTTAAGAGAATCCTTATATACCTAAAAGGCATTACCAACCTTACCTTGTTTTACCAGAAATCTCCTAAGTATAAATTGAGTGGATACTGTGATTTTGATTATGCTGGAGATAAACTTGAGAGAAAGAGCACTAGTGGCAACTGCACCTTTTTAGGTGACAACTTAATATCTTGGTCAAGTAAGAGACAAAACACCATTGCAATGTCAATAATAGAGGCTGAGTACATTTCAGTAGCTGGCTGCAGTTCTCAACTACTTCGGATGAAGCATCAACTTGAAGACTACAAAATCCTAGAATCCAACATTCCCATCTATTGTGATAACACTTCTGCCATTTGTCTAACAAAAAACCCTATCTAACATTCTAGAGCTAACATATATAGAGATCAGTTTGTAGACATTGAACCCCAATTGGCTGACATATTCACCAAACCACTACCTGAAGATAGTTTTGACTTCATCAAGAAAAACCTAAACCTTACCTTCATATTTGACTGATGTTGTGATAACTTCAAAGTAGTTTAGTTTTACATTAGTTTTCATATTTTCTTGTAATATATTATATTCATGTTATTTAAAAAAACAAAAAAAAAATGAAACAAAACAAAAAATGAAAACAAAAAACATAAAAAATGAAAAATGAAAAAAACAAAAAAAAGTCACAGTTTCAATTCTTTTTGTCTGATGATAAAAGAGGGTGAAAGATATTTGATACAGTGGGGAGAAAATGATACATAGACTTAGGGGGAGCCCTAAGTTAGGGGGAGTCAAAGAAATATAAAGAAAAGTTGTTATAAAAAATACAAGTTTTGTCATCATATAAAAGGGGGAAATTTTATACTTAGAGTTTTTATGATAACAAAATTATTGTACGAGAACAATATATTTGACTTCAAAGAGTATAATAGAAGATATGGTCAAGATTTGTAGAAAATTTGAAGAAGATTTGTAGAAAATTTGAAGAAGATTTGGAGAAGATTTGATCAAGATTTATCTACAACAAAATATGAATAGAATCAATCTAAAGAATTTACAAACGCAATATGAACAAAATCAACCTGAGGAATTTACAAACTCAACTTGAATAAGATACAATTCAGAAATAAACAAGCATTATATTGAAGCCCAAATTTTAACTATAAATAGATACTCAAGGAGGAAGAAGAAGATCATCGAAAAGTAGAAAAGAGTAATCTTAGAGTTCAAAGAGAGAAACTCTTCTTCGAATTAGATATATTCTCTGAGTGTTCTTTTCTTAGAGTGTGAGATTTATTATTATTATTATTATCAGCTTTGTTAGAAGCAAACACTTAAAGTTTTAATCTTTTCTACCCAACCCAATAGTGGATTAGTTCCTTCTTCAATTTGGGGTTGTTAGGTTATTAGGAGAAGACTTGGCTTGTAGGGTCAAGGTGGTTAGTTCCTCAAAAGTCTAGGGTTGTCAAGATGTTTGGGAAGACTAGCTTGAAGGATCAGGTGCTTTGTAATTCAAGGTATTTGAATTAGTGGATTAAAGCCTTCTGAATGAAGGGACTGGATGTAGCCAAGTTAGTGGTTAGCCAAATTAGTGGATCAAATTATTTATGCTTTCATTGCTTGCTGCCTCCGAATCCGATTGCTTCTACTCCAAGTAAGTCACCAATACCGAACTAGTTTTTTATTTATTTATAAATTATCAAAAAGTTATCAACTTTGGCAAACATAATTCAACCCCTCATTCTCGTGTTTGCACCTTTAGCATTTGTTGTACCTTTTCACAAAGAGACTGATTTTTTCATCACATGAGTCATTGATTTGAACCACCATTATTAGATTCTTCACCCTTCTTTGACTTTTAGGATTACACAACCAATATATAATTTTCTTGTTCTTCTTTATCTCTTTTCCTTTATGTGCAATTAATCGAATGAGCTCTTGTTATGTTCCTGTAACTTGCCAAACCAGGTTGCTAAAGTCATTGTTGTTAAGTTCCTTGACTCAACAATCACACTTACCTTAGATTGTTTAAAAAAAGAGATCATGATACCACTTATTATGCGACACCACAATAAGAGGCTAAAAAAAGGTTGAATGCAGTGGCGGAGCTTGAACGAAAATGTTGGGGTGGCCAAGTTTTTAAAATTTTAATGGGTAAATAAAAAGATATAATATAGTATTGTATATAAAAATTTTAAATTGTAAATTTATAAATATATTGACGATCAAACTTTTAACGCTTATAAGATAGAGCTAACAAATTAAGTTTCAGTTGACAATTTTAATAATTAAAAATTAGTTTCTAAATTTTTTTTTCAAACACTAAAATTTTATAGTTTAATTGTTATGTTTTGTCAATGTAAAAAGTTTTACATTGTCTGTACATCACAATAATCCATAAGTGTGACTTTAAAAGTAATTATAATAAAAGTCAAATTATTTTATTAATCTGACGGTTATGATTAATTAACAATGTAAAATAAATTAAATCCAAATGTTTACAGTATTAATACAATTTTCTTAACTACAAATATATATATATATATATATATATAACTATTAAAATATATTTAAACACAGCACATTGTTTAAAATATCAATATCAACATAGTGTTAATAAAAAATAAGGGTTTGGTTTGAGTATTATGTGATCTATTTTAAAATTAAGTGAAATTATATCTCAAATCAATAAAGGTCAAATTTATTGGTTTAGTTCAACTTGGACTCAAACTCATAAAAAAAATATAAATCTAATTTAATTAGTTTTGGTTAAATTTTTGGGATCATATGATCATTGATTTGATTTTTATATCTCTATATAAAATTCACAATTATATCTCTAGATAAAAATCACTACTCACATAGTTGGAATTTAGGTTGAATGAGATTGTATCTTTTTTCAAAGTTTTAGAGCGAAAGTATTTGTTTTGTGAAAAACAGGAACATAGTTATTAAGATATTTGCCACATTCATAAAACATTTTTTTAGGTTCTGGCAACGAAAAATGTTGTAATGACATGCAATTCATAGAGAAAAGGAAAAGAAAAAATGAAAATTATAAATAATTTTTTAATATAATGGATTTTTTGTTTTGTATTTATGATTTGTGTTTTTAAAGTAATGTTATTAATTTAAAACTCAACTGGTTTAAAAAAATGATAAAATGCCCTAGTTAACATCCCAATTCATCATTTTTAGATGACCAAAATTAAATGAGGGACTTTCCTCAAAAAAAATTTAAAAGGGACTAAAAAGTGAATAATATGAAATTATAAAGGTAGAATTTAAACTTTTTTTTTTATAGAGACTAAAATCATATTCACCCTATATTTTTAACCTTAAAAAACAGAGTTTAGGATCTTATTTGGACAACTGTAAAATAACCATTAATATCACTGTTATTAATAGCAATATCACTGTTATTAATAGTAAATTTGTCATTACTTAATTTCTAAACGTCAATCTAGTTTTAAATGATAAGAAATTTTAATCACGGTTGGGGATATTTTTCAGAAATAATATTTTAGACCGATTTTGTTTTTATGGATAAGACGACAACTTGATTGATGTCAATTCAATACGAGATACACATTTGTTTTCTTTAATTTTGATCGAATCAATATCATTTAAGTTACTAACTCAATCATGAAAACGAAGATACCATTAACGTCTAATTTTAAATTTATATTTAAAATTTTAAAATTTTAAATAATAATTTATTATATTATATAAAATGACATTTTAAATTATATTTTTTTATAAGGGCAACTGAATAAATTATTGTTCTTATCTTATCTTAGTGGTTTCTAACGCCGCTGAATAAGAATTATAACTCTAGATGCATGATAGGATAAAATTCACATTTCTTGTTTGTTCATCAAACATTAAATTCAGATAGAAAGACATGATAAATATATGTTATCCTTCTATTCTCTTGTCCATCAAACAAACCCTTAAAATTTTAAAACTTTTTAAATATTAATTCACAGTGAATTGATTACATATTACAATTTTTCTATATATGGTGGCTATACTTTGTGTCTACTATTTTTCTAGCTTTATTATATTTTCTTGTACTCCTTTTATGATCTCTATATCAAAAATATATTTTGTTTCTGGATTTTTACTGGATTTTTGTTTGCTGGTTAAAAAAGTAAATAAAATGTATACCAACTATAATAAATATTCAAATCTTAATACTAGAAAATAAAAATTTATACGGCCGTCACATGGCTACGTTGCTTATTCTAACAATGTTTTAAGAGTTTTCTTTTGTGCATAAAAATAGGTTTAATTATATATTTAAATATTTTTTTTTGTTAGTTTTACATTAGTTAGTTTTATTATACGTTTATTTTTAGGTTGTTATGTTGGTAGCCTTTCAAAATTTTTTGTTCCTTTCAGTTATAGAGCTACTAATATAAATAGACTCATATTGTATTTATTTCTCAATTAATAAATAATGTATATTCAAAAAAATAATATCTATTATGGTATCAGAAGTTTCTTTTTCTTTCTCTATTCTACTTTTAAACCCAATTTTGCCAAAATCCTAAAATTCCAAACACAGAAACGCGACTTCATCGTTCTTACCCCTAAAATTCCAAAAACAAAAACGACGACTTCATTCATCGTTCTTTCTCTTCTTGTTTTTTCCCTTCATTTCCTCTCATTTCCTTCGCCCAACTCTTCAATGGCCGGTTCTGATGACGATTCGTCATCAACCACCTCTACAACTATTTCTCAAGATGAATCGCAAAATCCAACACCGTCATATTACCTTTATCCTAGTGAAAATTCGGGCGCATTGCTTATAAATCAAACTTTACAAGGGACAAATTATTACAACTGGAGCCGTTTGATGAAACGTGTGTTGATCTCCAAGAACAAAGCCAAATTCATCAACGACAAGTTAGCGATGTTGGCAAAGAACGATGCATTATTTGATGCTTGGGAGCGCTGCAATATGATGGTAATTTCATGGATTACTTGTACTCTTTCTCCTTCTATTTCTCCAAGTACTATAGACATTGAGAATTCAAAAAGTTTATGGGATCATCTAAAGAATCAATTTTCAAAAGGAGACCATTTTCGTTTTTCCAATCTTCTTCAAGATTTACACTCTATTAAACATGGTGATAAACCAGTCTCTGATTTCTTTACTAAATGGAGTATTCTTTCAGAGGAGTTAGAGGTTTTACTATGACACCCTAAACCCAAATTGATATAAAAAGTAAAATGCACTAGTTTTGAAAGAGATTCGCAGCGGTCCAAAAGTAGAGTATAAAAAAATTTCTTTTAAAATATAAGGATTAGGACATCACACTCACACTTACACAAGACCTTTGCATAAAATTTCTTAATAAAAAATCATTTAACATCAAATATAGCTGAGTTTTATGAAACAAATAATACTGACATAAAAACATGTTCAAAACGTACGGACAATTAATTTTTATCTTCGAATAAAAGATCGAATATAACACAATTGATCAATATAGTTTACAAAGCAAAAATTAGTTCGTAACTCGATAACACAATGAATTACTCCCACCCAGTATCACCTATCAAAGCATGGATCATCAATCGATAACCTGAAATAACTGGGCTCTCGCAAGCGCCTAACACAAGCAGCGAGGGGTGAGTTTCGAAATAATGTAACAGTATAAAATACACGAGAATAACACACAATTAGTCAAAACAACACAAATAAAGAGAACATTCAAGAACATAATATCAAAGGTTATTCTAATTCAATCTCAATAAAACAATTACAAGGATGAAATGCTATGCATGTCCTATACTCTATACTTCATCATTTGGTACCATTCTACTTTCAAGTACTTGGTTAGGAGGCCTGATACTATGCCACTACAAGAGTGGACGGACAATTCATGAATGGCGAAGTCCTCATAGATCCCCTCAACTCAACCCGAGACACATATACGCGACGGTCGGGGTACTCTTGTGTTGCATGGTAGCTCCCGGCCTTAGAGAATTACCCACTAATCCAATTAGGAATACCCCACTAGATGTACCCCTAAGGTCTATCAGTCTTACCTAACAGTTCGACTGTAGCCCTCCACGATCAGGCTCATTCAGTTGTACTTCCCCGAATCACTAGGTTTGTCAAACCCTCGCTATATGATGACAAAATAATCCTAACTCCAAAATCTACAACACATACCTCAGACTTACTCGATCATCACAACTCAATAAGTTTCAGTTTGACTTCACAATATTCATCATTATATATGTATATCAGGCAATCACAATAAAATCCCCATATTTGGTTTACACTACTCACAATACACAATCCAGTTTCATCAATCACATAATAAGGAATCAATTAGGTGGCACATTCAAGTAATATCACAATTTCAATCAAGTAACAAGAACACTCAAGTACATATCATTCAGACAATAACAATCAGCATAATATCTAATAAAATCATTCAACATGCAATCTTGATATAAATAAATTCACGACAATTCTATAGGTTGCTAAATTATATTTTAGTCCTCACTATTACCATTCATATATTATTAATTAATTGTTATTACTCAATAGGGCTCGACTGTACGTAGTAAGCCCCGGAAGGATATATGAGAATTACGGTATTCCCGTTCATCCCACGTTATTTTATACTCATAAAGTCGAACCTCCTCTCATCCTTACCTCAATTGAAGATTTATCCCAACGAATCTGATCTACTAACTTGTCGCGTCTTCGTCGACCCTCGTCTCTAATAATCCAGGAAAAATAAATAAATCAACGCAACGCAACGGCCAAATACAAATTAATTACTTGCTCCGATAGATAAATAAATTGTTTACTATTTGCAATATCATCCAAAAATATTTAATACTACGCATGCTTATGATTATATTAATATAAACAAACATCTTATTCAAAATAAATGAAAAATAACAGAATTATATATTACTAAGTAAATATAGTGTGTGTATGATTTTGATATTGCAATATTCTAACAATATATGGTACGTATCGAAAGGAAAGTAACAAAGCTGTTGGCTGCAAAAATAGAATTACACTCTTTAAGATATAAATTTTAAACTGTAGGCACGTATATATAAATGCAGTATATGCTATCTTAAAAACTTACAATGCAATGAACACTGTAACAATTTTAAATTATAATTAGAATAACTAAAGTCTTTGGATGTTAAACAAATTTAAATTATTTATTTATTTAAACTCAACATAGTATGCTAAAACCAGTATGCTAATAATAATAATGTATGTAGTATTAAGGAATACTAATAACATGAACTACGAAATAACAAAATAAAACATGTAAAAAAATAAATTAGTTAAATTAAATAAAGTGATATGTGCAAGTTATTTGTTTTTGAAATCAGCAAGATTTATTTTTTTGGACCATATTGTGATTCAAGGAGATATTGGCTAACTATGTGTAGAAAGCAAAATCCTTGTTTGAATGGCGGCAGCAAGGGTTTAGATAGAGACAGACCACATTCGCCTAAGTATCTATATACATATGATGTAGCATATATGTAGTATTGTGGCTCTAGTTTTTTTTTTTTTTTGTGGTTTGCCCAAAATCAAT
Source organism: Cicer yamashitae (assembly GCA_037974755.1). NCBI lineage: Eukaryota > Viridiplantae > Streptophyta > Magnoliopsida > Fabales > Fabaceae > Cicer > Cicer yamashitae. The sequence continues at coordinate 36,421,646 of JBBPBQ010000004.1, forward strand.
TTAAATAAATATATTTAATATAATTAAATAAATAAATTATTAAGATAAAAAAAAAATGTGTAGGAAATTATCACACCACAATAAATACACATACGCTATGATTTATTATAATATTACAATTATATATTAATTAGAAATTTGGGGTGTTACATTTACGACCCATCACCGATTGGTCATGCTCTAATTCTTCTAAGTGTAGTTTATAAAATTAGTCTTAGGTTATCGTTCCTCTGAATCCCTCACCTGTTTTTTAAAGGGCCTCAATGACAATTTTAATACGGTGAAAACTAATATTTGATGATGGATCCTCTACCTGATATAACCACAACATTTTCTTTAATTTTACAGCAAGAATGAAAAATTATTGGTCCTTCTGCTGATGCCAAGGTTGTAATGAAATCTTCCATCAATGGTACTTCTAATGCTAATCCTAGAAATGGTTCAGGTAGTGGTAAGGGTCGCGAACCTGGTCGGGGCAGAGGTAGAGGTCCTCAAGGACAATGTACTTTTTGCAACAGGCCAGGACACACTGTTGATCATTGCTATTTTAAACATGGTTTTCCACCTGGATATTCTCCTGGATACAAGAACACCAAATCTATTAATTCTTCAACTACTGATGATTTTGGGACTGCTCCTAACGATCATAGTTCTCCTACATCCAATCCATTTGATGGTAATGTCTCTCAATCCACTACTGACCAAATTAATACACTCAAACATTTACTTCAACAACTTGCTTCCTCTTCAGGAAATCAATCTGAACCTACAAATCAAATTGCTGGAGTTTCTTCTAATCAAGGATTTCTGTTTTAGGTAATATCTCTCCAAACTATTGAATTCTTGACAATAGTGCTACTGACCATGTCACTTGTAATTCCAAAAAATTTATTACTTTTCATGAAATTAAACCAATTCATGTTACATTGCTAAATGGAAATACTGTTATGGCTACATTATCAAGAACTGTATATTTTACAAATAAATTTAAACTTTTCAATGTTTTATACATTTATGATTTTACCTTGAACATTATTTTTGTTCAGCAATTAATTACTTCTTTGAATTATAAATTAACTTTTGTTGACTCTTAATGTGACATTCAGGACCCTACATCCAAGATGATTGGGCATGCTACGCTTTTGAATGGTTTATATCATCTGCAACAACGTATTAATGACATCAAACATTATGTGTTGTATTCTTTAAATTCTAGAACGACACATGCTACTTTTGATCTCTAGCATCTTAGATTAGGACACCCTTCTAATAATGTTCTTACTCATATTTGTAAACATTTTCCATATGTGAGTTCCAATTCAAATAAAATTTGTGATTCTTGCTATCTTGCCAAACAATCTAAATTACCTTTTCATGCTAGTAATACTATTTCTGATGACGCTTTTGATTTGATTCATATGGATATTTGGGGACCCTTGTCCCATTCTTCTATTCATGGTCATATGTATTTTCTAACTATTGTCGATGATTGTACTAGACACACTTGGATTTATCTTATGAAAGCTAAATTTGAAACTCGGAAGTTAATGCATTATTTTGTTGTTTTAATTAAAAATCAGTTTGACAATTTTATCAAAGTTATTAGGACTGATAATGGTGTTGAGTTCTTGTATCCTGAATTTTATGCCAAATTTTGAATTCTACGTCAAACATTATGTGTTGAAACTCCATAACAAAACTTTATTGTGGAAAGAAAACATAGACATATTTTAAATGTTACTAGATGCTTGCTTTTTCATGCTAATCTTCCAAAAATATTTTGGTCTTTTGCTGTCAAACATGCCATTTACCTCATTAATAGATTACCATTAACAGCCATTGATAATCATAGCCCTTATGAGTTGTTATATAAACCCCTCCCCGATCTTAATGAATTGAAATTTTTTAGATCTCTTTGTTTTGATTCTACTTTGCAACAACATAGGACTCAATTAGATCCTAGAAGGTGTTGACTTTCTAGACACCTTTTCTCTTATGGCCAAATGAACTACTGTTAGATTATTTCTTGCTTTGGCTGCCACTAATAACTGGTTGTTAAAACAGTTAGAAGTTAGTAACGCTTTTCTTCATGGTGACCTTCATGAGGAAGTTTATATGAAACTTCCTCCTGGTTATCTGAGTCATAATAGTAATAAGGTTTGTCGTTTAAAAAAATCTTTGTATGGTTTAAAACAAGCGAGTTGACAATGGTTTGTCAAACTGTCTTTTGCATTGATATCATTTGGTTTTCAACATTCAAAACATTATAATTCCTTATTCATTCTCAAGAAATTAAATTCTTTTACTTTTTTGGAGATCGATATGATTAAAAAAAAAATTCAATTCTTCTTTCAGATTTGAGACCTTGGGGACTTAAAGTTCTTTCTTGGATTGGAGATCTCTCGTTCAAGGGAGGGTATTCACATATGTCAACGTAAATATGCTCTTGATATCTTGTCAGACGCTGGATTATTAGGCGCTAAACCTTGCAATACACCTATGATCAAGGATTGCAAATTTTCTATACAACTCAAAGGCACAACCACATGACCCAACCACTTTTAGAAGAATTATTGGACGTCTTATCTACTTGACCAACACACGACCTGTTATCTACTTGACCAAATTATGCAATCACCGACTGAAGACCATTACATGGCAGCCATGAGGATCCTCAAATACATAAAAACTGCACCAGTCCAAGGATTGTTTTACTCATCAGTGTCCAGACTTCAACTTCGAGCGTTTAGCGATTTTGATTGGGCAACCTGCCTAGAAACGAGAAGGTCTGTAACTGGATTTTGTATATTTCTTAGATCATCATTGATTTCTTGGAGGTCTAAGAAACAAAACACTGTATCTCGTTCATCTTCAAAAGCAGAGTATAGAGCATTAGCGTCAACAACCTATGAAATTCAATGGATAACATTTCTTTTGCAAGAATTAAACATGGATATTTCTACCCCTACAACTCTTTATTGCAATAATCAATCAGCCAGCAACATTGCATCAAACCCAACATTCCATGAAAGAACAAAACATATAGAAATTGATTGTCATATTGTTCACGATAAATTGCAAACTGGATTGTTCAAACTCTTGCCCATCTCTTCATCAAATATGCTAGCAGATTTCTTTACAAAGTCACTTGAACCTGCAGCATTCTATTCAATTCATAACAAGTTGGGAATTCTTAACACCCATTCTCCATCTTGAGGGGGATGTTTGTTTTATATTAGTTAGTTTTATTATGCCTTTATTTTTGGGTTGTTATAACTATTTCGTTGGTAGCCTTTCAGACTTTTTTGTTCTTTTCGGCTACAGAGCTACCATTATAAATAGACTCATATTGTATTAAATTTCTCAATTAATAAATGATGCATATTTACTAAAATAATATCCATTAATTTTCAACAAAGTTTCAAATTTTGGGTGCGCACACTAGTAGCTCGCCTTCCAAATTATTGTAAGTTGATTATATATTATAGGAGAATTATATATGCGGAACAATGAGCACATTCTATAGCACCATTTTTTTTAATATTATTGCGGTAAAATTTAGACACACTACTTAAAGAGTGACGGATCTCAGTTTGTCTTTGCAATTTTCATATGATTAGTACCTACGAGGTTGTATCCACATTTGTATTTCCGTGTCCATTGGTTCGATTTTTTTATGCGATAAAATGTGTTCATAAATTTATCCTCATTTTTATTGTAATACGGTATGTTCATAAATTTGTTGTATTATTTTATATGTTTTAATTTATGTGGAAGTTATAAAAGGAAAATATGTGATTGGATAATTGTAAAAAAGAAAAATTGATAGAGGTAAAATTGGTAGTAAAATAAGCCACACCTAAAGAGCCTATTCTCTTTATTAACAGTATAGAAGATATCTTGTTTAATTTAAGCTCTTTTTGGGGTGGTGGTGAATTTCTAGTATTTGGTTTTTAAAGTCAATTTTTAAAACCAAAATTTGTTGTGGTAAAATAGGATTGAACAGTTGTTCTTAAAATTTCAACTAAATAAATAGATTTTGTAATTTTGGTTTTTGTTTTTAAATTAACATATCATCATCATTAGACATAAGTATCACTCAAACAAGCATCAACCACCACAACCAACCAACATATCACCATCAAACACCATCACCGACCACCTCCATCATAACCAACCACTACCTCGGGACACCACCAACCAACCACCTCTAACATCTGCCATCATCATTTATGACCACCACCATCACTATTGATCACCCACCTTTGAACACCACCACCATCTATGACCACCGTCACCACCACCATCAACCATCCACCGACTTGTAAGTACAGATGTGCACCTAAGAGGGGGGGGGGGGGGGGGA
>JBBPBQ010000004.1:36426168-36462161 GCA_037974755.1 Cicer yamashitae
GGGGGGGGGGGGGGGGGGTGAATTAGGTGTTTAGGAAATTTTCTTGTTTTCAGCGATTTGGTGATCGATTTTTTCGCTTTAGGATAGTAACTGATAAAAGTAAATGGCAGTAATGAAATGAACACAACAATATTATCCTAGTTCCCCTTATGACTAAGGGTACATCCAGTATAGCTTCAAGTACTTTGAGAACCTTTGTCAAGGATATGAAAATGAAATGCAAGGACTTGAACTATGAGAAATAACTTTTAGAAAAATTAGAAAAGTTGTTCAAGGTTTTCGTAGTAGGATTGTGTAAAGATTAATATGAAGTTATGGTGTATTTATACTCCATAAACATCTCTTTAGATTCGTGGCCATTGATCCAAGAGGTTTGATGAACAAATGGAATGATATAGAACCATTTCAGATATGAGAAATTGCATTGCTTCTAGTTGTATTCGAATACACTATGCTGTATTCGAATACAACTTTGCTTTTTGTCAAAAATAATAATATTAAAACTTTGTTAATGTAATTTTGACATTTTAAAATACTTTTAATGCATATGTAAAGATGCATGGTTCTCATGTACTTGAGGTTTTGATTGTATCATTTACCTTTACATTAAACATCTAATATGTTTGAATTAAAGTTGAAGATATGATATTTGGACTTCTTTTTGAGCCTTTTGCCTTGATCACAATCGTTGGTCTTTGTCTTCATCAAAAACATGTATTTTACATTCTCCCCCTTTTTAATTATGACAAAACATTGTTGTTTGGAGAGATTTCATCATTGTAAAAGTACTCCCCCGTAATTCATGCGTTCTCCCCCGTTGAATTGGAATTGTTGTGATTAATGTGACAAATTTTTGAAGACCTACAAATGGTTTTAAAAACAACAATATACCAAATTTTCTCCCCCTTTTGACATGATCAAAAAGTAGAAAAAATAACGACAATACAGACAATATAATCGAAGCAAATAACTAAAAGGAGAAATGTGCATAATAACCCAGAAATAATGTCAAATAGTACAAAGCAAACATAATGAAACTGAAATACAATGAAAACATCATAAGAAATGTCAAATTCAAACGAGGTACATTAAAACCATTCGTAGTGAGCGAGTTACAATTCAGCGTCGAGGAGGAGGAAGATGAAGATGGGCAATTTTGTCAGATAACGCACTAAGTTCGTGGAGCACGGTTTCATGGTTGGTTGCAATGGTGGTTTCGAGAGTATGAAATCGAGAGTCGAATGAGGTATTCAAGTGCTGAAATTGACCGGTCAGGAATGTCTGTAATGAGTCAAGCCTGTCCATCACCATCCTGTTTGACACGTGGTCATCATCTGAAGCGGTTTCCTTTCCATCATCATCCGCTTGTGCAGCATCAGTTGCGGGGGCAGCAGTATCCTTTCGAGCTGTAGTAGATGATTGACCAAGATCACTTTTATGTACGTATTTCTGAAGCGATTCATTCCATACGATTTTCATACTTGGAAGCACACTCAAACATCACAGATTTAACAAAGTATGCCCAGTTTAGTGGACATCCCTCAAACATGAAGAACATGTTCTGTAATTCAAATTATGAAATTTGGGAGTAATTTCCAGCCTTCGGCACCAAGATGTAACTCAAAAAATAATGCAGAACGTGGTAGTCAACAGTGAGATTGCCAACTTCATACTGTTGCCGCGCAAATTCAGAACCAACTTCAGTCCTCTTTTGTTCCATAGTGTTTTTGTCAAAACGACTAAAACAACATACACATCATATTTAGTGATATGACCCCATTCACACAAGTTGTCGGGCCTAAGTTTTTGACATTCGAAGGGAATGTTCAGGATTTCACAAATGGTTTTAGTTTCTAACTGGATGGTTTTGCCTTTTACTCGGGAAATTAACATATTGCCTTCTTTGGAGAGATTGCAGTAAAAAACCCTAACTAAATCAAGATAGACCGGTCCTTTATAACCGATAAATTCTTCAACATGTTGGGCTTTGAGTAAATCAGGAAATTTAAATGTAGAAAAAGAATCAAGAGTACCAAATTTTGGAATGATGATGCGTTTTCCGAGTAGATGGTGCGAAACCGGTTGATTTCTTCTAGTGTGTGGAGTAGACGAGATAAATCTGTGATATTTGCACTCTTTGTTCGTTTTCTGGAAGGACCCACTGCTGCATGCTTTGTTCTTGGTCCTCGTTTGCGTGCGTCCATGGTGTTGAAGAGGTTTTGACGGATTTTGTATAAATGGGTTTTAGGGTTTTAGGAAATCTGATTTTGAATGGAAGGTATGAGTAAGGATTATCTAGTTTGCAAGGAATGATGATTGGGTAACTAGTTGCAAGTGAGAGAAGTTGAGAATTTTGGAAGGGATGAAGGAGATAACTTGCTGTATTCGAATACCAAAATGTAAAACATGACCTAAAACTGAAAAAGCTTTATATATGACTGAAAACGTGAATCTGTATTCGACTACACTCTTGTTGTATTCGAATACAGATGTTTCTGGGAATGTGTATTCGATTACACAGGAGTTTGTATTCGAATACAGAATTTCTGGAAACGTGTATTCGATTACAATTATTGTGTATTCGGCTACACTTTCGAATTTTTTGCTTAAAAACAAATTTCTCACAAAGAATACACCAAGTAATGCATATATTCACATATTTAAGAACAGATAAACATTAATGACTTATTTCTAACAACTTATCAAGAGGAAATTTTAAATCTTGAAGAGTGATGACAAGGTACCTTGTATTTAAAGATCATTTTCACTTAAAATGCCAAGTTCTCTTCGGATCTTATAAAATGAGTCTTTAGGAAGAGGCTTTGTGAAGATGTCCGCTAATTGATTATGAGTATCCACAAAAGTCACTTCAATATTTCCTTTGAGCACATGATCTCGCAAAAAATGATGGCGTATATCAATGTGTTTAGTTCGTGAGTGCATGATTGGATTCTTTGAGATATTTATTGCACTGGTGTTGTCACATCTTAGTGGAATGCATCTGAGGTCAAGTCCATAGTCATATAATTGTTGTTTGAGCCATTGAATATGTGCACAGCAACTTCCTGCTGCTACGTATTCAGCTTCAGCAGTGCTAAGGGCAACACACGCTTGCTTTTTACAGGACCATGATACTAATGCATTTCCCAAGACATGACAAGTGCTGCATGTGCTTTTACGTTATGTTTTTCATCCTGCATAATTTGATTCAGAATAGCCAACGAGACTACATATGCTACCCTTTGGATACCATAGGCCTACATTGGTTGTTCCTGTCAAACATAGGTTCTAGAGTCCATAGGAGTCGCACTTTCCTTGCAGTTTTCCATTTCAAATCTTTTGAGTAATTCGTTGCAATACTTTGCTTGATTTATGAAGATGCCATGCTTGAGTTGCTTGATGTGAAGGCCAAGAAAATAGTTTAATTTTCCCATCATGGACATTTCGAATTCTCCTTGCATCATTAATGAGAATTCTTCACATATGTCTTTTTTCGTTGATCCAAATATGATATCATCAACATAGATTTGAACTAGTAAAGTATGATCATTATTTCTTTTTATAAATAATGTTTTATCAACTTTGCCTTTTTCGAATCCTCGTTCACAAAGGAAAGTACTCAGCCTATCATACCAAGCTCTTGGAGCTTGTTTTAGACCATAGAGAGCTTTCTTTAATTTGAACACATGTGAAGGATTTTTGAAGTCTTCAAAGTCGGGTGGCTGTTTGACATATACTTCTTCATTAATGTAGCCATTGAGGAAAGCACTCTTGACATCCATCTGAAACAGTTCAAAGTTCATAGAACAAGCATAAGCAAGTAGTAATCGAATTGCTTTTAACCTTGCTAGTGGAGCAAATGTTTCATCAAAGTCAATCCCTTCTTCTTGATTGTATCCTTGAGCGACCAATCTTGCCTTGTTGCCAACAACTATACCGTTTTCATCAAGTTTATTTTTAAACACCCATTTTGTACCAATGATATGTTTATTTCCAAGATTAGGAACAAGTTCCCATACTTTGCTTCTTTCAAATTGGTTTAGTTCTTCTTGCATGGCAAGTATCCATTGATCATCTTTAAGTGCTTCACCAATCTTGGAGGGTTCGATTTGAGAAACGAATGCCATGTTCAAGCAAGCATCTTGTAGTTTTAGTCTTGTTGTAACTCCTTTGTTGATATCACCTATAATGTTATCAATTGGGTAATTTCTATGGGTTCTCCATTCCTTAGGAAGATTATCGTCTTGCTTTTCAATGTTGACTTCACTTTCTCGACTTGGTTGATCAATTTGATGTTCTTTGCTTGTATCATTACTTTCAAAATCATCATCAGCATAAGAAATATTTTTGTCGTCTTTTAAGGGGTTAATTTCATCAAAAGATACATCCATTGATTCTTCGACTAATAAAGTTCTTTTATTGAAATTTCTAAATGCTTTACTAGATAATGAGTACCCAATAAAGATACCTTCATCAGCTTTTTCATCGAATTATCCAAGGTTGTCCTTACCGTTGTTTAGCACGAAACACTTACATCCAGAAATGTGGAAGTGAGAGATATTGGGCTTTCTTCCTTTGTAGAGTTCATAAGGAGTTTTCTTAAGAATCGGCCGAATGATTACCCGGTTGGAAACATAGCATGTTGTGTTTATGGCATCTGCCCAAAAATATTTTGGTACACTTGAGTCGCTTAGCATGGTCCTTGCAAGTTCTACCAAAGATCTGTTCTTTCTCTCAACAACCCCATTTTGTTAAGGTGTTCTAGGTGCAGAGAAGTTGTGGAAAATTCCATTTTCTTCACAAAATTCTTCAAAAGAGGTATTTTGAAATCTCCCCCATGATCACTTCTAATTGATACAATTTTGGCTGATTGTTCATTTTGGACTAGCTTGACATAATTTTTAAATGCTTTAAAGGCTTCATTTTTACTTGCCAAAAATAAGGTCCATGTGAACCTTGAGTAATCATCAACAATTACTAGTCCATATGAATTTCCACCAAGACTTTTGGTTCTTGATGGACCAAACAAGTCCATATGTATTAATTGATGTGGTCTAGAAGTTGATATAACATTTTTAGGTTTGAAAGAAATCTTTGTTTGCTTACCTTTTTGACAAGCATCACACAATTTATCCTTAATAAATTTCATTTTTGGTAAGCCTACAACAAGATCATCCTTGACCAATTTGTTTAAATGATCCATGTGGATATGTGCAATTCTTTTATGCCATAGCCATGCATCATTGTTGTCACTCACCAAAAGACATTTCATTTTTAAGGATAAATCATCAAGATTAAGTACAAATATGTTTTTGAAGCGCTTACCGACAAATTGAATTTCATTTGTAGCTTCATTTTGGATGATGCATTCATCTTTGTTGAAGGCTATCTTGTATCCTTTGTCGCATACCTGGCTAATGCTTATGAGATTGTGTTTTAGACCTTCAACATATAAGACATCTTCAATCGAGGGGGATGGGGCTGTACCGACTTTTCCAATGCCTAAAATTTTTCCCTTGTTGTTGTCTCCATAGACCACACATCCCTTTGATTCAAGAGTTAAAGCTGAAAATTTTGTTATATCACCCATCATATGTTTAGAGCATTCACTATCTAAGTACCACATATATGAGGTACTTTGCGTGCATACCTACAAAATGAAAACCATGTTTTATTAGGTACCCAATGTGCTTTGGGTCCTTGATGGTTAGTGCCTTTGTTTACCCACACGTAATGCCCTTTTGGAACACTAATGTTTCTAACGTGACAGGCATTAGGTGCGTGACCATTAAGACCACAATACGAGCAAGTAGGAGTAAATCTATTTTTAATAACATGTGTATGAGTTTAATTTTGAATATTTTTCTTTTTATAGTGGTGATCTTTTTGCATAATTATAATCTTTTCTTGATTGGATTGATTACTCGCTTTAACAAAAATGGTCTTATTCAAGCTTGGTTTATCAAATTTTGAGTATCCAAGACCACTTTTGTCATTTGAGTACCTTTGCATATTCAATACATTTTCCAATCCTATTTGTCCCTTTTCGTATCGTTCAATTACTCTATTTAATTGAACAATTTTGAAAGAGAGGGAATCACACTTATTGCATGTAAAATTCTGTTTTAGTTTTTCGGAATCCTTCTCCATAATGTCAACCTTTTCTTGAAGAGTTGATAATTAGTTCCTTAATGGCGTTTTGAGCATCATTATATTCGATAATTGATTCACTATTAGTTTTATTATGATGAGGGGAGTCTACGTTACTAAACTCTTCTTCGTCATCTGATTGATGTGGTGCCATTAATGCAACATTAGCGCATTCTTCACTTTCTGTTTCTGAAGATGAACTCACTTCGTTGTCTTCCTAAACTATGTATGCCTTTTTGAAGTCTTTCATTTCTATGGCATTTTTCTTGATAATGTTCGAACAATCTGCCTTGATGTGTCCTTGCTTCCCGCATTCAGAGCAAGTGAAGTTTTCCAAACAATGCAGGAAGAGACATTTTGGATAGACTTTTCTTTTCGGAGAATGCTGTCACTTTTGGTTGCCAGGCTCTCGTTAATGATCTTAATACTTTTAGATTTAGTTCATCGTTGGTGAAGATTTTCCCGAGAGTATACAAGTGGATGGTTAAGTGGGAGAAACTTTTTTGTAAGTCTAAGATAGACTCTCCAGGTTGGATTCGAAATAATTCGTATTCTTGAGATAGTGTATTGATTTTAGATCTTTTTACCTCAATGGTCCCTTCGTGAGTTACTTCCAGCGTATCCCATATATCTTTGGCCGTTTTGCAGTGAGATACGCGAAGGAATTCATCCATTCCAAGTGCTGATAATAGCATACTTTTAGCCTTTTTATCGAACAACACTTTTCTTTTATCATCGTCAGTCCATGAAGATTTTATCTTTGTTTCTTCTTTATTGTTGATTACCGTTTTGGAATGTAAGGGCCATTTTCAACTGCATCCCATATGTCGTCTCCTTGCGCTTCAAGATACGCTTGCATACGTATCTTCCAAAAGTCATAGTGCTCTCCTACGAAGCATGGTGGTTTGTTACTACTTCCACCATCTCTGAAAACAGGTTGTGCGGAAGCCATGAGTAATGATGGAGGAGTAAGTTACTTGAACCTGCTGTGATGTCAATTGTAAGTATAGATTTGCACCTAAGAGGGGGGGGGGTGGATTAGGTGTTTAGGAAATTTTCTTGTTTTCAGCGATTTGGTGATCAATTTTTTCGCTTTAGGATAGTAAGTGATAAAAGTAAATGGCAGTAATGAAATGAACACAGCAATATTATCCTGGTTCCCCATATGACCAAGGGGACATCCTGTCCTCTTGCAAACCACAAGAGATTTCTCCACTATTTTCAGAAAATGTACAAGTCCCACCCTAGGATCTCTGCTACAAACTTCTAACAACACTTCTAAGATAGCACACCACTATCTTAGATAAGACTACTTTATGAAAGTACTACTTTCTTTTACACACAATGTAATTTGATAAGGATATAACAGTATAAGACAGGTATAATGATGTCAATCCAATATAGCTTCAAGTACTTTGAGAACCTTTGTCAAGGATATGAAAATGAAATGCAAGTACTTGAACTATGAGAATTAACTTTGAGAAAAATTAGAAAAGTTGTTCAAGGTTTTGGTAGTAGGATTGTGTAAAGATTAATCTGAAGTTATAGTGTATTTATACTCCATAAACATCTCTTCAGATTCGTGGCCATTGATCCAAGAGGTTTGATGAACAAATGCAATGATCTAGAACCATTTCAGATCTAAAAAATTGCATTGCTTCCAGTTGTATTGGAATACAGGATGTATGTATTCGAATACATCTCTTATAACGTTCGAATTTATTCAAAATTTTCACCTTGTATTCGAATACAAGCTCATGTAGTCGAATACAAATTCGTATGTTTTGCCACTGACTTGTTGTTTGTATTTGACTACATCAGGTCGTAGTCGAATACAGATGTGAAGTCTGAGCTACTGACTTAGCACTTGTATTCGATTACAGTATGTCGTAGTCGAATACACTATGCTGTATTCGAATACAACTTTGCTTTTTGTCAAAAATATTAATATTAAAACTTTGTTAATGTAATTTTGACATTTTAAAATACTTTTTATGCATATGTAAAGATGCATGGTTCTCATGTACTTGAGGTTTTGATTGTATCATTTACCTTTACATTAAACATCTAATATGTTTGAATTAAAGTTGAAGATATGATATTTGGACTTCTTTTTTAGCTTCCTACCTTGATCACAATCGTTGGTCTTTGTCTTCATCAAAAACATGTATTTTACACGACCTGCAACTACCATTATCCATCACCGGCCACCAACCTCCCACCACCGCTACCACCATCTCTGATCACCTTCATCACCACCACCCACCCACCCACCTTCAGTCATTGCCAGCATCATCGACCTTCCATTTCTTACAACCGCTACCACTATCTCCAACACCCGCCACCATAATCGACCATCCACCACTACAGTCATTGTCACTCACACTCCGACCACCACCTCGAACTATCAAGTGCCTCATTTAACCGTGCAGCGGTGTATGACGACTGATCACTACTATAATAGTCATCATGCTAAACTACAATTTTTAACCACTATTTCCTTTTTAATCACAAATCAATATGTTTCCAACTTCACCGTATATTTTTTTCCAATAAAAATATAGTGTAAAAACATCACATGATTAACCTAACATTCCAACTATGTTGGAATCCCAAATTAATCACCTATCATTTGCTGCACTCTAAAATATTAAAAAATAAATAAAAGAAAATACAAGATGCTTGAGGTGACTATACCAAAATCCAAGAAAACAATCCTCAAAGATACACAACGTACTTCCTCGTTAAAAATCTTACCAAGAAAACCCTTAGGGATAAAATCATGGTGAAGAGAAAAAGAGTGCAGTAAACACTTACAAACATAAACAAAATCTACATTCAGGGAGACCAATCTTGTTTCTATTAAAATCATTAGAAATATTAGAAGGAAAAGTATCCCACTAATGATTGTTTCCCAAATGAAGCCCCAAATTAGCAACCTTGTCCGTCTAAAAATACGGCTTAACCAAAACTAGAGCCTAGCTGCAACATAGAAGGATAAAAAGATATGCATGTTAATCTCCATTTCAGATTTACAGAGTTTACATCTTGAAACAATTTGACAACCTCGAGATATTAAATTATCATCAGCAGGCTTCTTGTTTTGCAGCAATCTCCAAAACCTAATAGACTTGGAAGGAAGAATGTTATTATGCAAAATAGCTTTGGCCCAATAAATTTGTTGCCCTAAAGGCTTGTGGAATAGATAAGCTTCCTTAAAGCATAAAACTCCAGAGCTGTTAATGTCTATACCAGATGACCCTCACATTAAAAATTAGGAATAGTAGTCTTTGCCAGGAAAGCAACCAACTGAGGGTGCTTATGTAAAAGAACATAAGGTACTTTCCAATGACCACCCTGAATGAAATGATTAACAGTTGCATAAAGATGGGATTCGTTATCCTCATCAATACTAAGAATAGAAAATAAAGAATCGTCTAACCAAGTATCAACCAGGAAGATAATATTGTCACCCTTGCCAAGTTGCCATTTAATGTTCTCGTATATAGTGGATAACTTTGCTTTGGGTGCAATAAAGATGGAGAAATCAATGTCATATCTAATATGTCCATGTATTCAAAAGACTTGCCTTCTAAGAACAATAGCCCAATGTTTACTAGATGTAATTAGATGCCAAGCTAGTTTAATAATAGCACCATTATTAGTATCTCTCAAATATCTAATTCCAAGACCACCTTCATTAATAGGATGACAAATTTTATGTCAAGTAATAGTAATGAATTTTTTATTCTCAATATTACTAGACCAGTTGAAATTCATAATTCATTACTCTACATCCTTGAGAAGAGAAGTCGACCAAGAAAAAATGCAGAAGCTATAAATCAACATGCTATAAATCACACTTTTCACCAATTGAATTATACCTGTCATAAAAAGGATTGATGTTTTCCAAGCTGCAAGTTTAGCCTTGATTCTTGCAGAAATTGGTTGTCAATAAGCAAATTTAGGCCTTCCTTTGAAAAAATAGGAATTCCGAGGTAAGTGAAAGGGAGAGAACCAGTTGAAAACTCAAGGTAATCAACTAAAATATTTTGTCGTATAATGGAAATAGATCCAATTTAAATTGTAGGTTTATTAGGATTAATATATTGCCCAAAGATATTAGCATATCTATCAAAAAGACTTTGAAGGTTGTTAACATTTTAAAGAGAAGCCTTGCAAAATATCATCAAATCATCGACATACATAACATGGGAATGAACATAAATGTCTCTAGGACCATTTATCAAAGAAAGGGAGCTGTCACTAACCAACTTTAATATAGCCCTACTAAATGCCTCTTCAACAATGCAAAATAGAAGAGGAGGTAAAAGATCCCTTGCCTGACCCCCATTTGACCAGAAAAGTAGCCAACAAACCTTCCATTAATAGATATAGACAACTTAGCAAACTAGAGAATGGTTTTAATCCAATGACAAAACTTTCTTTTGAAACAAAAAGCATGGAGAACTTTGCTAAAAAAGTCCAATCTATTGTGTCAAAGTTCTTTCGTATACCAATCTTGAGAGCCAAATTTCCCACAAAAGTCCTAGTATGCAATCACCAATATACCAACCTTAAATGAAGCCTCTTTGACGAGGAGAAATTATATGAGGTATAGTAGTGGCCAACCTGTAACCAAGAACTTTAGTAATAATTTTGAATTTGAAGTTGGCAAGAGGAATAGGCCGATAATGCTCCATTTTACTAGGATCAACTAACTTAGGAATTAAAACAACAACGTTGGAGTTATAGTAAGGAAAAAAATAAAACTTTTTTGAAAAACATGGAAAACATAATGACAAACCACATCACAATACTTTTGGAAAAAAATAAGCCCAAAACCATCAGGTCTTGGAGCACTATAGGGATTCATGTCAAAAACAACATTTCTAACTTCTTCAAAGCTAGGTAGATTAGTCAGCATAACATTCATATAAATATCCACAAAATGAGCGATTGTATCTTCACTCAAACCATTATCCACACAACTATTATTGGAATTTAAAATATCCTCAAAGTAGGAAACAAATTCGACTTCTATATTTGTAGGATCTTGAATCACGACATCGTTATAAGTAATGCTAGAAATAGTCTTGTAGGCATATCTAATTTTGGCCATTTTATGAAAGAAAGTGGTGTTCCTATCACCATCAGAATGCCATTTAATGTTAGCTTTTTGATGCCAATATTACTCCAAATTACGAGCTTCATTCACTTCCATTTCTGCTTGTTGCTCCTCATTCAATAAATCATCTGACTGACCAAGTGAATCAATAGCATGTTGAATGCTATCCAAATTTATAACTACAACTTGAAATCTTTAATGGATTTTACCAAAAACATCTTTATTCCAAATTATAAGCTTTAATTTAAAAAGCTTTAACTATAGATTAAGGGCAAACATAGTAAAACCTATAACTTTCTCCTCCCAAGTAGTTTCCACTACATTGATACAATAATGATGTGAAACCTACATCCTCATAAAAATAATGATGATATGTTCTAGCTTCATTGATATGAAACTTCAATATGATGGGATTGAAGGTGCTTGAAAACACAAGAAAGGGAATGTTTGAATTGTGTTTTTCCATTTCTGAAAATTACTTGAGTTGCTTAACCAAAAGATATGTTCTTTATCAAATCATTCAACCTACAATTATAAAACTAATTTAGTTAAATAAAGTTGAATCATAAAGAACTTAGATTAGAGTAATAGAGAGAGAGAGAGAGAGAGAAAAGGAAAGATACGGGACACGAGGAATTTTATATTAGTTCACAACAGACTATTGGTACATTTACTACACCCCTTATAGAGAAATTTTGCCTCATTGCAGTCGATGACTTAATCCACTATTTAAACAATAGAATACAAGTATTATTTACTTTGCCTCTTCAGGCTTTGAGTATTTTTTTCAGCCTCTCCAAACTATCACCATTAGAACCCTTCTTAACTTTCTGGCAGGCTGCCGTTGAGGTTCATGAGTATTGTTATACATCTTTAGGTACCTCTTAATGATGAAAGAATTGTTACCACTAGCGAACTGATTTACATCAGTTCCTATTTGTGTTTGAATTGACACAAAGTTTATTTGCAGGATTTTAACTTTCATTGAGAGAATATTAAATTTGAAATCCTATATCAATTCAAGTGTATCAAACCACTTGATTGATTTACATCCATTCAAATAACTCTTTATTGAGAGAATTTTTCATTCATTGTTTTCTTTTGATGTGTTATAAGCTTTTTCAGAAAATTTTCTTAACACATTTCCTTTTTCATTCTCTCAACTACACTTTCATATTGATCAGTTTCTACTTAAATACTGAGAAATTTATCCGTTGACAATGTTATTCAGATATATCTTCATAATTAATTCAGTGTATCTCAATTAAAAAGATAGATCTTAGAGAATATCATTATCAGCGGATGTCATACGCTTCTTAAGTTAGAGGATACGTTCACACTTGATGAGTAGAGGATGTTGGAATGTTGACTTCTGATCAGTGTGTTGACTGTATTATAGTGTTGACTTAAAACATTAACCATAACGTCAATTGGTTTACCAAAATTAACAAATTCGTCGGCGGTGCGTTGAGGGCACGTTTATTAGAGTTAGTCATAACTCTAACAGATTCTTCATAATCACTGTGAACTTGTTTAGTGGATTACCTTTCCTTGTTCATCAAAGGATTTAACTTGTACCAGAACATTGACTTTATCAAAGGCTTCATTTAGAGCTTTCTTCTTTTGATCTTTGAGTTAATGGATCAATGTGAGTTTTTAGTCAAATACAAATAATCATTATGGCCTTCTTTTCCTTTGTCTTTAGATGGTCAATCATTGACTTGGATTCCCTTTGTCTTTAACGCTTTGACTTTGTTTGAAGATTATCAGATGCTTGTTGCAATGTTTCTTATTGCTATATTATGACTTACTCTATTAGTAAACATAGGTACTAGGTTATTTGGTGATGATATTCTTTGTGTTAAAAACGCTTAGATTATTATCTCTACGTTACTCATAATTTATGCTATCTGAAAATAGATAGTCCTTAATATAATTCTTTGTCTTCTAACTTAATATGCATATTTAGCAATTACAGTTAATGGATAGTTGTTCTTATTTGATTGTTTTGTTATCATCAAAATATCAACTAGAGGATTGTAGCTATAACATTTCATAAATCCAACCATCTATGATTGCAAACAACCCTGTCTAATCTCTTTTCAGTATGAGCTCAACCTCTTATACTGTTAGACCTAGTGTATTGAGCACCATTAGTGGACAGATGAATGAGAGAATTACAATTAGTCAAATCTTGGAAATTCTCCATAGGCACCTTGGAAGGATAACTATATCCTCTATGCTCATGTGCTCCCAAAATAGTATTGAAATCACCAATGAAAGACCAAGGGAGATCATATTGATTTTTCTCATTAATAATATGAGACCACAAAGACCTCCTAATAACGTAGTTCGTGGATGAAAAAACTAAATTAATACCAAAATCCACTTCATTATGTTGCAAGGTGAATGAAATATGTGGATCATATATTCTAATAATGTGTGGGTAAAGATGAGAAGAGCATATACCCCAAATGTTAGGAAGAAAATTGTCCCTAGAATTAACACAAAGGTCATTGAAATTCATCCAAGGTTCAGCTATAAAGAAAAAATCAGGTTTATATTTTGCACATAACCTTTTGAAGGCCAATCATGACGGAGGATTGACCATGCCCCTAATATTCTAGAAGATGCATTTCATTTGGGTTGGTTCCTTTAACCTGCCCAAGCCTGAGTGACTTTATTCTGAGTCTTTTAGCAGCTTTTCATTCTCTAACTTTGTTCTTTTTAGACAACACAATTTCTAAATGACCCTTAGAAACTACTTCCTCAAACATGTAAACCCCATCAGAGTTTAAAATCTCAATATCATTATGCCCAATATTTGGGACATTAATATCAGGAACTTGGAAAACATTGTCTTCAACCTCAGTTTCTTCATCCACCTGTTTGTCATCCTTTGGTTTAATCTAGGTTTGTGGAACATTGTTATCCTTGTCTACCTACTGGTCATCCTGATTATGCAAACATGGAGAATGTTCAATATTAATACTTGTGTCGTTGCATGCACTAGCTTCCTTTGTACGTGACTTTTCATTATTAAAGTGATCTTTAGAAGAATCATGATAATTCTTTTTTTCAACCATTTTGCCCTTCCGACATGGATCATTACAATCAATATCCGGAAGATTATTTTCTTCACCAATGTGATAATCTTTGCTAGCAGTGCGATTATCCTTGACAAGTATGAAACTTGTCTAAGTTATCCATCTCCCTCTTCTTATTATCAGCTTGAGCTCTTTTGCAAGAAGAAACTGAATGAACAATGTGCTTATAGTAACTGCAAAAATCTAGCAATTTCTTTCAACTAACACTTGGTCATGAAACTTTGCTGTTAGATTGACATCAATCATAAGTCTGGCATAATGACCAAAAGACAAACGACACATCACAAACATAATCAAAATCAGAATCCAAACCCATAAATCACTAGAAATTAGAAATCAAATCCAAACTACACACGAAGAGGGAGCGATCGGCGTATGACAAGGATAAAAACGACAAATGGAGAGGAAGTGTTGGGTGAATAGGGAGGATGCAGCGCTAGGATGTTGCAGCAGCGCTAGGGTTTACACGACCAATTTGGAGCCTTCTAGCTTCACCGTATATAATTCAAGAAGAAATATCAAATTAAAACGATACTATGTTAGTTTTCATACACTAATATTTAAGTTACATCAGGGACCATTTGAATATATATTTAAGGGTTAAATATGTTTATAATATTTCTAAAATTTCAATATTTTATTTTTAGTCTATATTAATTTTTTTTTAACATTTTATTCCTTAAAACATTTTTTATTTTTATATTTGGTCCATACTTTTAAGTCAATTTATGTGTACCTTTTAAATATTTGTATGTGTTTTTGTAGGTATGTTTAAATCATTATTAGAATCTCTCCAAAAAGATGAATTAAATATGAATTTTTAAGCAACAAAAGCTTAAGAATTTAGATTTAATTCATCCATTGTTAAAAAAATTCTAAAATCATGTAAGAAACATATTTATAATATGTTGTATATGAATGCAAAAAATCACTCAAAAATTCGAAGGAGACTCATAACTTAAAAGCAAGATCTAAAAATGAAAACGAAAAAAATTTAAGAATTGTTTTGAAGACTAATAAATTAAGGAATTTTTATGGGGACAAAAACAAAATGTTAAATTTTATAAGGACTAAAAACTTATATAACCCGATACTTAATATCCATTTTTGTCGAGTATCTAATTACCTACACGTTATTCAACATAAAATGATCATGATTTAAAAATAAAATAATATGAAAAGTCTCATATTGAATGAGATAAATTTTGATAACATATATATACGTGGAGGCAGTCCTCACCTTATAAGCCAATTTTGTAGTTATTGAGTGAGACCCAACTCAAATTCTAAGATTGTACCACTATCATGTCACTGATATCGAGTCACTCAAGTCATGATTTTGTTGTTAGGGCATAATGTTGATGATCAAGGAAATTAGTTTTTGATACAATAATGATGATATGTCAGAACATAGCCGAATGTATTGTCGATCATGGTAAATTGAAATTTGTTTGAAGTAGCATCAGACTTAAATTTAACTTCCATAAAAGCAGGTTGATTGGAAACAATGTGTAAAGCGAGTGCCTAAGACAAGTAGCGACAACCCTCTGACAAGTGTACCAAATTGTTCAAGTAAGAATAATAATAAATAAAATTTTCTCTACTAAGATAAAATTGTTCAAATGGATGAATATCACCACTTGTAAACACATTGTCCAAGGTATACTGTTGATGATCAAAGAAATCAGTTGTCTCATCTTCAATTTGTAGTTGAAACCATAATGATTGCAAGTCGAACATGGCGGAACATAATTTCGATCAACACAATTTTAGATTCATTCGTAGTAGCATCAGACCTAAAGTCAGCTTCCATAAAAGCAAGTTGATTGGAAACAATGTGTCAAGCGAGTGGCTAAGATAAACAGTTACAACTCTTTGACAACTGAACCAAATAGTTCAAGTCATAATAATGATAAGTAAAATTGTCTCTACATGCATTGTTATTAATTTAATTGTGCAAGAAAGTTGTAAACTTAGCCGAGTAAAAAGTTTGATAAAGAGTTGTTTGATTATAGATGAAATAAAATTAACTAGATAGAGATTATGATAAAAATGATTAGGGATTCGAATCACCTCTTTTTCATTGTGTTATTATTAATTCACTAATTTTAACATTCTAACTTATTTGATTATGTCAAATTAACCAACTAGACTTTGACCAATTCCTTAGCTTAAAATCCCTTTTCTATAACAACGAACTCTAATTTATCAGGTGCCCTTGGATGTAATTGATGACTCTTCATATGCATATTTTTCATTGTTTTTAGTCTTATTTATCTTCAATCATTAGTTAATTTAAGGAGTTATTTGATATATTTAGTTGATTCTAGTTCTTGGAATTAATAAAATGCTTATGTTCTTATTTCCTTAATTAAGTAGAGATTTTTCATAGTTTTGCATCAATTCTTTGTTTTAGTGCAGTGCTGAATTTTGGTGAGAAATCAACATGACCTATGTGGAGTATTTCAGCCATATCTGGAGTTTTTGAGGTCCTATTGGAGTCAAACCAAGTGCAAATGAAAGCTAAGATCCATAGCTACAACTTTCATGAAGACACTGGAACCAAATACGGACGCAGTAGAGGAGAAAAATGCACTAAACTCCAGACATAAGATGTTGTGCGCTTGAAGCACAAAGCACGAAGCCTGCGCTTAAGGCACATTTCCACAATATTTTCAAATCATGATTCTGTCCAGGCGCGCTCGGAGCGCAAATCCCGCGCCAGGGACGCGTGGCGCGCTGCTGAATGTATTAAAACACGTTTTTCTCACTTTCTATGGATATTTTTTGACAATTGGGAAGTTTGGAAACTTGTGCCCTAGCAGAGAAACTCAGAGACGGCTGTTTCTAACATCATTGGGAGCAATTTTATCAAGAATCATTCCTGAATCTTTCTTGTAATTCTTCTCTAATCTCTATCTTTTCTATCTCTGTCATGAGTAACTAAACCCTATTTGTTAGGGATGAGCGAAACAAGTTGAAACCCTTATTTTTCTGATTTGATTTCTAGTTATATGAATGAGTTTATTGAATTGTTTTCTCATCTATGTGCTTAATGCTTTTTATTGATAGATCAACTTTAAAATGTTCTACGATTCGTATTCTGAAACGAAAGTGGACTTTACGAGTGATTGAGATTAGAAATTCATGATATTGTAGTCTAGGGATAGATGCAGGTCATGAAACCAATTAAATTAGTTGCAAAGATAGTAGTTTAATAAGAGAATTCCTGTACTGTAAGGCTTAATACTAATCTTAAATACACTAAGGAATTAGGGGTTACTTTGGAATTAAAGGTTCTGTCACTAAGCCATTAGGGCAAGAATAATAAAGTGAATTCAGTAATAATTCAATAAAGGAATTCAGTAACTAGGATCAAATTAGACACCAAGGTTGGATTCGAAGTGAAACTCATACCTAACATTTTTCTTGTTATAAAGGATCAATTTTGTTACCGTTGTTAGTTTTAAATATTATTTCAATCAATTCGGAAACTTTGTTCAATTTTAGTAATTAAATATAATTCAATAGTAAAACGCAATCCTTGAGTTCGACACACGGTACTACCGTTTTAATTTTTAATTGCAAAGATTTCGTACACTTACTGAAATGCTATTAGTAATGCTCGACACCTTTGTTCTTTCAAAAAAATTCTCCCTCAGATTTGACTTGTACTTGTCATTATTTTATGGCTCACATTGGGTTTTGGTGTCTCCATAAAAGTTGTAGGTATGAATGTTAGCTTTTATTTGCAAATAATTTGACTTCATTTAGACACCTACAACTTTAGATATGATTAAAATACTATGCAAAAGTCATGTTGTTTTTCCACCAAAATTCAGCACTCCACTAAACCGAGGAAACAATATAAAACTACACAAAATAGCTGGTTAATCGAGAAAATGAAAGAATAAACACCTTATTTAATCGAAGAACCATTTATTCAAAATAACTCTAAAACCATCATTACATTGAAAGAAATAAGTTAAACAATTGACTCAAAATGACTCTAAAAAGAACGACTGATGAAGGTACATCGAATAGCAAGAGCATTGAATTGTTAAATTAGGGAATTCCCATTATTTTACTTGACGATTCAAATTGAGCCTTCCCACACCTAAAAGGTACATGGGAACTAGTGATAAATAATATAGGATCGAGTAGGCTATCGTCATAGAAATTCATACATTTATCAATGGGTGGTTGTGTGGGTCTGTTGCGTCTAGAACTTTCAGCAACTCATGTGTTAGGTTTAACTTTCTTAAAAGATCTTATAGGTATAATCTCTAAAATTAAATTTTTACTTAAATATTTTTTGGAAAATGCTATCATGTGCCCTTACGGCACTTGTTACTATATAAAAAATAGAAATTTCTATTAGAAATTGTGCATTTCTCTTTCTCAATAATTGTGTACTCCTTTTTTTCAAAAAAAAAATTACTATTTGGAGAATCCTTAACATGTGCCCTAAGGGGACAAGTTAGCATGATCCATATTTTTTATGGGGTGGAAGTGAAGATTCAAATAGAATCACTTCAATCAAATGGGAAAAGGTGTGGGTTTCAAGAGACAACGGGGGTTTAAGATATAAAGACTTATGATAATTTAATTTGTCATTTTTTGGGAAATGGTGTTGGAGATAAATAAATGAGAAAATAGTTTATGGTACAAAAGCCTTAAATATTAGTATGGGGAGAGTCGATGTGATTAGGGAAGGCGTAGGTTTTATTCTCTATATGGAAGAATGTGAGGAATGTAGATATGAGGTCTATGAGAGTGAACATTAACTGGTTAAAGGACACTATTAATTCAAAGGTCGTATGGCATGAGAGGACACCATTTTTGCAGTGAACCATGTGTTGGTGGAAGTAGAGGAAAAACATTTAAGAGACAACGAGAAAGAAATTAACTTCAACTATATGTTTGTGTAACTTTGATAATTCTCTTGTGCAAGTGTTTGAAGAAACGTCTCTAAAGGAGGGATGTCATCAATACATTATCTTTGAAAGCAATCAGAAAGATGATGGTAAAATTGAAAATCTCTTTAAACAAGAGAGTGAGGTGAATGAAACAACGTTAGTGCTTGAAGGTGATTGGTCAAAGGTTCCTCAAAAGAATGCTTGCAAGCAAATTATTGAGTCACCATTTGTTTGAGTTGAAGAGAATGTCCATGAGACTCAACTTGCTTTGAAGCCTTTGCAAATACAAAGTAACTAATTATTTGCCACCAATTTCAATCGAAAGAAGGTAAATTTGATCACGAAGATCAACTTCAAAAGGTATAACTTTATCCCCATCTTTAAATTTCTTACCTTGACCAAAAATGTGATAAGATGTGAATTTTCAGGAGGGAAATGTGTTTCACTGACTTATTACATTTGATGACTTTTCAAAATTTCTATTTGACCCGATTTGATATGATGAAGTTGTGGTTTATTTGGATTCATTCTTCATGTACAGTAAAATGGAGCTTATATTTGTGGTTGAATTTCTTCAAGAAGGAGGGAATGATAAGGACCTCAAGAACATGAAGATGATCCATATTTTAATAAATTAGGATGAACTTTATTTATTTTAATTATGTTTATAATAATTCCCAATTTGCTATAATTTGGAATTGT
Source organism: Cicer yamashitae (assembly GCA_037974755.1). Taxonomy (NCBI): domain Eukaryota; kingdom Viridiplantae; phylum Streptophyta; class Magnoliopsida; order Fabales; family Fabaceae; genus Cicer; species Cicer yamashitae. The sequence continues at coordinate 36,446,175 of JBBPBQ010000004.1, forward strand.
AATAGTTTTAATATATATTTAGTTGATGTTATATGTAAGTGAAGATACTTTGCTTTCTAGCATTTAGTTTATTTTAGAAAAATATGATGTAAGCTCAATATGGACCTAGAGAATGTGTAACTTATTACCCATTTAGGTTTAGAGATAGTTTTACTATAAATATGCATTTGTAACCTCATTTAAACAAGTTTGAAATGAATTAGAATTTCTCTCATGAGAATGGTGCGTGAGATGCGTCTCCTCTTTGAGTTCTTGGATTAGAACTTGTTTGAATCTTATTAATAGTTTTCTTACCATTGTGACGATTCCTCGTTGGTTTATCAATCTTCTAGGTTGTGGTGCCTTCTTCTTCATCTTTTCAACTTAATCCATCTTTGTTTCTTTCTTTTTTATTTTTTATTTTTTTTTTATTTTAACACTTGTTTCATGAAATCACTTGGTAGATCCTTCATCTTTTGTGGCATCAACTCAAATCAACATCATTAACTTAGGAGTTCCCCTTTATCTGAACCCAACATATTCAATCCTAAACTTCTTAATTGGGCTTATATTAGCCAAAATTACGGCAAGCTTTTGAGCCTATATATGTGTTCGTTTTCATCGAGTGAAAATTTTGATAACCAAAACCACTACCAAGAGTTAGAATTCCATACACAATGTTTAACAAAGACAAAATATATCTTTTACTACTTTGAGTTGCATAAAAATATCAGATTGAGGCTTCAATTTTTTTTTGTATTAACGTATTTTTTTTATATATTTTTATTAAACAATACAATGTTGAACCATTTTCAATCATAACCTCATTTCAATCATTTTTAGTTAAAGATTTTTAAAATTAAACTATGAACTTTGTTATCATATCATATTAAAGAATATAACAAATTTTCATGTGATTTCATAATATAGATTAATAGAATTTCGTGTTTAATTTTAAGAACCCTAAAATTGGAGAATTTTAGGTTTCAATTTTGCTTGATTGAAATTATGATCATCGATGTAAACATTTACAAACATAAGAGAAGAATTTAACACCAAAAGAAAGATAAAAGAGTAACTTGTTAAAAAAAAAATAAATGACTAATATGTTATTTTCGTGTAACTTAAAGGACCGCAAGATATATTTGTTAATCCAACAAATTTTTGTATTCTCCAAACCTTCCCCCCACAAAGGGAGACTACTCAATTTTCATTTAACAAGATGATCGTCAACCCAGACATCATTTCAAAACCACATAATTCTTTTAATACTGTATAGGTTTTCCCATCTACCTTCCCCTACTAGAATAGTATCAATTTTATATTTCATAAGGCTAAAATGCATATTTTGAGACGCCTTAAAACCTGAAAATAGGCCCAACTCAACCGCCTTATTCACAATGCTCAAGAGACTTTCAGAAGCAATTAAAAATTGAAATGGTGAAGGGGATCACCCTGTCTCAATTCTTTGCCCACTTTAAAATCAACATTTTGAAAGTGTTACATACATTGAACTAGTAAAAATGCAGGCCTTTTAAGATTTTCCTCAATATTTAAAGTGTTACATATATATAGTACTTTTTTTTTTTAATGCAACATATATACTACTTTAAATGGCACTTATAAGATAGATGCTATAATACTTTAAATACCTCTTGCGTACTATAATACCTAGCTAATTTTGAAACTAATACAACAATACTGAAATTAATCACATGAGTATAAATGACTTAAACTATATCTCACTGGCGGATCTTGTAAAGTTTTATTGGAGGGCCAACATAAAATAGATTATATATAGAATATTTTTAACTAATTTTATATGTTTGATTTTAGTGTAGTGGTAATTCTAATTTTTATATTTAAGTTTCTTTAAATGTTATTGTTTCTAATGGACTTCAATTTAATGGTAGATGTGTTCAACAAATTCAAGGATGAACAAGGAAATTTTAGTGAAAGACTTATTACAGATGTTCAAGGAATGTTAAGCTTGTATGAAGCCTAACATATGATGGTTCATGGAGAGAACATTTCGGAAGAGGCATTGACTTTTACTTATACTCGTCTTATTCTATTGCAACCCAATTGAGCTCTTCTCTTGCAGCACAAATCAATCATAGCTTAAGGCAGGCTCTCCACAGGAATTTGCCCAGACTAGAGGCTCGAAGCTACATTTCTATCTACGAGCAAGATCCTTCTCATAATTCAATTTTACTCACTTTGGCGAAATTGGATTTTAATATCCTCCAAAGCCTACATCAAAAAAGAATTTGGAAACATTTGCAAGTAAGTATTTCAATCAAACACTCTTATTATTTGTAACAAAACAATATTATTATGATTATGAAGATTAATCATAACAAAAACTATCATATAATATTTTTGGTCTTTCAAGATGGTGGAAGGAGTTGGACATCCCCAGCAAACTACCTTATGCAAGAGAGAGGAGTGCAGAATTATGCTTTTGGATTTTGACTACATATTTTGAGCCTCAATATTCTCAAGCAAGAAAAATGATGACGAAAGTAATCGCCCTATTACCAATCATTGATGATACATATGATGCATATGGAACCATTGATGAACTAGAAATTTTTACCAAGGCAATTGAAAGGTTAGTTTAGACACATAAATACATATATTTTCATCACTTTTCTTTTTCCCTCGCTTTCAAAAAAACGTTTCTATTTTTTTTTTTAATCTATTTTTCTATTAAAAAAAAGGTAAAGTAATTATAAAGAAAATGATTTTCAGGTGAGATATTAGCATCTTGGATGATCTTCCAGATTACATGAAATTAATTTATAGATCATTTTGGAATGTTTATGAAAAAATATGTGAGGGGAATTTCCAAAATATATTTGGAATTCTCTAATAGCTATATCAATGTAGCCAAATTAAATAACTTAATGTATCACTTGATCAAGTGGTTGCAATGCTTGGGTTTAACTCAAACCAATGCATCTGTTAAGTTACCAAAGGTTACAATCTTTCTCAAGAGTTGTTTTCTTTCACCAATTGGTATGAGTTCAAGAGTTGTTTTCTATTCAAGAGTTGTTTTCTTTCACTAATTGGTATGAGTTTCTCTATAAATAGAGATACTTTAAAGGCAGAAAGGAGAATACAATTTTCGTGTTACATGAACTAAATTTCTGTCAAAAATATTTCTGAGTAATTTCTTATTTTCTCTAGTGCACGAGAGTAAATGAAGGAACTTTATTCTGTAAACTATCATTGATCGATAGGCTTGTGTGAATGTGCAATTCACTTCAAGGATTCCAAAGTATCCTGAAGGGGATTCGCTAGTTAACCCGTTTGCATCCAATATATATAGATTGGTGGGGGCGAATCGAACCTAAAGTTTAGTGTGATACACACGCTTTGGAATTTATTTGTGCAACCTTCATCATCATCAATATCATAAACTTCTTGTTCAAGATTTGCAGCATACTCCCAACAAAAGATCCAACAATCTTTAGGTTCGATTATCAAATTTATTTATGATTGCAACTTTTAAAGGAGATGGACTTTCTTGACCATGGTGAAAGGTACACATTTAATTTATATGAATATATATGATATATTTGAAGTTCTAAATTGATATGTGGTTCTCCAAAGTAATTATATTTGTTTATGTTAAATTTAACATGTGATTAGATTGATATGCATGATTTAGAATATATATTCAAGTATGTGAATGTAATATGGTTTATGCATGAATTTTCCTTGTTTTGATTTTAAAAATTAATTAAAGTCTTGGAAATAATCACATATGAAAATTCATGGTTGGGCACTGAAAGTTATTTAGTGTTAATACATTTATATATTATATTCATGTTTGAAATGCATATATAATAAATTTTCCTTTTCGGATGCATATATTATAATATGGAGATAGGATGTGGAAAATTAATAATATGGAATTAGAGATAATATGTTTTGATGAAATTTTTTGTTTATCTAAGGTTGATGTTTTTAGACTTAGAACAAGAATTTATGATTGACCGGTGGAAGAAATGTATTTATAATTTTGGTCTCTTAAATCTTGACAAGTATGAATATGTATGATTTAAGATGCATATTTAACACATTAATTTATTTAAAGTAGTTAAAATAAATTGTCATATATATCAAGTGTATGTCTCAATATAGTAATGCTTTATGTGAGAAGTTATTAAGTCTAGAATTTATTAACTCATATTATAGGTGCATGATAGTATGAAAGTATCTGTCAATTTCTTGCTTATTTTGATATTGAAAATGATTTGAATCTATTTTGAATTATTGTAAGTTGACAAATGTTCATGGAAGAAACTAATAAAAAATCTTAATGATTTTATTCATTATTTATTTTCTATTGTGATGCTTATTTGAATTTACCATTGAACATATTTAATTATGAAACTTGAATTAACAAATAGAATTCATGATGCATGCATTAGTTATAGTATAACTATGAAGAAATGGTTTCTTTAAATTAAATGAAAGGAATGCTTATTTGTTAAGGAGTAGATAACTTACATGTTTGGACTCACCTTATGATATTTGATTATGAGAAATTTTTATGATCATGTTTTGTTAGCTTGTTGCAATATATATTTAATGCATTCAATGTATTATATCTTGAACTTGGATATATTGAAAAGAGAGTTAGAACTTTAAATTGAGATGCTTATTAAATATAGTAAAAGATAGAATAACATAAAAGTTTGTTTATGTGATAATTGAGATGCTTATCAAATGTAAACGATACAATGTGAAGAGATTAAATGACATAAGTGTCATGGTTTGGTGATAGTTGGTCAACACTAATATAAAAGATAATCGGATGTTTGATGTATGTCATTACTTATACCAGACCTAATATAGATATGTTATTAGAAGATCAAGTCGGTATACAAGCAATCCAAGTAAAGAACATCGACATGCTATTAATAAAGTATTAAAATAATTGAAAGGAACAATTAACTATAGTTTAATCTATAGTGGATATCCTTCAATTTTGGAAGGACATACATATGTCAGTTTGGTAAATTATGTTGAGGATCATGCTTCCACAAGTGGATTGATCTTCAACCTTGGTGGATGTGAAGTTTCTTGGAGTTCAAAGAAACAAACTTGCATTGCCGACACCACCATGACTGCAGAATTTATTGTTCTAGTGGCAGGTAGTAAAGAGGCTAAATGACTAAGAAATTTGTTGTATGAGATACCAATTTGGCCAAATCCAATGGCACCGGTGTCCATACATTGTGATAGTTAATCCACGCTATCAAAAGCATAAGTATATTGGTTTAAGACATAACTATGTAAAGGATTCAATGGAGTGATATCCATAGTGTTTGTAAGAACTGAAAAGAATCTTGCAGATCCTTTGACGAAAGGTCTGACAAAGGACATGGTGTTAAAGACATCATTAGGGATGTGATACAAGCTCATATCTAAATAATCACCAATGGTGGAAACGATCAACTCACACTTGAGTAGCATCAAGTGTTGAGTTCAATGATGAAAGTACACTATTAGAGTGATTGAAGTACTTGACAATAGATACATCCCAAAGGGTAAAAGTACTTGGACCATAAAATAAAAGTGGTAGGATGAGGTCTCCTCTTAATGGACATATAACATATATTTGCTGGAATGTATAATTATGGGTACATTTCTGATATAATCCACCTATATGAGAATGAATTGGACCACTTCATCATAGATTTCAAGGGCTTAACTCTTAAATTCTCATGAAAAGGATATGAGACACAGGGCCTTATCAAATGTATCATATTTATAATTCAATCAATGATACCGAGATTTCATGTGTGAGTTATGCACACTTGTTCTAATGAATGGTTGGTTCAATGCTTGTCTACCAGTCTATTCGGGGATAAGTGAAAACATAATTTACTGAGTAATGGTTCAAATCGTAAGATACCTTTATCTGAAACCATGAGATTTCTAGAATAACGAACTTAGATATATTTTGAAAATGGTGGGGGATTGGGAGGGGAATTTCGAAAATATATTTGGAATTCTCTAATAGCTATAATAATGTAACAAAATTAAATAACTTAATGTATCACTTGGTCAAGTGGTTGCAATGCTTGGGTTTAATTCAAACCAATGCATCTGTTAAGTTACCGAAGGTTACAATCTTTCTCAAGAGTTGTTTTCTTTCACCAATTGGTATCAGTTTAAGAATTGTTTTCTTTCACTAATTGGTATGAGTTTCTCTATAAATAGAAATACTTTAGAGGCAAAAAGGAGAATACAGTTTTCATGTTACATGAACTAAATTTCTGTCAAAAATATTTTTGAGTAATTTCTTCTTTTCTCTAGTGCACGAGAGTAAATGAAGGAACTTTATTATGTAAACTATCATTGATCGATAGGCTTGATGTGAATGTGTAATTCACTTCAAGGATTCCAAAGTATCTTGAAAGGGATTCGCTGGTTAACCCGTTTGCATCCAATATATATAGATTGGTGGGGGCGAATCCAACCTAAAGCTTAGTGTGATACACACGCTTTGGAATTTATTTGTGCAACCTTCATCATCATCAATTTCATAATCTTCTTGTTCAAGATTTGCAGCATACTCCCAACAAAAGATCCAACAAAATAGAGCAAGAAATGAGCAAAGAAAGAAGGAAGGCTCTATACCCTTACCTATTACTAAGAAGAAGTAAGAGTTTGTGCATTTAATTTCCAATATTCATTTTATGAAGTTAAGAAACATAACAGTTATGATTGTATAAACTCAATTCATAGTAGCTACTAATTACTTTTATATATACAACCTTAATTTCTTTAGAATTATCACCAATTATAAGTATATAACTTGAATTACTTCTTAAAAGACGCATGAGTATTTTTTGAATTATATTATAATTATTAAAGTACATGAGTATACTCATAATTCTCTTGTATTGCGTGATGACAGTTCAAAAAGTCAATACAAACTTTTATGACTCAGGCTAGATGGATGAACGTAAACAATATACCAACAACAGAAGAGTATATGCGCATATCAATAGTATCAGCTGCTTATCATTTGCTTATTTGTGTTTCTTACATTGGCATGGGTGACACTGCTACAAAGGACATCTTCAATTTGGTATCAAATGAGCCAAAAATGGTTACTGCCGCTTCTCATCTTTGCAGAGTAATGGATGAAATTGTGTCCAGTGAGGTATTTCTATAATATATATAAAAATTGTTCTTTGCAATTAATATATAATATTGATTATATTACACATGATATAAATAATGGAATGACTTATTTCTATTTATATAGTTTGAACATAAAATAGGACATGTCTGCTCATTGTTGGATTGCTATACAAAGCAATATGGTATATCTTGGGAAACTACTATTCAAGAATGCCGAAAAAGAATTGCAATTACATGGAAAGATATGAATGAGGAATGTCTTAGGCCAACCAAAGTTCCATTGCCTTTTTTGACTTGGATTCTCAACCTTTCACGTTTTATAGATGTGATTTACAAAGATAAAGATAACTACACTCATTCAGAAGGAGTAATGAAGTTATATATCAAAGTTGTGCTTGTGGATCCAATTCCAGTTTGAGAATTATGGTTTTAGTTTTCTCGTGCTTTCTATTTTTAATTTGAATAAAGAAACATGTATGAATGCATTTCGTGTGTGGGATCCTAATTCCAGTTTGAGAATTCCAGTTTAAGAATTATGGTTTTTGTTTTATGGTGCTTTAGTTTCTATTTTTAATTTGAATAAAGAATCATGCATGAATGCATCTCATGTGTGATATTTCTTGTGTTGTACTGGAAAGCTTGTCTTTGGGATGGATTTAAAGTTTGATGAACTTTAATTTGAAGTTGAATTTTATATTTATTATTTTACCTCTTAAAAATAACTTCTATCTAGATTTAGTACAGCATTTTTTAGTTTACACAATCTTTTGATCAGTCTTTTCTTTTGTTGTCACCAGCTTTTGAAAAGCTTCTTTTTTTACTACCACAAAGTCTTAGTTTGACATGCCCTAGAGATGAGGCATATGTATCACAAGACGCATAGTAAAATAAATTTTAATTTAAGTGTTTTCAATTATATTTGTATTAAAAATGTGTTGTTGATCCAATCAGTTCTCTTTTATATATAAATAGAAGTACACGATTATATTTTCATGAGTGAAATATTTTTCTTTAGTCCATTGTAAAAATAGTCCAAATATGAGATTGAAAAATTTTCACTGTTTCAAATCCTATATCAATTTAAGTGTATGAAACACTTTGATTGATTTGAATCAATTCTAATAACTCTCTACTAAGAGAATTTTTTATTCATTCATTTTTTTTGATGCGTTCTAGGCTTTTACAAATATAAAAAAGTTTAAGTAAAAATAAGGTTGAATCATAAAGAACTTAGATAAATAGTAACGATGAGATATAGAAGAAACACGTGTATTTTTATACTAGTTCACAACATATTGTTGCTACATTTAATCCACTATTTAAGCAATAGCATACAGGTATTATTTAATATGCTTTTTCAGACTTTGAGTATTTTTCTTATGCCTCTCCAAGTTGTTACTGTTAGCACGTCTCTTTGAGTATTAGGTTAATTTACATCATTTCCAATTTGTGTCTGAATTGACACGAAGTTTGTTTCCAAGATTCTAATTCTCATTCAGAGAATATTACATTTCAAATTCACTATCAATTCTAATAACTCTCTACTACTGGGCTAGGGTACAAGGATGAAATCACTAAAGGATTTAATCCAATAAATCAACATGATTTCTTTCAACTACTAGAACATTTACTATTCACTTGACTATGTTCTAGTCTTCTCAAACTTCTAGCTTAATAAAGTCAAGCTTTTGAGGTTCACAACCACTACTGGGCTAGGGTACGAAGATGAAATTGTTTCACGTGTTTCTAACTTAGGCTTTTCAAGAAACTATTAAAATGAAAAACAATAAGTAAAATTGTTCCAAAAACTTTTCTCTTTTAAATATTACAAAGGTTTTGTCGTAGAAAAAGTTTGCTCTTTTGTTATCTTTCTCGTCCCTTTTTTTATTGTTGCGCAACATTTCTTTATATAGAGCACGTTGAACTACTTGTATTGTATAGGACATTTGGCAATCATTTTGAAAAATATTTTTTGTCTTTTTTTGTGCTTCATTCTTCTTTTTTTTTAAATATCATTTTATGCCACATCAAACTAATAAATGGACGTGGTCATCAGAGCATTCTCATTTCATAGATGTTTGAATTAGAGAATTCAACATAAATTGTAGTAGATGCTTCGATTAGACGATTGTCTTGAGTCAAAATTGTTTTTTAGAGAGCTTGAATATTGTGCTTAACAAAAGACTGACTATTTTCAGATCATCAATCAGAGGATAAACAATCTCTTTTTGTTGCGCTTATCAGAGGCAAACAAATCAGAGGGAACGTTAAGGAGTGTTGATCAAAGTTATAAAGAGAGGCGTTCATCATATTCTTGAAAGCCCGTTGCATAGCGAATACAGTCTTTTACCCAAATGAATACTTCCAGAGCTTGTATTAGAGTTTGCACACTTAGACAAATACATTAAAACATAAATTTTCTTACATAGATTTTTTTATCATCAAAACACAATTAAGAAGCATTATTCTTCAAATCAACTCTGTTCTGATAGTGCAGACACAGATTTATTAATTTTCTCATTTTGCACTGGTTTCCACTAATAGTTTGCTCCTTTTAGTCTGTTTATACGTTGGAATCTTTGAATCATCTTGCAACCCTTGATCTACCTTTATTCTCTACCACTGCTTTGTCTCTTGGTTATAACAACACTTTTAGAAAAAGTGTTGTCAAATCCTAGGTTACAATAGCGCTTTTAGTAAAGAAGCTTTGTCAAAAGGATCCTATTACTATGCTTTTTTGAGTTTTAAAAGGGATGTCATAACCTATAACAACACACAAATCTAACGCTTACAAACATTGTTAAAGGGCTAAACAAAGCGTTGTTAAAGGAAAAAAATGTCTTTTATGGCGTAGTGGTTGCCTTCATTACTCCTCAGATTGTGTGGATTTTAAAACTTGTTATTATGGTTGTGCATGCCAACTCCTTATGTCCCTTTATGTGTCTTTGGAATTTTGGTATGTTGATGACAATCTTTTGGCTTCCAATAATAATGTTGTGCAACTTTGCTGCGCAACAACATCTCATATACAACATAATAAAAACTAGCAAATATGTACCTCTTTCCACGTTTTCCCTCTTAAGAGGGTTTAGTACTTCATCAATATCCATATACTTCGAGAAAATATTATACATCTTATTTATCCCATGATTATTCAAAATCTTTGAAAAGAAAGGAGATTCAACCATGTCTTCTCTATCATCCTCTTAAAATTATCCCTCTATCTTGCAAGTTCTTTATTAAGCCTCTATTTACTAATGACCTATTTCCACTCACGATGTCCCACCCAGTCGCCACCTCTCTCTCTCTCTCTCTCACACACACACACACTAACCCCCATGTGCTCTATTTCATTTGGCCTCACATACAACTGTTTTATTTCTTGTATGCTCCATGAATGCATTTTTGTTTTGTCGCTTTAGTGAATTGATTTTCTCTAATGAAAAAGTGGTTTCTACACTACAAAAAATGCTCTTGGTTTAGCCAGAGTAAAAACCGTGGCAAAATGAAAGAATGCACGAGAGGAAAAGAACGAAGAAGAACACAAGTTTTGGATTCAGAAGTCAAGCAATCACAAGAGAATGGGAAACATTTTAAATGCAGAAAACAAGAAAGATCGCAATAGATTTCAGATTCAACATGCAAAGATTTTTATTAACCCAATGGCAAGAAATATGAAAATTTTGGATCTGGTTTCAGTGCAGTCACACAATCAGGAATTTGTGACTGTCTAATAGAGATTAGATGGTCCAAAGTTTAAATTCAATAATTTTAATTTTTAAAATATTTTTTTAGGGTTAAATAAATTTTTAGTCCCTATAAAATTTTATTATTTTGGTTTTAGTCCTTATAAAAAATTTCATCATCTTTTAGTCCCTTAAAAATTTTCTTTTTCATTTTTGGTCTTTGATTTTATACTAACTACTGTGTATCTTTCGAGTTTTTAAATGATTTTTTGCATTAATACTTGAAACATCATAAGAAATTTCCTTATAAAAATTTAGAATATATTAACAAATGGTTAATTAAATATGAATTCTTAAGTACAAAAATTTGAAAGTTCATATTTAATTAATCATTTGTAAAAAAAAAAACTCTAAACTTTGTGTACGGAAGTTATTAAATATGTCGTAAAAATTACTGCAAAAAATCATTAAAAAATTCAAATGAAAAGAAAAAATTTTAAGCAACTAAAAAATTGATGAAATTATTTATAAGGACTAAAAACAAAATAGTGAGATTTTATAGAAAGTAAAAACTTATTTAATCCTATTTTTTTTTTATTGATTGTCTCATCTTGATCGAACGAACATAGATTGTATGATAGCACGACTCCATCCATTATATGGTTGTACATAATCAAAATTGGAAAACTCTACCTATGTGTTTTTTATTTCGGGAAAAAAAGAGAAAAGTAAAAATAAATAAAGAGTTAGAAGGAAAAATGTTCACACGAGGTCTATTTTGGCTAAAGAGGGAACTGATGAGAAAAATATATTATGTCCCAGGCAAATATAAATTTACCTACGGTCAAAATAACCGTGGCAAAATAATTGTGGCTAAATACAAATTTTCTTGTACTGCTTGCTACCTCTATATTAACGTCCATTCGATTGTTTTTCATATAGTCTTTTATTGTTTATGAGGTGAGTTTAGAGTTTCCTTGTTTTAAAGAGTTGAAGTACTATTTTCATTTTTTTTTCTTTATTTGAAATATATATATATATATATATAAAGTAGTTTTCGACAAAAAAATAAATAAATTGTTTTGGCAGTTTAAGAGTCAAACCAATAATAACAATGGCTTTAACCCTAACAAATTTTCGTTAATAAAAAAAATCCTATTCTAATATTTTTGAATTTAAAATACATATAATTAATATTGTATCTACAAATATTAAATTAAATAATTTTATGATAAAATCATACTTTAGGGTATAGATTTCATGCCATTCTAGTTGGTTATATAAAGCTATACATATTGGTTACGCTTTTTACCTAGGCAACGACTTAAGGGAACATGATTGGTGACAAGACGAGAAAAATAAGTTGAGGAAGGTGGGGTATTCGTGGTGAGTATCTTAACTTCATGTTCCATTTTTTCTTATCTATAATCCATGGACATGAATTAATTGCTTTCACTATAATTTCCTTCACACAATCAATAACAAACACTCAAATTCTTCTATTGGATTGGGCTCTCCATTTGTCATACGCCCCTAGAGGCTTGAAAACTCAGATAAAGTTGAATATAACAGTTAAATACATTAGTCAAGTGTCAGACCTGTTTTAAAACAATTAAACACATATTTATATTACTGCCTAGATCGTTCTTGACCAATCGAGAATATTCTTGCTTTTGAGTCTGAAAGAAAACGTGAAGGAAAATTTGACCCCATACCCCCACAATTATACTTGTACCCCCAAAACGCTGTGAAAATACCATAATACCCTTGTATATAATAAAAGCTACAGTAATTTTTCATTTCCTCACTTTCACATTTCCGGTACAGAAGAAGTAAGTCAAAATTTTCCATTTTACTAGAAATTTTTTTTCAAGATTTCCGGTACAGAACACTACTCCGAAAACTTGAAAAAAGAATTCCAGTACAGAGCATATTACCGGAAATGTTAAAAAAAGTGTTCCGGAAGTTTCTGGAAATCTTTTTTCAAGTTCTCTGGAAATTATGTACTACCGGATATGTTAAAAAAAGTGTTCCGGAAGTTACCGGAAATGTTTTTTCAAGTTCTCTGGAAATTATTCGATACCGGAAACCTTGTCTTTGACTTTTCCTGAAGTTTGTGGAAAACTTCACAAACAAGTTTTCCGGTAATTTGGTTTTTTTTTTAAAAAATTAATTTTTTTTTATTATGTTAGTATTTATTTAATTTATCTGATTTTGTGTTTTTTTTTTCAGTGGGTAGGGCTAGAGGTAAAGATGGTAAAGTGATTGCAAGACCGCATGATTTTGAAGGTTCATCATCTATGTACGCTGGTCCTGATAGAGTTCGTCCGACTGCCTCGCGTAGAATGCGGCGATTTATGATGGAAGATGATAGTATGGAGGACCAGGCTGATATCTCTATTGCTGAGGAGGTTCAGGAAGTACATGATGCGGTACCTCAGGAGCACCAGGTGCATGAGAATGTACCTGCACAGGAGGAGGATGAGGAGGAGCATGAGGAGGTACCTGTACAGGCCGAGGCACCTGTGTAGAGGAGGGAGGCACCTGTGCTGACTCGGTTTCCTAGAGGGTCGGATGATCTGTCGGTCCTTAGTCGATACCAGCATCATGTGTCGGCGAGACTCTGGTTTGACGAAGTAAGTTAAATTAATTATTATTTATGTTATATTATAGTTAATTATTAATTATGTTATATATTTAAATAAATTTAAATTAATTATTATTTATGGTATATATTTAATTAAAGTTAAATTAGTATATAATTAATTAAATTTAAATTTAAATTAATTATTATTTATGTTATATAGTAAATTAACGTTAAATTAATAATTATTTATGTTATATATTTAATTAAATTTAAATTAATTATTATTTATGTTATATAGTTAATTAACGTTAAATTAATAATTATTTATCATCCCAATTTAATTAACGTTAAATTAATTATTATTTATAGTGTATTAAAGTTAATTATTATTTATATTATATATTTATGGTGCATTTTAATATTATATCCAGGAGCGGCCAATGTTAAAAATTGTTGCACATGGAAAAAAATTGCAACAATTTACTCCACCCGTTCTCCCGCGAAGTATAGAGACGTGGGTGAATGTATCTGGGTTAGGACCACTCTAGTGGGGGAGTCTGAAGCTGATTGACAACAGCTTGATTTCTGCTTTTGTGGAAAGATGGCACCCAAAGACATCGTCATTTCACATGCCTTTTGGTGAAATGACGATAACTTTGGACGATGTTGCCAATTTGTTAGGCATTCCTATTCGGGGTGAGTTCTACACTCCACCAGCTGACATAGATAGAGTATCGGCATGTAATCTTGCCGTTACTTTATTAGGTGTGCCTCCTGAAGAGATATGGGAGGAAACTAAAAAAACCAGGGGTGCACACTACAGGCTGGATTGGCTGAAAGATGTGTTCAGAAGGCAGTGTCAGGCCGAACGATTTGATTGTGTAGCACGAGCGTATTTGCTGAATCTGATAGGGAGTACTATCTTGGCAGATAAGAGTCATACACTGGTCGATGCGAAGTACCTTCCTATGTTCAGAGATTTAGACGGTACCAGTAGATACGCTTGGGGTAGTGCTGCACTGGTAGTTCTGTATGAGTACCTCTCTGATGCTAGCTGTAACGACACGAAACAGTTAGGTGGATATATGTCTCTACTGCAGGTAATAAATAATTATGATTTATTTATATTTAATTTTATAATTAATTTATTACATAATTATTTATTTTTATGTTTATACTTAATTCATTTATATTTATTTGCAACAGTGTTGGATATACGAATATTTTCTAGATATTTGTAAAAGAGGTGATCAGGGTGCTAATATTCAGTGCATTGCCCGAATGAATAGATGGAGCTATAAGCAAGGCAAGCACAAGACCCATGAGTATAGACGTATGATTGACGCACTGACACCTGCTGAAGTCATATGGAGACCATGGGAGAATCATAGGGATGTGGTTCCCTTTGATCATATCATGTTATACACTGGTCACCTCCGACTATGCAGCACAGCAGTGGCATATCAACCAGAGAGGTGTCTTAGACAATTTGGTTATATCCAGCATATTCCACCACCGCCACTTCCTGCTCTTTCTAGATTATCTGATGCAGATATCGAATGGCTGGGATATATGGAAATTGTGACTGAGCTATTTCACAGACTCCGTGATGCTACATATCCTTCAGAGTGTCAGGAGGGATACTTGGAGTGGTTCTATCGCATATCTCATCCACTACTAGTGCGACCATCAAGTGTGCCCCAGGTCCCAGATTATGGCATCCCGACCACTGTTGCAGATGGTTCTACTTCACATCCGCCATCAGTTCTACAGCAGATCGCTGATCTGATACAGGAGGGGTTGAATGATGTTGAGGCTACTCCAGATGATGAGTTGTATAAGAGTTTTTACAAAGCTTTATATTTGTCGCGCCGTCATACTAGTGAGTAGTGGTTGAGATATGATGAGTAGTGCTTTTGAACATTTCTGGGTTGTCATGTAGTTTATTGTTATGTAGTTTAATTTATTTTGAACATCTATTATAAATACATTATGTCGTTTAATTTATTTTGGTTTCATATCTATTTATTTTGGTTTCATATCTATATAAATACGTTATGTCGTTTAATTTCTATTATTTGGGATGAACTATAACGAAAATAAATAATAACAAGATGAAATAGAGCGATAGTAAACTAAAATATCAAATTAACTAATAACAAGTGAATTTGTAACAGTTTTAAAGCATTAAGCTTCATCTAATGACATTGCATCTACGGATTCTGTAGGTGGATTTTGTGGCAAATGACCTAATAAATAGCCCCAATTTTGTAGACGCCCTGTATATGCTATTGCCCAAGAAGTTGTTTCATCAGTGCGATATTTCTTCCAACCTGGTGCAATATCTGGCATCGGGAATCCATCTTTCATCTTTAACTGCAAAATAAGATCATAAAATTAATAAATAAATAAAAAAAATGACAAAAAATTAATACATAAAAAAATTAGAGAAATTTACCGGCACCCAATGATTTCCATTAACAAAACCAATACATATGATACGATCATTTGTTGTCGATCCTGAATGTGAACCCCTCATAGGAAAGAAAGTCATTGAAAATGTCT
>JBBPBQ010000004.1:36462405-36555663 GCA_037974755.1 Cicer yamashitae
AAAATTAATACATAAAAAAATTAGAGAAATTTACCGGCACCCAATGATTTCCATTAACAAAACCAATACATATGATACGATCATTTGTTGTCGATCCTGAATGTGAACCCCTCATAGGAAAGAAAGTCATTGAAAATGTCTAACCAAATGTGACGAGAATAATATTATATGTTGTCGCTATCACGTAACCCATATCAGGTATGGACAACCATTTATCTATGGGTTGAACACCCAAGCTTGATATCTTCAACGAATCTCTTACTCTTCTTCACACGACCATTTACCCTTACTCTTCTTCACACGACCTTTGGTTTTAACTTTTTCAGGTGGTGGACACATTGAACTTATAGTTGGAAAAGCAAGTTCACGCACCTTCCCCTTCAACACTCGTTTTCCAATCACATCAAGTGATCGAAACCGTTTCCACAAGGCATTCATCTCTATAGACATATCTAACTCTGATCCATCTTCTGTGTATTGGAGTTCGCATTCCATGCTTAATTTTCTCCATTGAATATCCACAGAATCCAGAGGAATTGGTTCACCCATCAATTTATATTTTGCCAATTCACAAGCACAAGGTAACCCGTATGTCCTTCTAAGAGAGCACCCACATACAGATGAATCAGTACCCACCCACTCAACTTTCTCGTATTCTACAGCAATACGTCTTTGAGCTTCTCTAGAGACAAATGTATTCAATCTCTGATAAAATGGAATGCTGTGTTCATGATCTTCATCATAGAAACTTTTCTGAAATGAACCTCTGATTTTTTTATGCTGCAATCTTATCATATTGTTCATAGCTTCCCAACATTTGCACATGTCACCCATGCTGTGTTCCAACATTAACTTTAGTTTCCAATGAGCTGACTCAACCCTATCATTACATGTAAATTGTCACAATTGAGCATGCCAACAATATATAATATAATTACAAAATCAAATTTTTAGAGTCACATGACATACCTATTACTCGTTGTGTTCCCCATATGCATTACTTGATTTGTCCATGCTTCAACAAACCTTTCTTTATGAGGAGTCAACCAAGTGTCTTTGACATAGTCAACAAACTCTTTATTGTCGACACATGATTGCTCAAACTTTTGCAAACGCATTATATACTCTTTTTCATCACTGCAATACATAATGTCTTTCCACATATGCAATACCAGCTCTTGTCTATCTTTTAAGACATATTGACTGCATTTTGCTCCAACATTTTTATCGATATGAAATCGACAAAGCAAATTAACAACATGTGGAAATGCAACACGAACTGCATTCATCAACGCAAGATCTCTGTCTGTCACAATTACTTTAGGAAATTTGTTTTGTGTGACAAACAGTTCTTTTAGCCTCTCTAATGCCCAGCAAAAGTTTTCTTCCCGCTCACATTCCAAATAACCAAATCCAACTACAAATGTCATCTCTGTTGATGTCATACCAACAATTTCAAGTAATGGCATCCTGTATTTATTGGTTTTGTAGGTACTGTCCATAATCAACACAATCGGAAACAAATTCAACAACTTCACTGAATCTGGATGCGCCCAAAAAATATCTCTCACAACATCTGAGTCTTCACGCTTTCTATTCCAACACACATATTTTGCATCCTCAATTAACTTGAATAAATGTTGCATCTCTGTTCTATTACCTCGCACGTGCAATCGAATCGTACTCCTCTGTTTATATACTTGTGAGATCTTAGTAACATTATTCTTATCTCGATCTTGCAATGATAGTAATATGTGTCTCGGTGCAACATTATATTTTGTTAACTCATTAACATGCTTTTTTTCTTCTTCATCTAAGCGTCCAACAATTGCATGTCCCTCCAAAGTATCAGGTAATTCATGGTTGTGAACTCCACAAATTACTTTAATTGTCCATCCTGAACCATCTTTTAATGGTTTTGATCTAAGCTTGAAAGGACAATCACACTTTTTTGTTGAACTTCGAGTTGAACTATCAGCAGATTTGTATTTTCCTCCTTTGTCACAACCAAATATTATTTTATTTCTCCTCCCTCTCTCTCCTGTGTCTATATCCGATCTTTTGATGATAACACTAACTTTATTTTTTATACCAATTTCTTTTGCCCATTTCACAACAGCGTCCCTTGTATCAAATATCTGAAATAAAATATTTAATAAATTATAATTAATCACAATAATTTAATTTTACAATTTTAATATTAAATATAATTAATATACCTGATCTGTGTCAAAAATGTCTGTAGTATCGACGCATGTTTTATCCAATATTAGCAGCGGTTTATCCATACCTGTAAACATTTAAAAAATTAATAAAATTAAAAAAATTAATTTTTTTTTAAAAAAAAAGTTCTGTACCGGAAAACTTGTCAGTGAAGTTTTCCGGAACATAGGTTCTGTACCGGAAAAGTTGGAAAAAGATTTCCGGAACCAATTTTTTTTCCTTCTGTACCGGAAAACTTTTTTAACTTTTCCGGAAAAAAACCTTCTATAACGGAAAACTTGTAAAAAGTTTTCCGGTAATACCCTGTGTACCGGAATTCTTGAATCAAGTTTTCCGGAACAGCCTTCTATACCGGAATTCTTCAAAAAAGTGTTCCGGAAACTACCGGAAAACTTATACTTACCGGAAATCTTTTTTTACAGTTCCTGAAACGCTCGAATGGTAAAAAGTGAAATTGAATGTGAATTTTGGAAAAAAGTATTAAAAAAATTGAGGGTATTTTTGGTATTTTTGAAAAATTGTGGGGGTACAAGGACAATTGTGGTGGTACGGGGTCAATTTTTCGTACTCTTATTCCCAATCCTATTACCAAAAAGTTATGACCCATTTAGATTAGGTCCTATATAATGTCAAAAGAGCAATGATATTTGAACACAAGTTTGTACACAAATACAAACACAAATACATATGGTCCCCACCTACACAATCTCTCTCATCTCTTTCTTCTCTCTCTTCATTAAATTTCCCCCCTTTTTTACTTTTCCCTTTTTTCAATCTATCTTTTTTCCCTTTTTTTATTTTTTTATTTTTTTATCTTTGTCTACAAAAATAAACCTCACACATTCATCTTCCCTTTCTACCATAATCCCTCCTTCTTCCTTTTATCAGACAAAGTATAATCTGGTTAATGGCTTTAAGAAACATGGTTAATGATGTGAACAACTTGGTTAACGGATTCGAATTGAAAACTTGAGCATTCTAATCAAACATGATATAAACCTGATTAATGACTTAAAAAATTGCACAACTGTGTTAATAGATTTGAACAGAAAGTTTAGTCATTCTTGTTAGATAAAATATAATCTGGTTAATGACTTTAAGAAATGTGGTTAATGATGTGAACAACTTGATTAACGGATTCGAACTGGAATAAAAGGAAGAAGGAGGAATTATGGTAGAAAGGGAAGATGAATGTGTGGGGTTTATTTTTGTAGAGGAAGATAAAAAAAAATAAAAATAAAAAAGGAAAAAGGAGAGAAAGAAAAAGGGGGAAGGTAAAAAAGGAGGGAAATTAAATGAAGAGAGAAGAAATAGAAGAGAGAGATTGTGTAGGTGGGGACCACATGTATTTGTGTTTGTATTTATGTACAAACTTGTGTTCAAGTATCATTTCTCATGTCAAAATCAACAATAACAAAACGTGCATATGTCAAGTCCAACACAAAGTGCACACCAAAACAAAAACAAAAAGCTACTTCTTGCAATTTCATTATTGTCAATGATGCGATCCGGATAAAATAAAATTGAAGTATTCATATCTTACATTTAAAAAATATTTTATCGTATTGAATATAATTTTTTTTAAACAATCGGATACATATGAGATATGTTGTGGTAACGAGTATAAAAAAAACGTGAGACAAAGATTAAACTCCGTGCTCAAAATAAAATAAAAAATCGGAAATATATGGAGATGTGGGTGATCTATTTGAAGATCAAGTTGAACTTTTTGTATCTCGAAGAATTGGACTTAGAAGCCATATTTTTATGGTAGATGGAAATGTATGAGAAGAGATTGAATTAGTTAGCATTAGACAATAGTTTATTAAATATGTGTTGGAACTTAAGCATTAATTTTTAAAATATAAAGTTAGCATTGTGTGAATTGGAAAAAATAAAGAAGTCGCACATATAATGAATATCACACATACACTTGTAGTGTTTATAAAGATGAGGTTTGACTATTGGAGTGTATCCCAAGGGATATCCATTTTTGTGTAGAGTAAACAGTGGCGGAGTTTGACTAAAAGTTTGGGATGGCAAAATAAAAGAGTTAAACTGCCATTATGGTTGCATTCTAAAACAAAGAGTTGCATTCTAAATCTAGAGAGTTGCATTCTAAAACAGGCAGCCATTATTTATGTTTCTTTGTTCTAAGCAAACTCAAAAAACTCAAGTCTTTAGTGTTTGCTAGAAAACCCTGTATATCTTGTTCAATAAATCAACCAATTTAGGAAACATAAAACATTTTTCAGTGAAAATGAAATGGAAACAAAAATCAAACACGCAAGAAAAATCAGCAAAATCACACATGAAATTCAAATAAAAATCAGCGTAACATCTAAATTGAAAATCAGCATTAACTCCAAACAAAAATCAGCACATGAAATTCAAGAAATTAGCAAAATCAGCACTAACATCTAAATTGAAATTAGTCATCTTGATGATGAACAAAATTGAAATCCGAAATTGAAATTCAAACTCCAAACAAAACTCCAAAACAAAACTTCAAACAAACTAAGATTCACACTCCATAAAATAATTACGGCTAGTATAATGAGTCCCAAACATTTTGTCGAGTTGAACACTTGGACACATAAAACTTAGAATTTGTCTTTAATATATTGGATATGTATATGTTGTATTTATACACACATATGAAGCAATTGTTCACTCCATTTCCACTAGTTTATGAATTTATACGGTTTATTTGAAAAAATTCTAGAAAGCTGGGAGGGCACCAGGACCCTTTTAGCCTTAAGAAATCAAACACCTTATATGCAACAAAAAAACTTCAAACAAAAATCAGCACTAACATCTAAATTGAAATCCTGATGATGAACGAAATTCTGATGATGAATGAAATTGAAATCCAAACTCCAAACAAAACTCCAAACTCCAAACATCAATTCTAATGATAAACGAAAATATGAAATTAAAATCCGAACCTTTTTTGACGAACGGCAAAGGCGGCGAGGTGAGGTAGAGGCTCGGAGCGAGGCGAGGAGGCGGCGCGGCGCAGAGCGAGGCGGCAGATTCGTGTTTCTGATTATTTAAACGGTGTAATATTTTTTAGAACCTAAAAAACTAACTAAAATAAATTAATATTTATTTTAATGTGTGCATTTTTCTCTCTCAAAGAGTCCTCCACTCTGTTCTACTTCTCCTCGTCAGTTATTACTTGAGCGAGTCTTCACCCACTTCCCTCTAACTTCCCAGGTCGGTTGTTTTTTGTGGACTAATCTATTTTCAGAGAACTGGTCAAAAACCACTTGTGTAGATTTTGTTCAGATCGATTGCATAATTCCTCTATAAATGAAGGATACTACTCATTTCACAAATGGAACCAAAACTCAAAAAAATTCCAGAGTTTTCTCTTCTCCCTTTTCTGCTTCGTTCCGGATTTTCTTTTTGTCTCTTTACCAAAAAATTCTCCCTTCAAATTTTCCGGTGATTGTCGTACCATATTTTTGAGTGGTCGTAACCGCCATATTTAGAGGGTATAATTCTAGAATGTTTTCTATAGTGTAGTAGAAAATCAATATAGTGTATCTTGACTATTTTATCTTGGGAACGTCATGGTTGATCATCTTCCTTGTACAATTTTTGGCATGCCTCAAAACGTCTTAAAGAGAGTGACCTAGTCCGCAACTCAACTCAATAATATATTCGGTGGCTAAAAATTATTTTTCAAAATAGCTTTTCGGCAATCAAAAACAAGAATTTTAAGACGTTGATTTTTGTCATGTGTACAGAAGAAATTACTAGAACTGGTTTTGTTACTTCTAAGTTTAGTAAACGTGTTATTTTTCTTAACTATGAAAAATGTTGCCAACGTTCTGAAAGATGACATTCTAGTTGTTCCAGAAAAAAGTGAACAAATATAAAATGATAAGAAAGCTGTAGAATTAATCCAATGGGAGATTAATTATTACCTCTATAAAAATTATATTCTTAATGGACTTGCTGATGATCTGTATGATTATATAGTTCCAGCAATACAACTACAGATGTTTGATATATTCTTAAGAAGAAATATGATATGGACCTCAAGAGCATGTAGATGATCCTTATTTTAGTAAATTAGGATGAACTTTATTTATTTTAATTTGATTTTTAATAATTCTTAGTTTGCTTTAATTTAGAACTGTAATATTTTTAATTTAGATTTACTTGATGTCATGTGTAAGTGAAGATACTTTGCTTTCTTACCTTTAGTTTATTTTAGAAAAATATGATGTAAGCCAAATATAAGTCTAGAGAATAGTGTCATTTATAGCCCATTTAGGTTTAGAGATAGTCTTACTAAAAATGTGAATTTGTAACCACATTTGAGACAAGTTTAAAATGAATTAGAATTTCCCTCATGAGAATGGTGAGTGAGATTTGTCTTCCCTTTAAGTACTTGGATAAGAATTTGTCTGAATCTTATCAATGGCTTTCTTGCCACTGTGGCGATTCCACATTGGCTTATCAATCATCATTGATTGTGGCCCCTTCTTCATCTTCTCAACCTAATCCATTTTTGTTTCTTTCTTTTCCCTTTTATTTTGTACTTTATTTGAAGAAATGACTTGGTAGATATTTCATCTCTTGTGGAAGCACTCCAATCCACGTCATTCTCCAATCTACATTAAAATATGATACCAAGATAGTTGGGGCTAAAAAAATATGTTGTGGGACGCCGCCTCTAAAATGAGAAAGAATCCAGAAAGTATGATACCCCGCCTCTAAAATGAGAAAGAATCCCGAAAGCATGACTAGAAAGATGAAGTACTAGTTCTTTCTAACAACAAGAATAAATTCATCGGTGCAGTTTTGAAGTCAACTAGAAAACCACTCAAGAATTAAAACTGCAATCTAAAAAACCACAACAAAAGTGGAAACCCTCCTAAAGCCCCAATTGTGAAGCAACAACCACCTCCTAAAAATGGGTCTGGCTTATAATTCATATGCTATAACTGTGGGAAACTATGTCATATGGCACGCAAGTGGAGGAACATATCAAGCTCTTCTCAACAGTCTAACCTAGCTGAAGAGCAATTTGTTGTTATGATTACTGAAAACATTATTGTTGGTGGATCAAATGGATGGTTCACTAACACTAAATGGATGGTAAAGCTAAAAGAAAGAATATAACTCTTACTGAACTAGTTGTTGATATCATGCTTAACTCTGGTGTTGCATCTCATTGCTGGGGGAAATTTTATTGACTGTTTGCTATGTTTTGAATAGATTTCCCAAATCTAAAAGCAAAACATCTCCTTATGAGATTTTGAAGAAAAGACAACCCAACTTGTCTTATCTTAAAACTTGTGGTTGTCTAGCTTATGTCAAAACCCCTGATCCCAAACGAGTTAAACTCACCAATAGAGCCTAGGAATGTGTATTCATTGGGTGTGCAGTAAACAACAAATCGTATATGTTGTATGACCTAAATGCTAAAGTGATCATAGAGTCAAATGATGTTGATTTATATGACAAGAGATTCCCTTTCAAATCAAAAAATAATGGGGGCTTTGGAACAAGTCAAGTTTCCGTGATTAGGAGCACTAAAAGCCATGAAAAATGTGAAACAGAACCACGAAGAAGTATGAGAGCAAGAGTTGATAAACATTATGGACCCAATTATACAGCCTATACTCTAGAAGTTGATGAAACAAATCTTCAAGAATTTTTGTCGTCCTTGGATGCAAATCTGTGGCAAGAAGCTACAAACGATGAGATAGATTCTCTAGAGTCTTACAAGCCTTGGTATTTAGTATAATTTCCTCCTAGTTGCAAACCGACAGATTGTATATGACATTTGAAAAAAAAAAACTAAAAGTCGATGGAATTGTTTATAAATACAAGGCTCGCCTTGTAGCCTGAGGTTTTAGCCAAATAGAAAATACAGATTTCTTCAACAGTTATTCACCGGTCATGAGAATTACATTCATTAGGTTACAAATTTCCCTTACTGCTATTCATAACTTGGTGGTACACTAAATGGATGTCAAAATTGTCTTTTTAAATGATGACTTGGATGAAGAAATCTATATGGAGCAACCTGAAAGTTTTGTGATTCATGGACAACAAAATAAGGTACGTAAGTTAGATAAGTCTATGTAAAGTTTTAAATAAGCTCCTGAGTAATGGCATGAAAAGTTTGATAACTTGATTATATCGATTAGGATTAAAGTGAATGAAAGTGACAAATGAAGGTGCAAACACCATTGAAGAATGAACTAAATCACTATCGGGTTGGATACAAAAGATTGGAACTTTAAGTGTTTGCTTCTAACAAAGCTACTGATAATAATAATAACTCTGACACCCTAAGATAAAAAAAACACTTAGAGAATATTTCTCATTCGAGCAAGTGTTTCTCTCTTTGAACTCTAAGATAAATTTGAAATTTTGAGCTTGAATTCTTGTACTCTTTTCTGCTTTTCGATGATCTTCTTCTTCAGCCTTGAGTATCTATTTATAGTTAAAATTAGGGCTTCAATTTAGACCTTGTTTAATTCTGAATAGTATCTTGTTCAAATTGAGTGTGTAAATTCTTCAAATTGATTCTATTTCGATTTTGTTTAGATTGAGTTTGTAAATCCGTCAGATTGATTCTGTTCATATTGCGTTTATAAATTATTTAGATTGATTCTGTTCATAATTTTTTTGTAGATAAATCTTGATCAAATCTTCTTCAAACCTTGATCAAATCTTCTTCAAATATTGATGAAATCTTATTCAAGTCTTGACCATATCTTCTTTTCAACTTGGAAAAATATTTTGTTCAATTATAAATATGAATCAAATCTTCTTTTAGATTTTCATTAATTATAAATTTGAATCAAATCTTATTTTAGATTTTCTTCAATTATAAATTTGACTCAAATCTTATTTTATATTTTCTTCAATTATAAATTTGACTCAAATCTTATTTTTGATTTTTTTCAATTATAAATTCGAATCAAATCTTATTTTAGATTTTCTTCAAAAACATGAATCTTTTTTCATACTCTGTGATGTCAAATATATTGTTCTCAAAAAATACTTTTGCTATCATCAAAACTCTATATATAAAATCAACTTGGTTCCAACAATCTCCCCCGTTTTGATGATGACAAAACTTGTATTTTTCATAATAACTTTTCTTTATATGTCTTTGACTCCCCCTAACTTAGGGCTCCCCCTAAGTCTAAGTATCATTTTCTCCCCCACTTTATCAAATATCTTTCTCCCCCTTTTGTCATCAAACAAAAACACTTTGAAACTGAAACTTTTTTTTTCGTTCTTTGTTCTAGTAAATAACATGAATATAACATATTACAAGAAAATATAAAAACTAATGTAAAGCTAAACTACTTTGAAGTTATCATAACATCAGTCGGGTATGAAGGTAAGGTTTAGGTTTTTCTTGATGAATTCAAACCTATCTTCAGGTAGTGGATTGGTGAATATGTCAGCCCATTGGTGTTCAGTGTCTACAAATTGAGTGTTTAGTACCCCTTTTTGAACAAAGTCCCTAATGAAATGGTGTTTGATCTCTATGTGTTTAGCTCTAGAATATAGGATAGGGTTTTTGGTTAGACAAATGGCAGACGTGTTATCACAATAGATGTGAATGTTGGTTTCTAGGATTTTGTAGTCTTCTAGTTGGTGTTTCATCCAAAGTAGTTGAGAACTGCAGCCAGCTGCTAAAGTGTACTCAGCCTCTACTGATTACATTGCAATGGTGTTTTGTCTCTTACTTGACCAAGATATTAAGTTGTCACCTAGAAAGGCGCAGTTGCCACTAGTGCTCTTTCTCTCAAGTTTATCTCGAGCATAACCAGGATCATAGTATCCACTCAGTTTGTACTTAGGAGATTTCTTGTAAACAAGGTAAGGTTGGTAGTGCCTTTTAGGTATCTAAGAATTCTATTAACAACAGTTAAATGTGATTCCCTAGGGTCATCTTGAAATCTTGCACATACACACACAGTAAACATGATGTAAGGTCTGGAAGTGGTAAGGTAAAGTAAGGATCCTATCATTGCTCTATAGATTTTTGGTCAACTTTTTTGCCTGAATCATCTTTTTCAACTTGACAAGTAGGGTGCATTGGCGTAGCCATTGGTTTGCCATCACTCATCTTAAACTTCTTGAGAAGCTCTTTTGTATATTTAGTTTGATGAATGTATATATCTTTTTGACTTTGTTGAATTTGTATCCCTAAGAAGAACTTAAGTTCTCCCATCATACTCATTGGAAATTCAAGTTGCATCAATTAAGAAATTTCTTAGCAAAGAGTGCCATTAGTAGATCCAAAAATAATGTCATCAACATAAATTTGAAAAATAAGAATGTCATTTCTTATTGATTTTCTAAAAAGTGTATTATCTACTTGTCCTCTTTCAAAGTTATTTTTAAGCAAAAAGTTACTAAGTCTATCATATGATGCCCTATGTGCTGGTTTTACACCATACAGAGATATCCTAAGTTTAAAAACACGATTTGGAAATTCAGAACTTTCAAAACCTGGGGGTTGTTTAACATAGACTTCTTCACTTATATAACCATTTAGAAAAGCACTTTTAACATCCATTTGAAATAATGTAATGTTATTGTAGAGCAAATGTCTCAGTGTAATCAATGCCATCTTACTGACTGTAGCCTTGTGCGACAAGTCTTGCCTTGTTTCTAACCATTTCACCTTTTTCATTTATTTTGTTTCTGAAAACCCACTTGGTTCCAATAATATTCTTCTTTGGTCTAGGTACTAGATCCCTAACATCATTCCTCTTAAATTCATTTAACTCTTCTTGCATTTGCAAGAACCTGTCCATCATCTGCCAAGGCTTCATCAACAATGGCAGGCTCAATTGATGAGAATGAGCCAAACAAAGTGGTATATTTTAATGATGATCTGATCTTCAAAGGATCACTTGCACTTCCAATGAGATGAGATTACTTGTACTTCCATCCTGATCTTCCCTCTGACTTATCTTGACTGTTTTTAACTTGATCAAATTCATCCTCTGAAGATTTTTCATCTTCTGAATTGCTTGTATCCTTTGATTTTTCAGGTTTTTCAGGCTTGTATCCTTCTAGTTTTTTTTTTGCATCTGCTTCCTCTGGTTTCAGTAAACCTGCAGTATCCTCAACTTGCTTCGAATTTTTAAGGTCAAGCTGTTTTGTCATATAACATAATATAAATCAGATAATTGAAGAATGAAATCAATACAACAAAAACATCAATTTTGTTTCTGGTGGTTTCTGCTTGTTTTTTGAAACCAAACTTGTATGCTACTTCTGCTGAAGTGTTCAGGTTCTGTGGATCTCCTTGTTCCTCTAAATTTTTTAGAACCTGCAAAATACTTATCTAGCTTTGATTTTTAAGATCAAGCCTCTTGTTATAACAGTAAACATAATATCAGACAATAATTAAATTTAAAGAAAGATATAACCTATATGTCAATAGTTTCAGTTTCACTCTGAAAACCCTCTTATTTTTCTTTTTTGGTTTTCAGATTCTGAATTTTCATATTCTCTGATTAGAGGGTCTGGATGAAGGGATTTGAATTCCCATCCAAGTTTGTAGTCTTGATGAATTTTATTGGAGTGTTCAAAGAATTCTCCTGATTGTGATTGTTAATCTAACACTTCTGTATTTCTGCTGATGTATCAAGTTCCTCTAGTAATTTTGGAACTCATGGTAATTCTAATTCTTCTAGTAGTTCTAGTTCTGTTGATATGTGTAATTTCTCTACCAAATTTGATTTTGCTGATATGTATGATTTCTCTGCCAGTTTAATTTTGTTAATATGTGTGATTTCTCTACCAGTTTTGATTATGTTGATACTCCAGATTTTTCTGATATTTCTGGTTCATCATATGGTTCTAGTTCTGATAGGTATTGTGCTGACCATTCCTTCTTTCACCAGAGTCAGTTGGCTTCTGTTTGTTAAGTCTTGGAACATAGACCTTTTTTCCTTCATATATTGCAAGCATCCATTGACTAGGCACCATGATTGGTGTTTCAATTTGGTTGCTTAGAACATCTGCAACATAAACAATTTTATCCTTTGGTACCCAAATCTGGTTGGGTCCTAGTTTCTTAGTTCTTAAAGTTTTCTTGTTTTTCCATGTGATTAGCATAGGACAAGATATTTTAGTGTGATCTTTCTTATAGCAAATAGTACATAAATCATTAGAGGGAACAAAATTAGGTTCAATTACTTTTTCTTGAAATCCTATTCCTCTTTTACCATTCCTACTAACACCATAAATCATATATGCAAACTTGCTTTTTTCGATACCATTATCAAGAAAATCTTGAAATACTTCTTCATGCTTATCAGAGTTACCTGTGGTATTTTCAATTGATGTTGAACTATAATTACATTTCAGAGTTAGATTTTCAGCCTTAAGTTCAACAATATCAATTTTCAGATTTTCATTCTATGTTTTTAGTTTAGTAATATCATTTTTCAGAGTTGCATTTTCTGTTTTATGTTCAATAATATCAGTTTTCAGAGTTGTGTTTTTTGTTTTAAGTTCAGTAATATCAATTTTCAGAGTTGCATTTTCTGTTTTAAATTCAACACTTTGATTCTTTAAAGAATTAATTTTTTCAGTTAGATTTGTATTTTCTTTCCTAAGTGTTTTCAGTTTGAAAGACAATTTTTTATTCTAATTTATAAATTCATTTATAGCAGTAATTAAATTAGATCGAGTAAAGTCAGAAAATACCTCAATTTCTTCATCTGCTGATTCACTGAATCCAGACATGTTGAACCCTTGGATCTTTCCTCAAACACTGTAAAGTGCTCAGCACTAAGACCAAGCTCTGATACCAATTGAAGGTGCAAACACGAGAAAAGGGGGTTGAATTGTGTTTGACAAGTTGATAACTTTTTGCCAATTTGATGAAGGTTGGTTGGGTTTTATGAATTACTTAGATAAGAAGCAATTGGATTCAGAAGCAGCAAACAATGAAAGCATAAATAATTTGACACATAGATTTATTCTGGTTTACCACTAACTTGGCTACAACTCGTCCCCTCATTCAGACGGGTTTAACCCACTAATTCAAATACCTTGAATTACAAAGCACCTGACCCTCCAAGTCAGTCTTCGCAAACAGCTAGACAACCCCAGACTTTTGAGGAACTAACCACCTTGTCCCTACAAGTCAAGTCTTCTCCTAACAACCTGACAACCCCATATTGAAGTAGGAATTTTGAGCTTGAGTTATTCTACTCTTTTCTGCTTTTCGATAATTTCTTCTATAGCCTTGAGTATCTATTTGTAGTTAAAATTAGGTCTTCAATTTAGACCTTGTTTAATTCTAAGTTGTATCTTGTTCAAATTGAGTTTGTAAATTCTTCAAATTGATTCTGTTTCTATTTTGTTTAGATTGAGTTTGTAAATTCTTCAGATTGATTCTGTCATATTTTGTTCATATTGAGTTTAAAAGGGCCATGAATCTCATATTACATCATCAAAGATTTTCTGCTATCCATGGATGATACAATGATGCTAATTGGAACACTTTATCATAACCATCATCGTGCATCTGGCTGGCTCACTTGGGCCTAGGCGTAGATTTGGGCTAAGTGGTGTATTATTTTTTAGTACCCCAAAAGATAATATAAGAAATTAATATTTATTTTAATGCATGTGTTTTTCTCTCTCCAAGAGTCTTGCACTCTATTTGACTTCTCCTCGTCATTTATTACTTGACCAAGTCTTCCTACACTTCCCTCTGATTTCACATGTCAATTTTTGTGTGGACTGGTCCGTTTTCAAAGAACAGGTCAAAAATCACTCGTCCAGATTTTGCTCAAATTAGTTGCAGAGTTCCTCTATAAATGGGGGATTCGACTTAGTTCACAAATGGCACCAAAATTTAGAAATAATCAAGAGTTTTCTCTCTTCTCCCTTTTCGGCTTCATCCTAAATTTTCTTTGTCTCTTTAATGAAAATTTTTCCCTTCAGATTTTTGAGTTGTTGTCGTACCATATTTTCGAGTGGTCGTAACCTCCATATTTAGAGGGTGTCATTCTAGAACATTTTCTACAGTGCAGTAAAAAATCGATACAGTGTATCTAGGTTGTTCTATATATATTGGGCCCGTCGTACTTGATTGTGTGCCTTCCACAATTTTGGGCAGTGTCTTGAAAACGTCTTAAAGAGAGCGATCTAGTCTGCAACTAAACTCCGTAATATCTTCGATGACTGAAAATTATTTTTTAAAACAATTTTTTGAAATTCAAAAACAACAAAATGCTTTTGAGTTGTTGGTTATTGTCTAAAGTCAAGATTTACTTGGAGTTCTTTTTAATGATGTTTTCATGGATATCCTAATATACAAGTTAAAATATATAATGATTTAATTGAAAACTCTATAATTGTTTTTTAATCCTCTAGTTCTCAGTAAGGAAATGAGACTCTAATAGTCAAAGTTCAACTTATAAGTAAGTAAAGTCTTATTAAGAATTGTATTTTTTCAGTTAGAATTTAAACTTAACTTCATTCGAACAATTTGTTATTAACTGAAGTTTATTAATTACTTGAGTTCAAGCACTTAATTTTACATCTTTTGTTTTGATAACAATTATTATTTTTTGTAAATGCGATCGGTACAGTTATATATTAATGAAAAATGATACGTGTCTTTTTCATTACAAGTATTTTACATGTAAATAATTGGTACAAATTTTTTGTTAATGTTTAGGTTGTATTGTACTCTAAATCATTTTTAAAAAAAATTGCATATCTACATATTCTTATCGCACCGCACTCGCATCAGTACTAGGCATTCAGACTTCATAGTGCTGGCCATACTGTAAGCCATGTGCTCAAGGCAAACAAAGAGAGTAATAGAATTGTCTTTCCTCCGAAGTTTTTTATTTTATATCTTAAAAATTTTAATCTCCTCTCTACATACGATTTTGACATTTTAACATTTTATATCTTAAAATACGATTTTAACTATAAAATACGATTTTAACATTTTATTATTTTATTATTATATAATAATAATTATTTTATTTTATTAATTATAATAAATATCACTTTTAAATTAATTATTTTATATATATGAACAGATGCAGAGTTGACGATCAAGTTATTGAATGAATCTCTAATTGAACGAATTGATGTATCAATATGAACTACGAAAATTGCACAAAATTAGAAATCAAAAACCATCGAACTAAACAACTTAGCATGCCGATGACAAACTTACAAAAAAAAATGAAAAAAAATCAAATTTATATAAAAATCACTTATTTAAATAAAAAAAAATTATATAAATGACTGATTTTAAACTAAAAGGTAGCTCTAAATCACCATTTTTAGTGGATGACTAAAGAAAAACAAAAGGAAAGTGACGAGAGAAGAGCGGCGCTCAATTTTAGTGCCTTATGTTTTAGTGCCAATTTAGAAGGAACTCGTTATTTTGTTGACTAAATAAAAAGTGCATGATGCATCAATTGAAATAATGAAATAAAAATAAAAACAAAAAGATAAACTAAAATAGTTAAAGTTGTTCCAAAGGGGCTCATGGTCTAGTATATGACAAGTTTAAATTAGATCATACTTTTTTTTATAATAGTTAAATAATTTTTTAGTCTGTACAAAATTTTATTGTTTTGTTTTTAGTCTCTATAAAAAAAATTCATTTTTAATCTTCAGAAAATTTCTAAGTTTTACTTTTATCTTTGTTTTTAAGTCAACTCATGTTTATCATTCAAATTTTTGAATAATTTCCTTCATGCATATTTAGAATATTATAAGCATATCTCATATAAAAATTTAGAATTTTTTTAATAAATAATCAATTAAATATGAATTTTTAAGCTTTTGATACATAAAAACTCATATTTAATTCAACTATTTTTTTTTAGAATTCAAAATTTTTACAAGGGAGATTCTTATAATGTTCTAAACATGCATGAACAAAATCATTCAAAAATTTGAATGATAAACATGAGTTAACTTAAAAACAGGGACAAAAAACAAAACTGACAATTTTTTTGGAGACTAAAGATGAAGAACTATTTTATAGGGATTAAAAAAAAAAATTGAAGTTTTATAGGGACTAAAAACAAAACATTGAAATTTTAACCCTTTTTTTTATATTTATTCATTCCAACGCGTTTTATAAAAGCATATTTAGTTAAAAACACTACGCTAAGGCCACTCTAAATATAGGCAAAAATACACTTATAATCCTTTTGATGGAGCTAAATATCACTAGAAGGAAGGTTGAATAGGGGTTTTGGCGTTTAAAAATAGTTTCAAGAGTTTTATGAGTTTCTGTCCTCTCAGAGAGGATGCGATCTGGAAAATAGATTTTTAAACCTTTTTAAAAATAAACAGAATAAATGCAAGGAAAATATGAAGAGATAGACACACAACTTTTATACTGGTTCACCCAAAGATGGCTACGTCCAGTCCTCACACCCTTGTGAAATTTCACTAAAAAACAATCAGATCAACCTCTCACCGAGGATGATTACACTTTGTGTATTTTCAAGCTTCACCAAGCTTACAACTGAGTTTCAAATATTTTCAAGTACAACTTACTTGAAAATTACAGAGTGATAAGAGTATGATTTCTTTCTCCTTACTTAAACACTTTCTAAAATGATATTTCAAAGATCTAGTGTATGAATGTAAAAAGTGTTTAGAGAGGATGACTATTGCTTATGATAGACTTAAGATTTTGATCTTTTTTTCTGCAATGTTGTGGTGTGTTGATGATGAATAGCTTGCTGCCTTTTATAGAGGTCTTGTGATGTTCTTTTCATGTGACAAGCTTTTGTGACCGTTTGAAATCAATTCAAAACAAACCATGGTCTTTCATCATATTTACGAAAATGCCATCCAGCTGTCCTTGGACATATGCAG
Organism: Cicer yamashitae; assembly: GCA_037974755.1. Lineage (NCBI taxonomy): Eukaryota > Viridiplantae > Streptophyta > Magnoliopsida > Fabales > Fabaceae > Cicer > Cicer yamashitae. Next base: position 36,479,512 of record JBBPBQ010000004.1, read on the forward strand.
TCCATCCTCAGCCTGGAAATAGACTAGCATTGGACCTTGGTCTTGTGTTGTCTTTTTCTTTTCTCATTCTTCAAGACTTGTGACTTCTATTTTGAGTTTGTTTGAAGTTGCCTTTCTGTAGATTGACTTTGCTTTATTTTTCCAATCACACAAAGATGACATATAGGTCTGCCCTTAGCCTTTTCACATGGGATGGTGGTTTGCAAACATGTGACTATTTTGAATATCCATACGTTAAGCCATCCTTGAACCTAGTACAGCTGGCTTTTTGATTCCTTTTGATCAGATGCTTCATATATTTATTTATTCATGTTATTTTGACTTCCTTTGATGAATTAAGAATATTATTTCCGCGAGGATGGCTATTCAGCTTGAAGACCCATCCTCTGACCTATCCTCCAGCTTGAACATTTAAAGGATTAACCCAGATTTTTCTCCCTTTTGATCTAATTGAGGATTAACCTATTTTCTTATAATAATTCACTCAAAAGCACAGATTAGTATTAACCACAATCATAATCTTTAAATAATTTTGTTATCATTAAAATCATTTGAGAGATTTTGTCTCAACATCTTTAAGTTTAACTCAATTCCTGTTTAGGTCATTTAAGTTCATTTATTCCAATTTAATTCTTTATCTCAATTTCGACAACAATTAGTGCAACTGAAAGTTTCTGATCATTAGAAATTCTATTAAATGCTGCAACAATATGTCCTTCATACTAATTCTTCAGAAAATATTCATCAAATCTTATAAATTGTCTATACTTTTTTATTCTCTCTACAATTTAACACATGTATAGTCTTAAAAACAAGGAAATAAAGGTCTATCCAGACAATTAATATTTTTAACTTCCTTCACGTGCAAATTAGCTTGGACAGTCAAGTCGTTACGACGTTTTCGAATAGATCTTAATATTTCATGACTGTAAATCGAGAAAAATTTCAAACTTAATGGACGACATACGTAATTTAATATATCTTAAAGGCTAATGGTGCAAATTAAATATAACTTAAAAACCAAATTGGGAACAATAAACTTAAATGACCTAAACGAAAAGTGAGCAAAACTTAAAGGACTAAAAGTGTATTTTTGCCTTAAATAGAAATAAATAATCTATTACTATTTATTATTATAATATTATAAGTTTTGTTTTTTGTGTTAAACGATAAATTTGTTAATATTTTATGTAATTTAAACATATTGATTTTTATCTTATAAAATAGAATTGAAATATGATGTAATATAATGTTAGATATTCTAAAAGATCATGTTAGATATCAAAATAGAACTTAAACTCATTCACACGTTAATTTATTCATCTATTTACAAAAAATCTATCCGTGGGTGGTGTATACTTTAATAAAATAATAGTGAAGTGGACTTTTAAACAGTCGTTGATAAAGGTCAAACCTTAATAATGTTTCTTTGACAAGTAATAGGTCAATATCGTACTTATTATTTTCAGTGTAGTATATTATATCTACTCACTGTCTCCACTTTAAACTATTATTTTATTGTATATCATTCTCTCTACTACTATATATTTTTATATCTATTTTATCTCTCCATTATAAATTATTATATCTACTTATTTTTTACTTTATATTATTCTCACTCTCTTTTTTCAATTTTTAACTATCTTTTCTTTTCTTTCATCATTTACATTTACAAAATTAATGTGTATTTAAAAATTAGTATGTATTTGAAATATTTTTTCCAAAAAAAACATTTAGGCATTGAATTTTTCTCACAAATATGTTTCGAAAACTCATTTGAAAAATCTCGTAAAAGTGAAGGAATTTTGTGTTTTAACAAACTTAAATTGAATTTTTCAAAAATACATAAAATTTTGTAAGAATCTTACGGTAAGATAGGAGTTTTGTATTACCAAAAACTTAATTTGTGTTTTGTGAAATATAATATCGCTTGGTGGGATAGCTTTACAAAAAAATTGTTTTGAAAAATCTTCGAGAGTAAGTGTAAAAAAAAGGTCAGGAGTAAATATCAAATTAGGAATTTAGTGGTCTAAAAGTATAATTGTTGTGGGTTAAGGGTAAACTTTTTTTCTTTTTTTTTTTAGTCAAAGCAAACACTCTGCAAAATACAAAACAAAAACAAAAACAAATAGGCTGAGCCCAACACAAGAAACACAAAATAAACAAAAACAACAAATTTTGTTTTGACAAAGAAAAGTCCTCTCTTTTTTTTGACCAAAAATATGTCTCATTTTTTATATATTGAGTTTGAAATTGATTTAGGTGGTTGAAAATTTGACAATCCTGTACTGATTATTTTTCCAAAAACTAAAATTCACCAAAAAAAAAAAAGTTCCTCCAAAATTGACCATCTGATTCTGAAAAATTTTCCCCTCCCTCTTAATTTTTTAGCTTCCAATTTATAGGTCCTAATGTAGCACTACTAAATCTTTATGTCCATAAAACTAAACTTTGGATTTTTTTTTCTTCTTCAGAAATCAAGCAAAATACAGAGTGTTGAGACGAGAAAGGAAAGAAGTGATTCATCATTTTCATAGCATGTGTTTTTGGGGAAGCTCTTGTAGTGTTGACTTTTGAGAAAGAAATTAATTTTTATTTTATGTATAAGGTTTAAATATTTTTTTTGTCTTTTATTGTCTATTTTATTTATTTTTGTGCTATTGGACACTTACGTAAATGTGGCTTAACTAATGAGCTAAATGAATGGACCTTCTACCTTAGATTTTAATTATATTTTTTAATAATTTTTAAAAGAGACAAATATTACAAAATTTAACATATTATGTCCTATTTTGTATTTTTCAATTTGTGGGAAAAAATTACCGTACTACAAAATATATATATTATGAATAAAGATCCAATTTACTTTAGGAATATTTTTTTAAAAAAATAACCTGGTTTAATAACTCTAGATATTAAATTGTATTGAATCAATTTTTTAAACAAGATAAAATAAGTTTATAGTTCTTATAAAATTTTAAAATTGTTTTTAGTTTCTATAATAAAAAGACATTATTTAGTTCCTACAAAATTATAGTTCAAGGAGTTTTATTCCCTAGTGAAAATTCAAATATTTTTGAATAATTTTTTTCAAGACTATTTACAACATTATAAAAATTTCTCCGCATTAAATAATATCAAAATTTGATTTCTAAGTCCATATTTTTATTACTTTCATCTTGATCTTGTGGCGTTTAAAAAGTTTAAATTTAATTTATCTTTAGTTAAAAAAATTTAAATTTTTGTAGAGTAACTTTTTTAATGTTTCAGAAATGTATGCAAAAAATTGTTCGAAATTTAAAAGTTGAAATACAATAACCATGTTTCATTACATGGGGATTAAAACTAGAGGAATATAATTTTGCTAGGAATGAAATATGTAATCTTTTACAAGGACTAAAAATGAAATTAGGGACTAAACTTATTTAACCCTTTTATGGTTGGTATTTTACTTGTATTTTAAAAAATATATGGTACATTCTTTAAAATTGAATTATTTGATGAAGTATCAAATATTTTTTTTAAAGATTTTATGAAAAATTTTAGAGTACATTTACTTAATTTTTTTTACTCAAAAAATTTATGAAATTTTTTGGACTAGATATACTTAATAAGAACCTTAAATTTGAGCAATAAAGTCGGTCAAAAGAGTTGTTTTAAGAGGAATAAAAAGAAGGTTAGTTGAAGCAAAGGGAATTGGGTCAAGGAACTTTCAAACGTCCTATGGGCGTACATGACCACACTACACTCTACAACAAGAGAAATCCCCTTTCTTCTTACATATGGATCCGAAGTCATAATCCCGATCGAGATCAGAGAACTTTGTTGGAGAATATCTCATCCTTTACCAATAGAAGAACATCAATAACACATGATAGACGAATTGGACACGTTGGACGAAAAAAGAAGTACAGTCGCCTTTATGAAGTTGTGATCAAGCAATGAGTTTTAGTAAAATTTATCACAAAGGTCAAACCTAGATAATTTGAAATTGGAGATCTACTTCTACGAAGAGCCGATGTCAGCCTAAAAAATATAGATCAAGAAAAGTTGGGGCCAAACTAGGAAGGCCCATACATAATCTTAGCAAAGACAAGGATAAGAGCGTACAAGTTAGAAAATGTAGTTGGCTGGGTCATTCTGAGAACATGGAATGTGGCCAAAGTCAAGAAGTATTATAGTTGAAGTCCACAATATAACTGTAAAAATGAACACATTAACCATTAATAAATGAATACAAACTTCTATATTCTTTTGTCTAAATGTTGTTGCATGAAAAACATTCCGCAAGTACCCCAAACAAAAGGAGACAAGCAGGAAAAGGTCATCAAGATCCTTGACGACGCATCACGAAAAAGACCACAACGAGTTGTAAAGCCGCAAAATGGTCCCAGAACCCTCCATCTCGGCTAGCCACCAAATTAATGTCCACCTCGAGCCAAGGTCTAACCTTGATGAAGAGGGTAGAGAGGAAACACCCCTTGGCAAGGGAAGCCTTTTCGAGTAGACTAAATGAAGTCAAAAAAGGCAACATCACGACGATCAAACAAACACATAAAGCACATAGGAGACAAATATCATACACTCTAACCATAATAAAGACTTGCAAGCAAAATGTAAAAGAAAAATAAACCAAAATCATGTACGATGATACGAACCATATTGTCAGGGGTTATTTAACAATCATAAAATACAAAACACAACTGAAAGCATGAGAACTTTTTCAAAGCAAGAACCAAAATGATATAAATACAAAGCAATAAAAATGAAAGTAACTATTGAGCTCCAGACTCAATCACATCGCTAGAGAGATGAGGATCCACCAAAGTCTCATTCTTAACTACCTTCATGTAATTGATCCACTCCATATTCAGATAAACTTTGGGATTCATCATATGGATATAGGGGGTGCCACTCTCGAATGAATCCTTGTTGAGAGAAAACATATCCCAAAATAACTCGTCCCTCTTAACTTCGAGTGATTGCTTGTTAGTCGCTTGGGTCAGTTAGCGCTGAACATCTTCTAAGATTTTTTCGAGCTTTGCAACAGTGTTTGCTTCTCTTTCTCCAATTCAGATATCTTAGAAGATAACTCTTCTTTCTCTTTCTTAATGGAAGCTAAATCTTCTTCGGCCTTCGTCACTTTCTCAGCTAAACATGCAAATTAGATTTACAAACCATGATGTGGAGGTTGGCCAGATCAGTAAGGACATATGCATATATAGCGTTAGGAAAGAGTTGGAAACTTTCATTCAGGGTCGACTCCTTGTCAACCAACACTTGGTTTGGGATCACCATAACTTGTTTGTTGTTACCCTTTATTTTCCGTTGGGGGTTCTCAACGTCCACTACCTCCACGGAATCCAGAGTCTAACAAGCTAGTGAATGAGTCACTTGAGAAGCAAGGATCAAAATCTTAATAAAAAGTAGACCTCCAAAAGAACCTTGTCTGTGGTCAACTTGATTAGCGGGGGAGGTGCCAAAGAGGATGTTACTATGCCCTTAGATTTGTATTTATGCATCAATGAGATTATAGACATTTTTCCTTCAAGAATCCAAGATAAAACAAGTTAGGATATGATCAAAAAGAAAAATTTAATAGTAGAATGAATAACTACTACCTAGAAGTGTGTTGGCCTCAGCCTAACCTCGGCAAACCAACAACATTTTGGTGTAAATGCAGCATATTGTATATATTAACAACCCCTTTTATTGCAAAGGGGGACTCTATCATTATCATATTAGAGCTCTTTCTCAAATGTTCCCACATAAGAGTGCAGACTTTGGGAATCAACTAACCATATGATGTCCGACTTCTCCCATGATCGGGCAATCATTAGCATTGCAAACTTTGGTAATCATATATAAAGACTTATGGGCTTGGTAAGATTTTGTCACTGCGTAATAATATTGTCTTTTGAAACCCTTTAGAGACTCGACGAAGCCTTCAAAATATTTCCATCTTTCTTTGAAGGATACGTGCCCTTGTTTACTATTTAGGTTCTCACTATGCCAAAGGAGTTTGAAGATGTTAAAGAAGAAGGGAATTGAAGGAGTCAATTTAAGCAATCATCACGTAGTTTGGAAGGCGAGTATATATGCCCAACAATTCAGATGAAGTTGAGAAAGGGAAAAGTTGTTCAACGATACTTTTTTCGAACACGTTGAAGGGGCATCTAAGTCCTTTATGCATGAATACAGTATCATACATGGTTATTGTGGAGTTGTAGGGATCACTACAGATTCTTTAAGTCTTCTATGAACATCGATTCGACCAATACTGTTGAGATCCCACCTTTCTAAACATATTCAAAGAGTTAACTAGTCTAGATTATAGTCATATTGAAGTAGCCCAAATCCATCAAAGGATCAACTGACTTCGGACCAACCCGATCCAAGTTATAATCGCATGGAAAGTTCTCGAATTACAGTCGTGCCTTAGTTCCCAATCACACTATAACTGCAAAATGGATCTGAAGTAGACAGACCACCATAGCTGACTTGCATTATAATCACCAACCATAGGATGATGATCATAGACACTTGATGGAAACAAGCATATAATGACATCAAGGACATGCGTCCCTAATCAAAGGGTTATCCGAGAATCTCAGAAGTCTCTATTTGATTCCCTAATGAAATTCTTTTAGATACCTTAGAAGAATGTCATATAGAAAGGATGTCTAGTGCATAATAAGCTACATTAAATTATAACCCTAAAACTGCTCACTTTTGGGCTTAATAAGAACAAAAAATTTCATTAAAAAGAGATAAAGTTTGCATAGAAAACAAAAAACAAAAGAGTAAATTAAAGGTTAAGGTTGGTCAATATACCTAGAATAAGACCTAAGGTATTCTAAATACTCTTGATTCTTGGTTGTTTGTTGCATAAATGCCTCAGTCTTAGCTTCAAAATTTTCAAAGTCCTCATTCTTCACAAATTGAGAAGGGTCAAAGTCCTCCTGGGCCTTTAGAGGCAGACACACCAAGGCTCAAAACACCAGCAGAAATTGGGATTTCCAAGAGAGGAATATGATTTCAGCTTTACATCATAGAAGTAAACATAAACATAGATTAAATAGTAAGCAATCAACCTGTTATGGCAGCTCCATGTAGCATTTTTGTTTCAAGCTAAACAGAAGATTCGTTATGCTTTCCGCGAGACAAATCAAACTAAAGCGAGGCCAAGAGACGTTCTTGGTATTCACATAAGATGTGTGATCCCAGTGTTCACCATTGTACCTTGTTAGAAATGTATTCCCTTGCTAACAACATTTTAAACAAAAACAATAATGACAAAAACTATGAATAAAATGACATTATTATAACTAGACCTAAAATAACTAAAATGGAAACCAGCTATATAAATTTTGCGATACATTCAAATATTGAAAATAGAAAAGGAACTGAATCAAAATAAAATGAACACATTCAAATGGAACTAAATGAGCTATTATACGTTTTTGCGATAAATATCAATGTCAAAATAACTTGTAAAAAGGTTTCACAATAGAGAAAAATAAAAACATAACAATTAAAATAAAATAAAGTAAATTACAGAAGCTACAAGAGCTTCATAGGTCGACGAAATATGAGAGATATTTGAGGTTTATACCTTTTAAAAGATGGTTCACAAGAGAGAAGAGAACACATTCAATGTTCAATGAAAACAAAAGAAGAGGCGCATTCGGTTTTTACCTTTTAGTTTCAGATCGCGAGTGTAGAGTGAAAGGAGATTGAACGAAAGGGCTCATATATGAAGAATGATGGAAGTGAAGTACATTAATGTGGTTTTTTTAAGCTTAATTAAACTTTTGAGCTCCATATTTTACAATATTCGTGAATATAGTCCCCCTATTTTAAAATCAATCTTTTGGTCTATCTTTTTTTACATTTGTTGCAGCTTTGATCCCAAACTAGAATTTTGATTCATAAAATGGTGATTTTTAGCCTAAAAATGGTGATTTATAACCTCAATTGTAAATTCGAAGAGAAAATATAATTTTTAGGGGAAAAAATCACCATTTCTTAGATTAAGAGTTACCATTTTCAAGGTAAAAATTATGCTTTTGGACCTAAACGCGACAAATGTGAAAAAAGAGGGATCAAAAAGTTCAATTTTACAATAGGAAGACCAAAAATGCAATCAAACCTTTTATTCAGGGGGAAGATAGATAATTGAAATTGCAATAGTTGAACGTGAGAGAAGAAAAGTAATGCGGTAAATTATTTTCTAAAGAAAACTACATAAGCTATAGTTTATACTTTATACTACATTTGTTCCTATATGTAAGACTCGCTTGTAAAATTTTACTATCCCTTTTAATAAGACCTTTATCAAATTATAAAATACATTAACTACCCTTTCACAAAAATACCCCTAATTAAATGAATGAATTAAAAGATTATTCATTTCTCACTCTTAATAATTGAAGGATAATTTTGGAAAGAGAATGTACATTGTTGACACATTTAGACAAAAAAATAACTATTTTTCTTAATTCTTGTGCATTGATGAAAAAGGTCTTACACATAGGACCAAAATAGTAGTTTTATAAGCTATAACTACTAGTTGGTAACACTCATTTATTTGTTTGAAAACAATACCTTACAAAAACACTAAGGTGACAAATCAAAAACAGATAGAAAAATCCTCCAACCAAGCCCTATTGGGCTTAGAAACAACCAATATGATCCTACTAACAAATTGCATATCAACATTATGAAAGCATCTAAAGGAGGGAATTTAAGATTTGGCTATTACGCCCCAATAGGTATTTGGAAAACACAAATTAGAGAAATACTTAACAAAGGATAAACTGTCATACTCAAACACAACAAACCTAAAACAACAATTAATAGTTAGCTTCAAATTTGTGCTTCCACAACCATCACATCTTTAAATCCCTCGGCGAAACCAAGTGGCCTCGCACACAACTTCACCCTCCTCGTAACGAATCACCGCACCTAAACCCCAATTGTTGTCATCAGTAATGTGTGCATCACTATTGGGCTTGAAGAAGTTTGACGAACGAGGAGACCACCGTAATCTATAAGCAATTGTCAACGCAATGTTTGCTGCACAATCAAATTCTCTAATGTTATCAATGGCTTTTCGGAACAACACCTCAACATGTATCGAAATCTCCTTAAAGCATTCTTTATTTTTAACAATCTAAATAATGTAAATGATTAATCAAACGATTCTCAACATAGGCAAATCTTTTTGTAAAATTTCTTGCACAATCCAATATGAGAACCTTATATGTCTGAAGTTTTGAAAAGTAAAATTTAGAGGAGACCCAAACAAAATCTACGTCGCCCATACACAATCCTAAAACACATAACAAATCGATTTGTCACCCCTTTTGCATCAGCGACACTACATAGGGTATTCGACACCCTGATTCTGTAAATCCATTTTGACTAGAATTGTTCCCCTTATAATTCTCTAAATAAAGGTATTGACTCTAGGAGGAGTTTTTATTTTCCAAATATTTTTCCACAAAGCTTCGTTATTATTTTCCAAAAAATTTCGTTAAAAAGAGATAATGTTTGCAGAGAAATTAAACAACAAAAGGATAAACTAAATGTTAAGGTTGATTAATCAAACTAGAATAAGGCCTAAGGTTTTCTAAATACTCTTGATTATTGGTTGTATGACTCTAATATTTGCACTATTCATCTAATTCTGATCAATGAGCTCTCAACGCGCCTCTTCTAAAAAAATCTGACAACATTCAACACTCACAAAGTTAACACTCTGCTCAAACTCAACAATATACAAGTCAAAACTTTGAGCCCATAACTTTGAAGAAGTATTGAATGTTGATTCAAGGTTTCTGAAGGTTGATACAATCCATATTTTACGTACGAAACTTATGCAAATCACTGCAACGGTCAGAAACCCAAATTGTTGTGGAAGCTCTCTATAAAAAGGCATGTAAACTTCAATACAAGATACAACGAGAATACACAAGTACACAAACTACAAACATATATATATACTGAAACCTTGAGAATTTCTATAGTTACTAAAAACTTGTTTACATTCTGAGTGCATATCTTTGTAATATTCTCTTGTGTGATCCTTACAAATAATTGAAATTCTTTTAACAACAATAAATGAGATTCATTAGGGTCAGATTGAAATCTCACACACATTAAACAAAATACCAGCTCTGGATGCAATTAGATAAATGAGTGAACCAATCATTCCTATGTATACCTTTTGATCTACCTTTTACCTGATTCATCCTTATCAATAAATGAGTAGGGTGGATACGAGTGAGCATGGATTTGCATTCATCCATCTTAAACTTCTTAGGAAGTACTTTTGTATATTTGGTCTGATAAATGTATGCACCTTCTAGGCATTGATGAATTTGAATTCCAATGAAGAATTTAAGCTTTCTTATCAAAATCATTTGAAACTCATTATGCATTAACTGAGAAACTCTTGACACAACTTAACAGTAACTTTGAGACTAGGTTCTTGTTGACCTTGATTGCTAGATGGTTCATCATTAGTTGTTTCTGTATTGTGACCATCTTCTAGTTCTTCAGATGGAGACTTTACTACTTTCTTTAATCTTTCTAATTCCACTTAAATTTGTAATCTGCAAAATATTTATCTAGCTTTAACTTTTTATGGTCAAACTTCTTGTCATCAAATTTGACTTGGATTGATTCCTCAACAATCAAAGTCTCCTTATTGTATACTTTGTAAGCTTTAGACCTTTCAGAGTGTCCCAAAAAGATGTACTATTGAGATAGTGAATCAAACTTACCAAGATTCTCTTTAGTATTTAGAATATAGCATATACAACCAAATTGATGAAAATAAGAAATTTTGGGCTTTGTTCCTTTCCATAGATCATAAGGAGTCTTAATAAGAATAGGTCTTATATAGATTCTATTTTAAATATAACATGCAACATTTATTGCTTTTGCCCATAATTAATTTGCAGCATTAAGTTCATGAATCATGGTGCATGCTCATTCTTGAAGAGATATGTTTTTCATTTCTACAACATCATTTTGTTGGGGTGGTCAAAGCGAAGAAAAATTATGTAAAATATCATTCTCTTCACATAAGTTTTCCAATGATTTCTTTTCAAATTCACCACCATGATCAATATGAATTGTTGTGATTCAAAAACCTTTTTCATTTTGTACTTGTTTGTAGAAAGTATTAAAGACTTTATGTGACTCATCCTTGTATTTATGAAATTTTACCCATGTCCATCACGAATAGTCATTAATAATAACAAAAGTCCATACTTTTTACCACCTATAGAAGCTATCCTTACAAGACCAAATAAATCAAGGTGCAAAAGTTCCAGTGTTCTAGAAATAGAAACAACATTCTTTGAAGCAAATGATGATTTTGTTTATTTCCTTTTCTGACACACCTCACAAAGAACATCTGACTTATATTTTAGATTTGGCAGTCCTCTAACTAGATTGAGTCTGTCCAAGTTTGAGATTAATCTAAAGTTGGCATGCTCCAATCTTTTGTGTCAGATCAATTGTTCGCCATTCACTAACATGGGACACTTTAATTCTTGTTTTTCTAGATCTAATAAATTTTATTTTATAAATGTTATTTTCCTCTTAGCAATAAATAGTATGGACCCATTTGTTTGACTAATTGCCTTATAGGACTTTTAATTGAAGACAACATCATAACCATTTTCACTTAATTGACTTATGCTCTGTAGGTTATGCATTAGTCATTTCATTTTAAAAGCATAACATTTTAAATAGAGGGTAAAGAACCATTACCTATTGTACTAATGCCTATGATCTTACCCTTCATATTTCCTCCAAATCCTACATATCCTCCTTCCTTGAGTGTTAGGTCTTGGAACATAGACTTTTCTCTCGTCATGTGTCGTGAGCATCCACTGTCCAGATATCATGATTGGTGTTTTAACTTTGTTGCTAAGGATATATGCAATGTAACTTATTTTGTCCGTAGGTACTCAAATTTAGTTTCGTCTTGGTTTGTTAGTTTTGACATGTGTTTTGTCTTTCCATGTCTTCAACATAGAACAAGTTCTTTTGTCATGACTTTTCTTAAAGCAATAGGAACAAATAGTTTTAATTGTCTTAAGTTTAGAATTTTCCTCTGGTTCTTGAAAACCAATACCTCTCTTATTTTTCTGCTAACCCATACATCATAGATGCATGTTTGCTTCTGTCAATGTCAATTGCAAAAACTCTTGGAAAGCTTTTTAATAGCTAACAAAGTTACAAACATTTTCCTCTAAGGGTTTTGGAATATTATCCTTTAGAGTATGGCTTTCTCTTATTATGGTCTCAAAAGATTTCTCAAGGGTTTTCTATTTTTATGTTAAGATGGAGTTAGCTTTTCTGATATTTTTGAGTTTTGAGGAAACATTGTGATTTTTGTTTAAAAATTCATTAAACATGATTATAAGTCCATTACATGAAAGTTTAGATAATACCTCAATTTCTTTATCAACAGATTCACTGTTAGAGTCAGAGTGAACGTTTGCCATGTGAGCCATGTTTTCTTGCTCTTCATCTTCATAACAGGATTTGTTAGAGTCATCCTAGGAAGCCATCAGAATTTTCTTCTTTCCTCTTAAAGCAATAGGGCATTCTAATTTGCATGGCTCTAGCTTTTTGCGTTATAGTAGATGATCTATTTCTTCTTCAATTTTTCTTTTCTTTTATTTGTTGTCTCTGGGTCGATTGAATTCTTTTACGGGAAATAAGTTAATCATGTAATTCCACGTGGGCTGGATTTTATTTGAGATAAAGGATAGTTGTTCATCATATGAGTCTTCACTCTAATCCTCAAGTTCACTTTCTTCTGAGTCTTCCTTAGCTTGTAGAGCCTTGGAATAAGCTTTCTTTCATATAGACTTGAGAGCAAAAGACTTGGACTTCTTCTTTGGTTCATCTTCAACTAATTCAATCTCATGGGATCTGAGTGAACTCTTGAAGGATATTGCGTTAATCATAAACTTTCGAGAATTATGATGCATCTTGTATTCTTTCTTTTGATCAGTATTGAACTCTTTTTTTGGTATTTCAATACCAGCATCATTTTTGGATGCCACATGGCCATATTTGACTAAGTCCCATAGTTCAGGATCATGTGAGATTTAGAAACTTATTAACCTGCCCTTCTAGTATTTGAATCTCTCTTCATCAAATAGGGGATGTCTGTTAACATTACGACTTGTAGTTTCATCACCAGAGTTACTCGTACTAACCAAAATAGTTGGATATTTTCTAAAATATGGTTAAGTGCTCACCGAAAAGACTGAGCTCTGATGCCAATTGCAGCTTGTGTACTTGTTTATTTTCTTGTGTGTTTTGCACTAATGATCACATGCCTTTATATAGAAGACTTCAAAGTCATTAAGGTGTTTTGCCGTTGGAATGATTTGCATAAATTTCATATCTAAAATATGGATTGTATCGATCTTTAGAAATCTTCATCAACATTCAATACTTGTCTGTATTTGTCTTCTGAATTGATTTATCCTATCTTGATGAAAATGGAAGGAATATCAGATGATGAACCCATTAAAGGGTGTTGAGTTGTTGACTTCTTCAAAGTTATGAGCTCAAAGGATTGACTTGTAGATCATAGCCTTTTAACAGAGCGTTGAGTTTGTAGATCAAATTGTGTTGCCAGATTTTTCAAACGGAGATATATTAGAGTGTTTGGATTAACTAGATTCCATAGAGACGCGTTGACCATAATTAGATTAATAGTACCATTGGCGCGTTGACCAAAATCAGATTAATAGTACCATTAGCTCGTTGATCAAAATCAGATGAATAGTATACCATAGACGCGTTGAGAGCGTGTGAATCAGAATCAAACGAATAGAACATTTATCAGAGTCACATAACATTATCTTTGATGATGATCTATCTATGTGCAACAGAAGATCCAACACGGAGTCTTTAAAAGCATGTAATAGAAAGTCTGCACACATAAACAAACTCATTAAAACATAAATTATTCTCACAAAATAATTTAGTTATAATCAAAATAATTGAAAGTTATTATTCTTGAAACCAACTTAATTTTCTCCTCGTTAGATAAAACAATATTTAAATCACCAAATAACAACCACTCTTCTATCTGAAGAGTAGTAGCCAACTATTTCATTAAATCGCAAGTAATATGCTTGTTTTGACATTTAGGAAAACCGTACAACTCTGTAGCCCTCCAGCACCCATTGTTATCATTATTAGAAAATTAGTTTTTGTACCCCCACAATTTGGGTTGTACCCCCACAATTTGTTAAAAACCCTAAAATACCCTTTTATTTTTATTCAGTAAATGGTAAAATAAAAATTACTCTAAAATCTCACCCCCTCAACCAAATTTCCGGTACATAATTGTTTTCTCCAAAAAAATCCGGTACATAATTTATAACTACCGGAAATTTCAAAACTGGGAAATTTCCGGTTAACAAATTGTACTACCAGAAATTTCCCCAACAAATTTCCGATACGTTATTTATACTACCGGAAATTTCAAAATTTTGAAATTTCCGGTAGTTATTTTTTCTTGACCGGAAATTTCAAATTTTGAAATTTCCGGTAGTTACTTTTTCTTGACAGGAAATTTCAAAAATCCGGTTTGTATTTTTTTTTTTAATTTAATTTAATGTATTTTTTTTTTGGACGCACCTTCCTATTTTTCTATTAAATATATTTTGATTTTTTAAAAATTTATTATTATTTTGTAAATTAAATTAACAATATTTTATTTTTGCTATTATTATTTATTAGATCGGAATAAAAATAGGAGGGAGTTGTTAACAAAATAAAATTGTGTTGTTATTTTATCTGCAAAATATTAGGAAAACTTTATTTGTTTTGGCATAGTCAACCGTTCTAAGTTTTTTATATTTTATTTGATTTTATTATTATTATTATTATAATTATTAATTTTTATTTATTATGTTTGTCTGTAAAACAGGAGATAGTTGTTAAAATAATTAAAATTTATCTACAAAATAGAAGAGAGTTGTTAAAATAATATAACACGTTAGTTGTTTAGGCACATTTAGTCAACCGCATCTTGTTTCTTCAATTTAATTTAATGTATTTTTTATTTTATTAATATAATTTTCTTTTTCTTATTATTAATATTAATAATATTATTAAAATTTATAATATAATTTAATCATTTTAATTTAATCATTTTAATTTAATCATTTCAATTATAATCATTTTTAATTATAATTATAATTATTAATTATAATAATAGTAATTAAAATATAAAATTAATTTATAATTTATTAATGTATTTTATTTTAATTTATTATTAGTATTTTTATTTTTTAAATAATTTAATAAAATTTAATACTGGAAATTTGAAATTTCCGGTAGTTATGAGTCAATATCGGAAATTTCATTTTTGAAATTTCCGGGAGTTGTACCCAGAAATTTGAAATTTCCGGTATTGAAAACAAACTACCGGATTTTTCAAATTTCCGATATCATTTTGTGTACCGGATTTTTCAATGAATTTGAAATTTCCGGTGAAAAAATTCTGGAAAATTCAGAATGAGGGGTATGGAAAAAGTGTTTAGATTTTACTGAAATTTGAAGATTATTTTAGTATTTTCACTCAAAAAAATTTAAAATAGGGGGTACAAAACAAATTGTGGGGTACAAAAACTAATTTTCTCATTATTATTAACTCCTTATTAACTCCTTGTCCTGCTCATCACGTAATGGGCTCTATGTAGTGTGCTTTTCCCCTACCTTGCAGAACTCAACTCCTTTTCGTTGTCGTGGCTAGTTGAGGATCATCTGGATTAGAATGAAAGTGTCTTTGATTTGTAGACATAGATTTGTCCCAAGGCTTCACCAATTTTAAAACCCATCATCCTCCTTTTAAGCAAAAAAGTGATAAACCTTTCCCTCTAGTTCTTCTATCCTGAACCCTTTAGGCTGGCACCAAATGAGATTAAATTTATTTTAATTTGAGAGGAATGAGATTGAATTTATTTTAATTTTTAATCTTTAGAATATCAGTTTCATCCTAAAATATCTAAACTATAGAGTGGATATTTTATTTCATCCTATTCCATTTCACTCTGTTTTGCTCGGCTTTATTTCACCACTTTAAAATATTGAGACTTAGCCTAAAATGGGATAATGAAATTAAGGAAAGAAAAGTGTAATATTGACCACGGTTAACCATGACATATTTAGATCTTTATCGACGATCGACACAATTGTTCATATACATCTTTATTTACAATCAACACACAACTGTGGCAAAACGCCGAATAGCTGAAGGGAACAATAAATAAAAACATTATTAGAGTTAAATATGTTTTTAATTTTTATAAAATTTTACCTTTTTAAGTTTAATCTCGGTAAAATTATAATATTTTATTTTCACAAAATTATTCTGCACTCAGTTTTAGTCATTCTTGTTAAGTTAAATATATTTTTAAATGATGTTTTGCAATATATATGTTTATAAAATTTTATAAAGTTTTTCTAAAAAAATGAGTTCAAATCGATTTCTTTGTTTATATATTTTAGTTACTTTTATCTTGATTTCTTATATTTAAAAAATTCATATTTAATTGATTATAAGTTTAAAAATTCTAGATTTTTTTAGAGAAATTATTTATAATATGTTTCAAACACATCAATTCAAAAATTTAAAAATTGAAGATTAAATGTTTTGTTTCAATATCAACTAAAACTATCTGCATGACACTTTTGTAAGACTAAAAATTATATTTTATTTAAAAGAGTTAAACTATAAATTTTGAGATTTTTATAAGAACTAATGACTTATTTAACTATTATTATTATTATTATTATTATTATTATTATTATTATTATTATTATTATTATTTATTAAGCCTAAACAAAGTTGCATGTAGTTCGTCTTAGAATTTTCCATGATTGAAACATAAACTTTCTCTCTTGACTTAAGGATATAAATAAAAAGATATAAACAAAAAAATATTTGAAAATTGGTGTATCTAATTCAAAATAATATAAGGTACATCAACTTTTAAGACACACTCCTTACATGTATTTCATTTCATAGAGAATTAACTAATTTAATACAATTAAATTATTTTTTTAATTCATATGATTTAATCAACTAGTCTTATATTTATAGAGTGGAGAGTACTAATGAAGACAATAGTGAATCACGTAGTAATGGATTAGGATCATCTCCATTTTTTAAATAAATTGACATTTTCATTACTATAGTTTTGGTTAGAGTTGTTAAATGGGTCAGTCTGATCTGACCCATTTTATCATTGAACTACAATTTATCAAGACTGGCTTGTTCAATATGGACTATGTGGGACAACGGCTTGACCCAACCCTTTTTTCTTCCGATATTATTTTATGTTAATTAATAAAAAATTCAAACAAAATAATAACAAAAAACACCCTCATTCACTTACCGTATTATATACATTAAAATAAAATTATAACACATACTACCATATATCACCATATAAAACCCAGTCGCGGATCGGCAGTCCTGGTCTTGGTCAACGGCAGAAGCAGTGCAACGATGCTATGTTGTTCTTGACTTTTAATCGAATACTTTTTTTTTTATAGTAAATTAGGTATCTTTTTTTTCTTCTTAATTCTACGTATATTTACTTTTGTTTTTTAGAACCAACCCAAAAATGCCATTTTTTAAAATCAATTCAAAAGTAGCACAAAAAAAATCGTTATTTGAGTAAGTCCAAATGTGCTCATAAAAATTTTTGTAATAAATTATCCTTTTTTTAAATTGTAGGAGGCCGACCCGTAGGCCGTAGCCTATTGGCCTGATTCTGTTCGTCCCCATTTTCAATGTCGTCTAAACGGATCAGGTGAAAAAGACTTATTCATTTTTGAGCCACGTATTTTGACTTTGAGTTGTCAACTTGGCCTAACCCATTTTGTTATGGGACCGTGTGTTATCAAGACTAGTCTGCTTATTATGGGTTTTGCGGCTCAAGGCCAAACTTGACCCTTTTTTTATTTTATTTTAATTAGTAAAAATTAAAACACAAAAACATCCCCAATCACTCACGTAGAGACAATAATATAAAATAAAATTATAATACATAACAACACCACATAGAACCTGATCGCGTTTAGTCTTCAATGCAAGAGGGTGGAATCATAATCGATATTGGTCTTGGTCGGCAGACGACAGTTATGAACGGATTTGAAACGGCGCAGGAGCTAGATTGACGGTTCTAGTCTTGATCAGTGACGGAAGCACCACAAGAATGTTATGTTGTTCTTGACTTTTAGCATAGTACATTTTTTCTTGGTGTTTTTAGTAAATTAGGTATTCTTTCATTTTTTAATTATAGATGACCTTTTACTTTTGTTTTTCAAAACCAGCCCAGACCATTTTTTTAAAGTCAATCAAAAAATAGCAAAAAGAAATCTATTATTTTGACTCATCACAAATTTGCTCGTAATAATTTTTTTACAAAAATTATATTCTTTTACTTGTAGTAGGTCAGTTCGTAGTCCGTGATTTTTAATGTGGCTTAAATGGCCTGAACCAAAAAGACTCGTTTATTTTTTTAGTCTCATTTTAAGGTCCGGCTTGCACTAATATGTGGCCCAAACGGCCTGCCCCATTTGATCCAGTCCATTTTGACAACTTTACTATCTGTACTTACATGGGGCTAAACGGACGTGACAAATTTTTACGGCTCTAATTTTGGTGCATAGATATCTAACTAATGTCACCAAATTCCGAGCATAAATTTTAGTCTCTATACACATATCAATCTACATGATGCACGGAGACTTTACACATACTAATCTACATAATGCATGTCATTTGGTTAGATTAATTCATGTAACAAGAAAATATGTACAGATAGCATGTCACCTTCACATATTAGACTCAAATATGCATTTTAAACGATAGTACAATAACCACAATTCTACTCATAAAATACACCGGTAATATAGAACCCAAAATTACACCAACATACACCACACTATTTATATTAATTAGCATATCTATTAACATCTGTCATGTCAGATCTAGTCGGAATTCTTCACAATCGATTAGCATATATCAAACCACACAAACCTATATAATTTGATTTTTACATCTCTGTCACAATTAAGAATTTTAAAATTTTTTTTTTTTTAACATACATATTTTTTTCTTATAAAATTTAACTAGTTTCATACATTTAATTAAATTCATAAGTAAAGTTTCCCTGAAATAATATGTCACATTCATTTTATATTTGTCCACACAAATATCTTTCTTTTCGTTTGAGTATCTACATTCATAAAACAAATAATAAATATTCATAAATCTATCAATGGCGATAGAGAGAAGTCTCGGATGAAATTACAAAAATAATTTCAGATGTATGTATTATGTTATAATCTGTGAATTGTGGATCTAATAATTTACCTAAAAATTTATATTTAAGGATAAAGTTTTTTCTAATAAAAATATATAATCAAAGACAGAGGAAATATAATAAGCAACCAAGGGAGGGAGTAGAAAAAAGAAATCGAGCTTTGCTCTGCATATCTAACTACGTAACAGTATATCCTTCAAGTTTCCAACACATTGAACGTAACAATTGCAATTTTTTCATGAAATGCATAGAAGACGAAGAGGGAATATAGGTATATATGAATTTTTGTTTAGAGGTCAGCTAGTTAGTCTAAGTTAATAATTTTCTTGGTGGATTTTATCGATTAAGAACATGACTTAACTGATTGAGCCATTTTCAAGAGGTTGAATTAATCCAAGTTAAGCTGTTATAATAACTAGATCAATCAAGGACTGTTTCTAAGTCAAGGATTTTATACTTAACTAATTGATTAGGAATAAGGTTAATCGATTATTATTTAAAAAAGTCCAAATTAATAATTAATTATTATGTTATTAATAGGTTTTTTTTACTCAAATTTTAACTCGGAGTTTTTATTTTTAACCCTTAATTTTAAATCATTTGGGCTTCTCACCCTCCCAAAATTTAGAATTAATCAATATTATTTCCATTTCTTTTAAGAAAAAAAGCAAAACATCTTAGTATTAATCACTACTATGAGCATGAGGTGCTCAAAGTAGAAAAAAGTATTAGTACAAAGATACACACCAGAAGTATTCAGGTTAGAAAAACTCCAATGGGAGTCACTTTAGCTAATTGTGATTACAATCTATAAAATACCTTTTAGAGATTAATAAATTTTGTGGCTATTACAAGTAAACTTGGTATAGCTAACTTATCTTTCATCTACTGCACAAAGACTCCGCCGTTAAAAAAGATAAATAATGTGTATATGTTAATGTGATTGTTAAACAGGGTCGATCTTAAGGGTAGGCCACCAATGCTGCGTATCATCTAGAGTTTCAAAATTTTCTATTTTATTTTAGAGTAATGTTAACATAAAAAATAGCATTCTCTTTGATTTACTTATGGAATTAAAATTTTAAGTGAAATAAAACATAAGAAAAATGATACAATAATTAATATACTTAATTATATAAAAAGATTTGATTTTTGTACAAAATGCATATATTATTTATAAAATCATTTTAACAATTTATGTAACAACTGCATAGATTGAAAGAAGATTTTCAAAATTAAAATTATAAAAATCTTATTTAAGATAAACAATGTCTCAAAAGATTAAATAAATTGACTTTAATATTGATTTTATTAAATAATTTAGCATGCCAAAAAGCCCTAAAATATAAAACTTAAATAAAAATATATAAATTTTATTGAAATATTACTATTATATTTTTTTTAAAAAAAAACTTATTTTCAAATCTATCTTAGACCTTAGTATTTGTTGAATTGACCATATTGTTAAAAATAACAATATAAAATTATTAGTAGGTCTCATTTAGTAATTTTTTGAAGTATTAAATTTGAGTGATCAAGTATTTATTAAAGGCTATTATTAAAAAATTATAAATAAATTATGTATATACACGAGTCTCGCGAATTAGCATTTAGACACTCATTTTAGAGAGTTACCATTGTACAATCCTCTTATAGCAAACAATGAAAAAAGAAACTAAGATTCCATATAAACCCACTTGAAGGCGATAGGAGACCACAAGCTAAATGTGAATGCGTATAAAACATTCTACTAAAATATTTGAACATTTTTAACAAAACTTTTATTAATTTCTTCTTTAAAAAATAACTTTCATCAATTTCTCTCCATTCAATATTTTCTCTTCAATGTAAATATAACAACAAATCATTTAAACTCGTCACCGTTAATTATGTCCTAATATCACAACATTTTTACGAGAAACCTCAATGAGTACTCAATAAACAAATCAAATTCTAAATTTTCTTTGGAACTCCGAAGAGATAAAAAAAGGAATGATAAGTGCAAAGTATTAGAGAATCTAAACATTTTTAACTACTTCATTTATTCACATTTGTTATGTACATTGTATTAGGACAAAACTTAAAATATATATAATATTTGTTATACTAAAAAAGATAACCCTTTTCTTTTCTTTCTTAAACGATTCATTCATCTCTCAAAAAACTCTCTTCTTTCCAATAAAAAACTATATTTTATTCCTTTTTATTTTAACTTGAAACTTCATCCAAAAGCTTGTACCTTCTAACCTTATTCCTGAAAACTTGTTTGGTAGCACCAACACTATTACTACTATTTATAATATTTTCTGATCTTGTTCTTCTCAATTTCTCTTCCAAAGCACCGTTTGTAATAATTCTCTTGCGAGTTGAAACCAAAACAGATGGAGATGTTGACGCCAATGGTGATTTTTCTTCTGATGGTGATTTTGGTTTCTTCATCAAAGGTTTCTGAAGTTGAAGATGTAAAACACCTACACCACCACTATTTCCTCTAATTAGTCCCTTTTTTGGGATACAATTTTTGATTCTCTTGTTCTTTCCTTCATCCTCTGTGCTTCCGTTGTTCTTATAAGATGAAGATGAATTTGATGAGTTTGGTGAATCCTCTTTTTGACTCAAACACCAGTTGCATATTGTAAAAGACTCTGTTTTTGGGTACAAATTACTGCAGTATCTGAAAAATTTACCAAATTTAGCTACAAAATTTAACATGATTTTAAAATATAAAATTAAAGGGATTATTATTATTATTATTATTATTATTATTATTATTATTATTATTTAAAAAAAATGAATACCTGTGTTGAGATCTGAATTGGCAAATTTTGCATTTAAAAAGCTGATCAGAGAAGCCAAAATCCCCACACATGCAACACTCTGTCTTAGGTTGTTCTTTGCTTGTCATGTTTTGCTGTATCTATTTTTCATTGAGAGAGAGAGAGAGAGAATTGGGGATTATTATTGTGAATTGAAGATTGATGAAGAAAATAGAAGAGGCTATAATAGCCACACATAAAAAAGGTGAAGAGACCCACAAAAGACTAAACTGAGTTAACAAAACATAAAGACTTTTGAGTTTACTTTTGAGTTTCCGTGTCACCGTGTTTGTGAAGGTTTGTTTAATACTCGCTGTCTCACAAAGACTCTCATTTTACAAAAAAATTTTTTTTTGTCTAAATAAGAACGTCATTCATTTTTCTAATGTAGTTTTAATTATTTTTTTGTAGTACTTTTAAATAATTATTATATATACAATTATTAAAATATTATTATAATTTTTATTGATAATATTGAAAAATTTATCAATAATTAAAACATTAATTTGATAAAATTTATTATTATTTTTATTTAATTATTATATTTTTTAATATGTGTACAGCAACATTAAACACGCTTATTGTGAGACAAAAATAATATTAATAGAATCATGCTAATAATTTTAAGACACTTGTTAAACAAACTAAAATCAAAATGAAAAATTATATACAAATTAAAATTAAAATGAAAAATTATATTAATATGTTCTTAGATTACTTATTAATATGTTCCATATTAATAAATGAATACAGGAATTTGGGGTTTGGTGATAGAAGGGGAAATCAATTAATAATAGAGGGTTTGATAGTGACATTCTTTTTCTTTTTCAAACCTAGCTATGCTTTTTATAAAATAAAAAATTATAATTTAAAAATTATATTATGTCCAACGTTATATTCCATCATTGATCATTTCATCAATAAATCTCATCATATTACATTTAACTTAATAGTCACACTTATTAATCTAAGGGTGGAATTTATTAATTCAAATATAGAAATAAACTTATGTATGATTTAAGACTTACCTCACTTATGCATTATTAAATTGACCAAAATTGTAAGTAATTGATGACAAATTCTAAGTGTCTCGTGTACATCTATATGAAAATTGTTCAAATACCAACAACAAACTATATAGTCTTCTAGAAAAGAAATTTATGGTTATCTTTGTGTAATTAACATTGATCGTTCAGGATATACGGAATTTGAATTTTGTTTAAAATAATTTTACTTTCTTTTCGGTCAAACTCTTGATTATTAGACTTTTATCTTGAGAATCAAAAGGTATAATATGAGAACCATGAATTTAAAACCAACCTCAATAATTGTTAGGGATAGAAATAGACTGAGTCGAACTATGCTTTGCACCCAAAAATGTTATGATAAAAAAATAAAGTTTGACCATGACTTGTTATCTATCATAAACTTATTTTTAAGTTTGCGCCTAGTCTTTATAAAAGGTTGATATGTGTGTGTTCGCGGGTTTGGTAACTTACATTCACTCATTTCCTAATAAGCTATACTTTAATGTGTATTTAACAAATTTTTAGTTATAACTTGTTAATTTGTACCAACAAAAAAAATGAGATTATGTAGATTAACAAGTCTTTATATGATTTGCTAACATACGCCCACTAATTTTTCCGTTACGATAAATTAGCAAGCTACACACCAACTTAAAAAAGTTGAATTTGCGAAAAAATTTAGAGATATAAAAGGAAAATTTTGTTAATAATGTTGCTGCTTAGTGTTAGGGATACCAAATTTGGTGGCCGCGATTATATATTTTGTCTTTCATTTGTATAGTTTTTGTTTTCAACAGCCAATATATGTTATAATTAATATTGTTAGTATCGTTAGTATTTTGTTAAAGGTGATATTGAATCTGCAACCTCCTTTTCATTTCATTCTCTAACTCTCCAACCAAAGTCACCAAGCCAACTTTATACTCAATTCTAATTTGTATAGTTATTTTGAGTTTTTTTTTTATTATTAATTATCTTTGCCTCCCGTAAAGTACGTTTCTCGATTTGTCTTTGACAATGTCAAATGTTGAGATTACCCCTCAGCATGTCAAATGTCTCTATAACTATCAAATAAGATCATCTACAGTGGAGCTTCTGCCATTTGAGTACTTAAGTGGGTTCCACACGTACACATCATTTATTTATAATTTTTTAATATAAGTACCACAACTCTCCAATAGAGATGACAGCATAACCTGCACCCACGGGTACTCACCCGAACCCGTTTGATTTGGGTGGGGAAAATCCGCTTTAATTGGGTGTGAGTGCGGGTGCGGATTTTCTCCAAAATTAAAATTCGGGGTCGGTGACGGGTTTGGGGGTGGTGATATCCACCCAGCACCCGCACCCATCCCGCAAGTAATATTATGTAATTTTTAAATTTTATATACATATACATATTGAATATACTTAATATTTTTTTAAATATTAAAAATTATAATTTTGTGTTTATAAAAAATATTTTTTAATTTTATTATTGTCTAATAATAATTATTTTATTGTATCAATTATAATATATATGATTTTAAATTTATAATTTTATATATATATAAATGGGTGCGAGTGTGGGCAAGGAAACCCGAACTTCGTTGTGGACGGGTATAGAGACATAAATTTCACACTCGCTATAAAACGGGAGCGGATGCAGATTTTTTCCGATTAGTCGGGTGCGGGGTGGAAGAGACAAAATCTGCCCTGCTCCGCCCTATTATCATGCCTACTCTCCAACTCAGCTCCACCTAAATATTACTAAACTACTTCCACTAATAAGTCTATATCACTATATTTTAATAACATTAATCTATTTAATATAATTTATTAAGAGGAATCTACAAAAAGAAAGAAGAGACAAGACTATTTACTAATACCCATCTAAATAAACACCACAATTTTCAAAATCACGGTAGAAATGTCTATTTAAGACGGTGTTAATTACGAATTTACGATAAAGATCCAGAATGTGGATGCCGTAATAATATTTAAAATGGTTTAGCGTATAACTTGGATTTGATTGATTTATTGATCTATTGGTCCAACTTTTCCTTATGATATTCCAAAGAGCGGTCGTGGTCATGGCCTCTTAGCCTCTCAAAGCAAAGTCATGGATAGGCTTTTAATGGAATGGTAGATGCGGATATCTAATAATACCAAAATATGAGACAATGGGTTAGCCTAAAAGGCTATGTGGAATTTTGAGGAACCTAACTTTATTGGAATCCAACACACTTTATGGTTTCCTCATTGTGAGAACTACAATTTTTTTTTCTCTGCCACATTTCATGGACAGTAATTAGATTAAGAGTATCGTTAGAACTAAAATATTTAACATTCTACCACTTATGTCAAAAATATATTAAGGTTCAAAAGCTCTATAACAAATCTAATATATAAAGTTGTACAAATGGAAGCTAATCTTTATTATAGCAAATCTCATACTAGTAACAAGTATGGATTTCTCCTTCTAAAAAGATAAAACAAGTATGGATTTCACATCAGTATTTTCAACACGGTTATGACTATAATTACATTGATATTGACCAAAATCAATATAAAAAGTCACATTTTAAATAATTTTTGGGTAATAGCTGATTTAAAGATGATTTTTTTTTGACGGATTGGTATGGTTAGACTTAATAAGCGCTTTAATATTGATGTGGAAGTTCATGCTGTTCAATTTTCAGGACTTGGTCTCGGGAGAGAGCAATTCAATCTAAGATTAGTGCTATTTGGTTGGCTTGTGTATAGTATATGTGGAAGACTTGCAGCTCTATAATCTTTAATCAAATTGAATTTAATGCGAAAGATCCACAATTCTATCATTTTTAATCAAGTTGAATTCATTGTTAGTTTTCGTTTTGAAGAAGTGTAATTGATATCGTGGATGTGGTTTCGAGCTAAGGATGCTAGTTTTGATTATGACTTTCATTCTTGGTTATCAAATTCTTTGACGTGCTTGGGGTATGTCAATTTACAATGATTTGAAATGTCCGTTTTTGTCGTAACCCCTCTTGTTGTTGGGGAAATGGCCTTGTTTTCCTTATATTTGTAATTCTTGGCACACCTTATACTAGGGATCATTCAATATATTTTATTAGCTGTTTAAAAAATAATAATTTTTTTTTGCATCATTTGTACTTTGTAATTGATGTATAAAGTCTTTTAAACATAAAGTCATCCCGGAAGACTTTTTACATCAATTGCTATTTTAGTTAGGTTTAAATATGTTTTTGGTCCTTGCAAATATGCTTCGTTTTGATTTTAGTCCCTGTAGATTTTAGTCCTTTAATGAATCTTTTTTGTAAAATAATGGTAACATGACTAATTTGGATGAAGTGGCACATGGTGACTGTGTAATTGTTGGTGACTAGACAATATTTAATATTTAAAATTAAAATTCATTTTATTAACTCATTTAATAATTTAATTATAAACTTAAAACTAATTAATTAATTAATAAACCAATTAAATAATAAAAACTCAACAATCTTCATTTTCAACCCCAAATTTTTTAATAAAAACTCAACAACCTTCATCTTCAACCTTAATTTCTTCATCTTCAAATAACAAATTTTGATATCTGGATCCAAACCCTAAAAATTCAAATCTCTTATTTTTTTTAAGCCATAACATGTTTCACCTCAATCTAAACAAGGATTGTTAATGGCACAACAAAGATTGTTATTGAGCAGACCAACTGAATACAAATGATTTAATACTTAAATGAGTTATATCATTAGTCTTGTTATTGTATGGTTGGTGATATTCTATGAAAGACTTGTTTAATTGCTAGAGAATATTTCAGAACTTGAAATACATTTATAAATTCATTTGAACATCCATAACTAGGTTCTTGGTAACATCAATATATTGTATTTATACACTTTCTTAATTACCATTGATATTGTTTTGTTTGTTTCTTGGTATAAGTTTGATATTTAATCCTTCTAGTAGAACAATACTTAAAATTTAAGTTTCATAAGTTTGATTGGGTTGTTGTGGCATTAACAATTCTTGTTCCGATTGAGGTGAAACAACACCCTCGATCTAATTCCAACAATGGAATCATTAAGTTGTGGTGTAAGAAAAATGAAAGATTAGAATTTTTAGTGTTTGAATTCAAATATGAGAGTTTGTGATTTGAAGATGAAGAAATTAGGGTTGAAGATGAAGGTTGTTGAGTTTTCATTACAAAATTTGGGGTTGAAGATGAAGATTATTGATTTTTATTATTTAATTGGTTTATATATTAATATAACATACTTTTTCTAAGTAGAGATAATAATGGGTAGGGTATTTTAGTATCTGTCTCCGTACATGCAATTTTAAAAAATAGTCGTACCTAAACTCGTATTCTCGTGGGTATCTTTTGAATTAAAAAAAAAATTTGTCAAATAACAAGATATCGTATCATTTTAACACAATTAAGAAAATATTCAAAGATTTATAATATTAAATCAAGGAAATAATAAACTAAAGTATTTAAATTATCCAAAACTATATTGAAATCATGTAAATATTTATTTGATTTTAAAATAAACAAAACAAACAAGAAAATTAATTACTAGACTAAATACAAATTTATTTGCATAAAAACAAAATAAAACTTAGAAACCAATTACCATCTTTTTTTAAACTAATATTGTTAACCTTATACATGTCTAAATTATGGAATATTTTATTCATCCGAAAAAATTCAGAAGAATTTAACTAACTTTTGATATGAGTTTATTTGTATTTTTAAATTGAAAGCATAAATATTATTAGTCCTAGTAAAATTTATATCTATTTATTTTTATATAATAATAATAAAAATAATATATATGTGTTATGCGGGTGCAGAGTGGGTACTAATTAAGTATCCGTATCGACATATGTACAAATTTATTTTTATAGATAATTATCCATGTCTATATCTGTATCTAAAATGTGGATTTTTATTCTATCTATTTTAGATATTTTCGGTAGATACTTAATAGATATGAGTCCAATTGCCACCTCTATTTCTAATGTAGTTTATTTGCTTTATGTGAATCAAGTTCAATGGCTCATATAGATCTCCATTTTGATTAATGTTCCTTTTAGGTTGTGAAGTCAAACGTTATGATAAAATCTTATCAAATAAATGATAGTTGGATTAATAGATTCTTCTTCTACATGTAACTTAGAAGTTCATACAAGTGGTGTTGTGGCTTGTTTTAATTAATGGGTCTTACTAACAATTGCCTTAAGGGCTCTTTTTAAGAAATCAAAAATTAGTTTTGCATTGAAAATGACAATTTTAATCTTTAAAAGAGTTGTAAATACAAGTTTCAATATAATTTTATTTGACTTTTTCTATTTTTGCTTTCTTATTAAGTATCCCAAAGGCACTTGGTAACATTTGTCTTTACATTAACTAATTTGGTTAAGAGAAGCATTGTAGGCAATTTAGTTTATTTATTAGAGATGCAACAATGACTGGACTATTAAGAAACATGACACCTATAAAAGAAGAAGAGAGAAATTCTAAGAGTATATTATATTGATTAAAGTAAAATTATACAAAATGAGAAAAGTTGAAGTAAATGACTACATCAAACCAATTTGTATGCATTCACTACTTACTAACTAATATTATCTAATTATCAACTAACGATGTCTTCAATAACCTCCCACAAGTTGGATGATGTTCACAACACTCACAGTTCCAAATAACCAATACAAGTACGACATCAAATCAAAAAAATATCCAAGGAGATGGATAGAAAAATCCATCGGCTAGAATCAAAACCATAGAACAAAAGCTTTACCATCAAGTAAAAGCCACAACCTACCACTTAACTACTTGGGGAAGTAACAATCTAACACTTAACCATCAAGAAGAAGGTTTAACTCAAGACATAACCACTAAACAAAATCTAGAATGCTTAACCACCAATAAGGCATAATCTAACGTCGAAAAAGCCAATAAGGCTTCCAACTTAACCATCAAGAGTAGTCAACCACTCAAAACAGAAGCAAAATATCAATACTTAACCATCCATAGAAGAAACTCATATGAAGTCTTGATGATATGGATTTGAGTGCTTCCATATGAGTTGAAGGATCTAACCAAGTGATATTTTTAAACAAAGTATCAAATAAAGTGGGAAAAACAAACAAGAGAAGATGGAGAACGAAGAAAATAATAGAAATCACCATAATCTATAATGGAATGATAAGATCAAGGAAGAATCACCACAAGAGTGAGAGGCTCTTAATAAGATTCAAATTTGGTTCAAGTAAGAACCCTAAAGAGCATTTCTCTAATCCCACACAAAGTGTTTTTCTCTTTCGAAGTTACCAAATGTCTTATAATTAAAATGCATATATAACCTAGCGTAAAGTGACATGGTGCTTAACTTACACACAACCAATGACATTGTGCCTAAGCTACCAAATGTTTAGGCACACACACAAGTCAACATAATTCCTAATTAAAAGATATGATAATTAAATCCAAAAATTTAAAATAAGTCTTAATATAGTTCTATGACCAAGATATTAACATGATGTGGATCAATCTTATCATAGGTCTTAAGACTAAGAAAATTCATAACTTGTTGCTCCAACTGTGTTTTTAGCTTTTCTAGCCTTCTCTCTAGTCAATGGTTCTTCCACTCCTAGTTCTTGAAGCTCATTAGCCTTCATGTAAGGTTGGTCCATATCATTGCCTTCCTCTTGAAGAGAATTTGTCCTCAAATTTAGCTCTTCATCATGTGCTTCACCTACATCACAAAGATACAAGTCACTCACATTAAATGTAGCACTAACTTGATACTCACCGAGGAGGTCTATCTTGTATGCATTATCATGTATCCGCTCCAACACCTTGAAGAGGCTATCACCCCGTGGTTGGAGCTTGGATTTCCTTAAGAAGCCTTTGGTCTTCTTTACTTTCATATTTACAATCACGTCTTTTTTTATGTGTATCTCATGCATTTTTCAGTCCAAATGGCATCACAACACACTTGTAAGTTCCAATAACACTTGGACTTTTGAATATTTCTTTTGTCACGTCCTCTTCTGCAATAAAGATTTGATTATAGCAAGTGTGTTTGTCTATGTAGCTCAAGAGTTCATGACCAAGAGTAACATCAACTAACATGTCTACAACGGGAATTGGATATTCATCCTTTGGAGTAACTTTGTTTAAATTTTTCTAATCTAGGCAAACATAGAACTTTCAATTTTTCTTGACTACAAGAACTACATTCGACAACCAATTTGCATACCTAGTAGTTTTGATAAATATAGCTTTCTAGAAAATATGGTTAAAGATTCATTTTGGAATTAATCAAGCTTCGACGGTCATATTTCCAAACCATATCTATTAAGGTTTATTTTTTGTAAAGATCTTTGTTGACCTCGCATAAGGAAGATACGCTTAGAAGATTCAAGGAGAATTATTCTCAATAGTAACTATTCGTAGTGATCATGGAGGCGAGGTTGAAAACAAACTTCTGGAAACTTATGTGAAGAGAATAGTATTTTATAGAATTTCTCCTCTCCTAGAACACCTCAATAGAATGGTGTTGTGAAAAGGAAAAATCATACTCTTCAAGAAATGGCTCACACCATGATGCATGAAACGAATGTTGCTAAGTACTTTTGGGCAGAGGCAGTAAATACTACATGTTGTATTTAGAACAAAGTTTGTATCAGACCTATTCTAAATAAGACTCCTTATGAATTGTGGAAAGGTTAAAATCCCAACATTTCTTATTTTCGTCAGTTTAGTTGTGTTTGTTATATTTTGAACTCTAAAGTTAGTCTTGGCAAGTTTGACCCTCGATCACAAAAGTGTACCTTCTTAGGATACATTAAAAGATCTACAACTTCTAGAGTATACAACATGGAGACTCTAATCGTAGAGGAGTCAATACATGTTAAGTTTGAAAACAAGTAGCTTGACCTTAAAAAGTCAAAGTTAGATGAAGTTTCTGCAGGTTCTGAAAATCCAGAGGAAAGAGAAAAAACTAGAGGAAACAGAAAAACCCGAGGAAGCAGGTTAATCAGAGGAATCAGGAAAATTGGAGGAACTGAAGAAAACAACAAAGGATAAGACTGACGACAAAACAAGTAAAGATCCTCTAGAGTCTAGAACTGAATGGAAGTACAAGTCATCTCATCCAAACTCTTTAGTTATTAGGAACTCCAATGATCCTCTAAAGACTATATCAGCTCTCAAGGACACTTCTCTATTTGGTCTTCTCTCATTGATTGAACCTTCCTTTATTGATGAAGCATTGAGAGATTAAGGATGGATTCTGGCTATGCAAAAGGAACTCAACGAATTCATGAGGAATGATGTTTGGGATCTTGTACCCAGACCAGAGGATAAGAAATCCATTGGAGCTAACTAGGTATTCAGGAACAAGCTGAATGAAAAGGGAGAGGTTTTATAGGAACAAAGCATACCTAGTATACAAGCTACAAAACTAATCTTATTCTTCCTTATGCGCTTAGCTATATATATACCTAGTATACTAGCCTAGGTTTCATTATTATTATTATTATTATTATTATTATTATTATTATTATTATTATTATTATTATTATTATTATTATTATTATTATTATTATTATTATTATTATTATTATTATTATTATTATTATTATTATTATTATTATTATTAAATTTCATGGTTACTGATCATTATATATCAAGTTGGGTTATATATAAAACCTATATTTCTAAAATTTTCAACAAAAGTTATGATCTCACTATTTCTCACAAGTCTTAACTTATTATATAATTTATCCTCTCCTACATTTCACAACCATTCAATTCCAATCTCAACACAAGACACCTCACAAGTTTCACTAGAACTAAAAGAGACTTAAGATTGCCTTTTATTATGAAAAAAAATTATAAAAAAAAAAAAAAATCAAAATCACACATAAGAATCTATATGGCACGTAATAGAAACAAACAACTAACATGCATAACCATAATACAATAAGAAAATATCTTTACATAGCATCTCATAATTAAATTAGTATTTAAAATCACTTAAAAATAGTGTATGAAACTTAATGACTCAAAATAGTAGCTAATGTTGTCTAATAAAGTAAATAGATATATGAATAAGCATTGGCGCGTCATCTTTAATCAATTCATTTTAAAAGAATTTACCATGTTTCCCAAAAATAAAAGAAATCACATAAATTGTTCATATTCTAAGAACGACTCATAGAAAACAAATACAAGAATTCAATTACGCTTACTCATTTAAAATTAAAATTCAAAGTTTGTTATTCCTGTAAAAGAAGAAGTATTTTAACACATCCACGTCAAAATAAATAAATAACTCATGCTTAGCAAAACATAACATACACAATCCAATGACCTATGCATGATAACTAATGCAATATGATAAACAACACGCTAACACATAAGCATCATATTCAATTCTTATATTAAATTAATGAAAGCAATTAACAGACATGTTGGTTTGTGAAATAAAACATAATACCAATTCTACAAGTATCAAATACCTGTATTATATATCATATGTAATCAATATTTAAATCTAGCACACACTTTGTAGTTCTACCCACAAGATTGGTTCCTTGGAACTTTATAGAACAACTTAAGGTCTTATTAAAACAATTCGGCCCAATACATCTATATAATACATTTATTTAGTTCTTAAGCATAAGCATCATATTCAATTCTTATATTAAATTAATGAAAGCAATTAACAGACATGTTGGTTTGTGAAATAAAACATAATACCAATTCTACAAGTATCAAATACCTGTATTATATATCATATGTAATCAATATTTAAATCTAGCACACACTTTGTAGTTCTACCCACAAGATTGGTTCCTTGGAACTTTATAGAACAACTTAAGGTCTTATTAAAACAATTCGGCCCAATACATCTATATAATACATTTATTTAGTTTAATCAAATAACTTAAGAATTTACCACTATTAATAAAATACTTATGCCATTACAGGTGTGCGTATCATGATGTACGTCTTACACATGAAACAAAAATTTGCTATTTTCTTTTATAGTAAAAAACTATTTTTTTATCAAACAATTAGATCACTTAAATGTATCTTTGAGTGACAAACATGTTTTAGACTAATCAAACTAAAATTAGAAACCATTCATAACAACGAGTTGTTATTGTTCTTTCATCGACAATAAGTCACTAGGATGATCAATCCCTCTTAAGGTCTTATTAAAACAATTCGGCCCAATACATCTATATAATACATTTATTTAGTTTAATCAAATAACTTAGGAATTTACCACTATTAATAAAATACTTATGCCATTACAGGTGTGCGTATCATGATGTACGTCTTACACATGAAACAAAAATTTGCTATTTTCTTTTATAGTAAAAACTATTTTTTTTATCAAACAATTAGATCACTTAAATGTATTTTTGAGTGACAAACATGTTTTAGACTAATCAAACTAAAATTAGAAACCATTCATAACAACGAGTTGTTATTGTTCTTTCATCGATAATAAGTCACTAGGATGATCAATCCCTCTTACTTATGTAGTCGGTTACTCAGAAAAATAAGAATTGTAATCGTTAAATTCTATAGCAATTATTAAAAGACTTTTAACGCAATCAAAAAGTGTGAAGGCGTCGTCACGTCTTCCACTCCATCACACGTTAGAATTCTTTTAGTTATTACTCACGTATAATAATTAATTGAGCATAGCAATAATAGAAACCTATAAAATAAAAAGAATGACCATTGATAACACAGAACACACCTTTATCAAATAGAAATCATTACTTTCGATTACTCTGATACAAATAAACAAAGATATTTTCTCATTCAAGCAACCATATACAAAGTGTTATTATAATATATATACATATATTTGCACAGATACATGAGTACTTGTATAAAAAAAATGCCCACCGAAATAAAAGATGTATCCATATGTGACCAATAATTTTAACGAACTAAGATCCATAATGAAATAAAAACACAATAACAAATTTAAAGATCAAAAACAATAAACCCCTCTTTCTAACTTTTCAAAACAAAAATGCTACTTAAAGAACTTGGCACGTTGAAAATAGTCCCCAAATTTTTTTTTTCACCTAATTGAAAACCCAAATGCCTTGAAATGTTGCTTTGACTTAAGACAGTGCATCCCTCCAATTCAAAATTCATCATTTGAAGACTCGCTGTAAACTCTGCCTTAAAACTAGTTATACTCTTTGTTCTCAAGACCTACTCTAATGGTAGTAGTAGTATTCTCATGACACTCTAAACAACAATAAATCATCAAGGAAAAAAAATCTGCTACACACTTTCTTTTTAACTTAACAATCACTAAAGTCTCTGAGCAACAATCAACCAAAACAATTATCTACACAACATTTGTTAAATTACTAGCCTATGAATTCTTGGTTATGTTCTCTTTTATAACAACTAGACTCAAACCTAAAATCTATACCTTAACTTCAATTACCTCCTTAAACTCATGACTATGTTTTACTTCCTAAGAGTTCTTACAAAATGTCAACTAGAAAGTCCAACACCTAAAACGTAGAAATTAAGAGTCTGAGAAGATTCTAAAGTAGATAAAAAAAATTAAACAACATTAGGCATATAAACGAACAACCATTTTTATTCAATTGTTTTAAACAAGTTAGAATTATCTGTAACTGAGTTTGTGTAATTATCCTAACCACTTCAAGTTTGATTAAATTCCACCAACACAAAATTTGAAAACACATCAAATATTATATAATATACGATGCAATGAAAGTCACACCACTCAACGTATCTTCACGTTAATTTTACAACATTTTCACATAGCACACAACAAAAGCTCCATAGACATCAAATCAATAATAGTAAAAAAAAAAAATTACACAATTAACAAGGACACAAACCATCTCAATAGACACATCGCCCACACGGTCTGATTGGACAGACCAACTCTAATACCACTAATGTGACATCCTAAACCCAAATTGATATAAAAAGTAAAATGCACTAGTTTTTGAAAGAGATTTGGAACAGTCCAAAAGTAGAGTATAAAAAAAAATTTCTTTTAAAATAGAAGGAGTTTTATTAAACAAATATTGCTGACATAAAAACATGTTCAAAACTTAGGGACAATTAATTTGTATCTTCGAATAAAGGATCGAATATAGCAGAATTGATCAATATAGTTTACAAAACAAAAATTAGTTCGTAACTCGATAAAACACAACGAATTACTCCCACCCAGTATCACCTATCAGGGCATGGATCATCAATCGACAACCTGAAATAACTACGCTCTCGCAAGCGCCAAACACAAGCAACGAGGGGTGAGTTTCGAAATTATGTAACAGTATAAAATACACGAGGAGAACACGCAATTAGTCAAAACAGCACAAATAAAGAGAACATTCAAAAACATAATATCAGAGGTTAATCATATTCAATCACAATAAAACAGTTACAAGGATGAAATGCTATGCATGTCCTATACTCTATACATCATCATTTGGTACCATTCTACTCTGAAGTACTTGGTTAGGAGGCCTGATACTATGCCAATACAAGAGTGGACGGACAATTCATGAATGGCCAAAACCTCATAGATCCCCTCAACTCAACCCGAGACACATATACGCGACGGTCGGGGTACTCTTGTATTGCGCAGTAGCTCCCGGCCTTAGGGAATAACCCACTAATCCACTTAGAAATTCCCCACTAGATGTACCCCCGAGGTCTATCAGTCTTACCTTACAGTTCGACTGTAGCCATCCACGATCAGACTCATTCAGTTGTACTTCCCCAAATCACTAGGTTTGTCAAACCCTCCCTATATGATGACAAAATAATCATAACTCCAAAATCTACAACACATATCTCAGACTTATTCGATCATCACAACTCAATAAGTTTCAGTTTGACTTCACAATATTCATCATTATATATGTATATCAGTCAATCACAATACAACCTCAATATTTGGTTTACACTACTCACAATACACAATCCAATCTTATCGATCGCAATAAAAAATCAAACAGCTGGCACATTCAAATAATATCACAATTTCAGTCAAGTAGCACGAACACTCAAGTACATATCATTCATATAGTAACAATCAACATAACATTTCATAAAATCAGACAGCATGCAATCTTGATATAAATAGATCCACGACAATTCTATAGGTTGCTAAATTATATTTTAGTCCTCACTATTACCGTTCATATTTTATTAATTAATTATTATTACTCAATAGGGCTCAACCGTACGTAGTAAACCCCGGATGAATATCTGGGAATTACGGTATTCCCGTTCATCTCACGTTATTTTATACTCATAAAATCGAACCTCATCTCACCCCTTACCTTGATTGAAGATTTCGCCAAACGAATCTGATCCGCTAATATGTCGCGTCTTCGTCGATCGTCGTCTCTAATAACCCGTGAGAGAATTATAACAACACAACAACCAAATACAAATAAATTACTTACTAAGAATAAATAAATTAATTATCTGTTATTTGTAATATAACCCAAAAAGATATTTAATATCATCAAAACATACATATTAATATAATCAGATTTTTGTTTAAAACTATACAAGATAAAAAGAACTAAATATAACATGCATATATATATATATATATATATATATATATATATATATATAAAGTTTTGATTTTTAAATAGGTAACTGTATATGTCACATGAACTCAGGCAAGCAATATTTAGCTACAACTTATTATTGACTACACTCAATTTTATATTAAAATAAATTAAACCTTAGACTCTATGCCTTATTTTGTTCTCACAACAATTATCCATACGGCAAACTAGACTATATCCCTTATTTTGTTCTCACAGTAATTAGCATAAATTTTATGTTATTAGAAATTGAAATAGTAATAAGTTTATTGTTATATTGATTAAAATAATAAAGTACTAATTCAGTTAATAGGTGTCTCACCAATACAATACAAAAAATTGATAACTGAGTTTACAGGCAAAAGAATAAAACATAATAGAAAAATAAAATGCAACGAAACAGTATGAAAGGAGACAATCTCAAGACAACTTTTATAATTTCCATCAATTCTATAAGATCAAGACTTAGTTCAAAATAGTACAATGAGAATTTACCAAAACATTGAAATATGCTCATCCTAACAACTAATCAACTATACTAATTCCCCCTCTTTTTATTCAGACTAGTGTATATCAAATTGGATGGTAATAATAAAAGTGTACCTGATTGTAGGGTGCAGCTATATGGTATTAGAAAGCATGAGCAGGTGGCGACAGATCAAGCGGCTCTTGGTACAAAACTAATCCTATTCTTCCGTATGCGCTTAGCTATATATATATACCTAGTATACTAGCCTAGGTTTTATTATTATTATTATTATTATTATTATTATTATTATTATTATTATTATTATTATAACAGTCCTAAACCAACTCAATTAGTGCTAAAGTTAGCAGCAACACCCATATAGAAGTTATTACACCACAACAAACACACTTATAGTAATAATTTATCATAATATTACTAAAATATTTTAATAAGAAATCTTGGGCGTCATAATATTAATAAAAGATTTTAATAAAAAATCTAGGGCATCATAATATTATTAAAATATTTTAATACGAAATCTGGGGCGTTACAGAGGAAACAAAAATAGAGAAAGATATCAGAGGAAGTGGAGATGTTAGAGGAAATGAAGACATCAGAGGAAACAAAGATATCAGAGTCAAGTGAAGTCAAAGGAAGTCAACGCAATATTTAGACTCTAGTTATTACATGCATTATTGTGTGCGCCCATCTGCCTCCAAAGATTTGCCTCTAAAGCATTTGCTAGTGTGCCTTTAAAGCTTCTGCGCGTCTGCCTCTGTTTAGTGTGCCTCTGAAGTTTGAAGCATGCCTTTGTAGCGCCTACTACAGTAATTATGAAGCTTCTATTTGAGTTGCCTCTGAAGCTCTTGTTCCGCCCGCTCTGATGATTGCAACTTGCTCCAAGATGCTGCCACTGATACACAACATGCTCTAAAGATGCCACTAATTCTAAGTCATGCAGTTCTAACTCTGCCTCTGACTACCTGAACCAAGCAACACAATATTTAACTTCGGAGATCAACTTATGTTCTGAGGAAAAAAGTCAACGCTCTGATGAAGACTGAGTCGTTTCATAATTCTGATGGTCCAAGAGCATATTCTAATTTGTTCCCACTACTCTTAAACATGCGTATGAAAGTAGATGCAAGGTGAATTAATTTCAAGCGCTATCTGGACATTCTCGCAAAGGATCATTTAAGATTTGGCTGTGGATTCATTTTGGAATTCATCAAGCTTCAACAGTCATATTCCCAAACTGTATCTATCAAGGTTTATTTTTTGTGAAGATCTCTGTTGAGCTCGCGCAAGGAGATACGCTCAGAATTTTTTTGGGATGGTATTGAAACCCTAATTCATGCTATATAAAGGTATCCATTATGAAGAAGAATACACAACACATCAACTCGTAAAATCTTACGAACTCAAAATTCTCTAAGTATTTAGAATTCATTATTTCAGTTTTAGCCAAGGCACTCGTTCAACTTTATATTACTTAGTGCTTAGTGCTTTGTTTTAGTGTGAAGTTTATTGCAATCAACCAGTAGGGGCTATAATGCCTCAATGACTTGTAGGTTTTCAAGTTGGAAGTTGCGAAGACTTGACTTGTATAATCAAGGTGTTGTAGTGCCTCAATGGTATGTAGGTTTCAGGCTAGAAGTTGAGAAGACTGACTTGTAGGGTCAGGTGCTATAATTCCAATTTGAATTAATGGATAAATCCTTTTGTGTGAGGGGACTGGACGTAGCTGTCGCGCTGGTAGTGTACCAGTATAAATTTAGGTGTTTCTCCGTCTGCCTTATTAATTAATTTTATTGTTGCCTCCGATTTGTTTATCTGTTCTAAGTATCCCGAATCAGAATTTTGAAAAGAACTATTTAATAAAGGAAAACACAATTCAACCCCATCCTCCTTCTCATGTTTTTGCACTTTCAGAAATCATTTTATTAAATACGTGGCCTAATCTAGCATGCCAAAGATTAGAAGATAAATTGGAAACGTTAAAGCAAGAATTTGTTGGAACCAAGTTGGTTTTACATTTAGAGTTTTGATGTTAACAAAAGTATTTTATGAGAATAATATATTTGACTTCAAAGAGTATGAAAGAAGATTCATGTTTTTGAAGAAAATCTAAAATAAGATTTGATTCAAATTTATAATTGAAGAAAATCTTAAATAAGATTTAATTCAAAATTATAATTGATGAAAATCTAAAATAAGATTTGATTCAAATTTATAATTGAAGAAAATCTTTGACCAAGTTGAAAATAAAATATGGTCAAGATTTGAAGAAGATTTGATCAAGATTTGAACAATATTTGATCAATATTTAATGAAGATTTGAAGAATATTTGATCAACATTTAATGAAAATTTGAAGAATATTTGATCAATATTTAATGAAGATTTGAAGAATATTTGTTTTGAAAAATTTACAAAGTCAATCTACACAAAATAGGAACAGAATCAATGTGAAGAATTTACAAACTCAATCTACACAAAATAGAAATAGAATCAATCTGAAGAATTTACAAAGTCAATCTAAATAAAATACAATTCATAATTAAACAAAGACTAAATTGAAGCCCAAATTTTCACTATAAATAGACACCAAGGCTGAAGGAGAAAAACATCAAAAAAGTAGAAAAGAGTAAAAGAACTCAAGCTCAAGATTCCAAATTCATCGTAGAGTTCAAAGAGAGAAACACTTGTTCGAATGAAAAATATTTTCTGAGTGTTCTTTTCTTAGAGCGTGAGAGTTATTATTATTATCAGCTTTGTTAGAAGCAACTACTCAAATTACAATTTTTTGTATCTAACCCGACAGTAGTTTAGTTCCTTCTTCAATCTGGGTTGTTAGGTTGTTAGGAGAAGACATGGCTTGTAGGGCCAAAGTGGTTAGTTCCTCAAAAGTCTAGGGTTGTCAGACTGTTTGGGAAGACTGACTTGGAAGATCAGGTGCTTTGTAATTCAAGGTATTTGAATTAGTGGATTAAAGCCTTCCGAACGAGGGGGCTGGATGTAATCAAGTTAATGGTGAACCAGGATAACGCTATGTGTCAAATTATTTATGTTTTCATTGTTTGCTATTTTGAATCCGATTGCTTCTTATCGAAGTATTTCATAAAAACCAACCAACCTTTATCAAATTAGCAAAAAGTTATCAACTTTGGCAAACACAATTCAACCCGCGTTCTCGTGTTTGCACCTTCAGAATCTGCAATATGAATATGAAAAGTATTACACTTGAGACAATTTTGACAAATCATTAATGTTTCAGGGAGCGACCATACTAAGGGAATCAAAAGCATACAGGCAAATCTTAAGCCTCCCTTCTAGTAAATTTTTGTTAGTTTTCTAACTTTTGACATAACAAAAATTGGTATCAAATTTAAAGTAGACATGATTATCATGAGCAAATTTTGACACACTTAGCAAAATTTTAGATATAAAGGGAACATGCAGCAAATTTTTAAGAATCACAGGGTTAGATGAATATTGAGGAACAAAAGAGGAGATACCAATGTGTTGAATGAATGTGGAGTCTCCATTTGCTGCTTTAATTCTTTTGTAACCATTGTAGGCAGATTTATTGAAGATGTTGTTAGGATCATTGGTGATGTGATTAGTAGAACCCAAGTCTGGATAGCATGTTGGGTCGTACAATGTTTCAGGAACTTCCATTAGGGCAGAAATTGAGTTAGCTTCATTTGTAGAACCATCATTAGATTGTTTGGATGTTGAGGGGTTTGAAGATTCTTGAAGTTGTTCATCCTAATAGCTGATTGCTGAATGACCTAATTTCTCTCACAATCGACACTGAATTCATCCTCCATAACGGCCAGATCCTCCCCCTCGATTACCAAATCTTCCATTTCTTCTTCTAATATTGCAAAGTCCATACCTCCGCGATTAATAAAGAAACCTTTGTTACCTTGACTTCGACCGCCTCTGAATTGTAGTGATTGCATGAAGTTTGCTTGGAGTTTTGTACTCCAAGAGTGTCGATCTTCTTTGGTTTGTCAATTCTTTCTTCCATGGCCATGAGAAGGGCCTCAATATCCATTGTTGTGTACTCATCAGTACGAGACAAAACAGATGCTACAATAGAGTAATATTCTCTCGGAAGTCCATCAAGAATGACTTGAATATGCTATTTTTCATCAATTGGAGAGCCAACAGTTGTGAGGGTAGCAACAATATTTTGGATTGATTGAAAATAGATTACCTGTTTTCTTGGAATTTCTGAGTGCATGTATTTTTGAGTTGGCTAACCTTAGCCCTGGTTTGAGAGGCAGAGAAGGTTTCAAGATTTCTCCAAATCTAAAATGCATGACTGCAGTTTAATTAATATTCGTGTGTGTAGAGTGGGGGACATTTAAGCAAGAAGCCATGTTAACACAATTTGGTCTTGTTGCTCCCAAGTTTCAAATTCTTCATTGATGAATTGCTTCGGTTTGCCTCCTTCCGTAGAAAAATCGGTATATTTTTTTCGGCTGGTTGTTTCCATGTGAGAAAATTTGATAGAAACAGGAAGAGAAAGTTGTGGTGAATGGTCGCCATTGACAAGGAAAGGAATTGTTTGGATTAACAATAGTTTTATCAATATTATGATACCTCATAAAATTGATGAATACTTACTTGATATCTAAAGCCTAAGTAACTAACACAATGATATAAGTTAATTAAACAAGTTGTGGTGACTTGGTCATATATTTGATTCTATTCCCTTTAAGAGATAATGAAGGAAAGCTTTTTTCAATCGACAAAATGATTTCCCATCAAGATAGTATCAACTCTATCTTCAAAGTTGACCAAACTCCGATATTTCTACAAAATCCGAAAATAAATTTTTCAATGTCATTCATATTAATACCACCTAACAACAGCACTGTTTAATACTAGAGTAGTTTTTCTTAACGATGGTATTTTTCTTGTTAATTCTGTTATATATTGTTTTACAACTTTTTCCTATACACATATTTTTTTTAAATTTCTTTTATATAAATAACCACGGTATTTATTCTAATAACTGGAGGTAGAATTTTTAATATGCTACGTAGCCTGTCTCATTTAATCAAAAATTTAGACTGGTTCAATGATAATTCCTACTAATATAAAAACATTGCGTGAAATCTGAACCAAATCATATTTACCAAATGCTCTCAATTAATAAATCAGAAACAAATTATAAATATAATATTTTGATTTTGTTCATGAAACATCCATACATGAATGGTAACATACGGTTATTACTTTCCTTGTATGCTTCTAAATCCAATCCTTTAATAATATTACTCAATGGATTCTAAATAAAATAGAATGTTTCTTAATATATTTTAAGAACAAAACAATATCTTCCCTATTCTGTTTTAATTTATATCCTTCCTTTAATGGAATCCTTAATTAAAACTAAAATTTCGTTTTTCTTATACAATAATACAATTATACCTCTCTCTAATAAATTTTCATCATAGAGACTAAAAAAAATCACACTCAAATTGTTTTCAATCTGAAAAAGGGTCAAAAAGAGAAGATGAACATGCATCTATTGAAAAAGTGCTTGGTTCAAATCCGGTTTGTTTTTCTAATCACATCTTTTATTTTTTGTGTGTCACTACTTCTTCTAGATTATTATTATTTAGCTACAAGTTATAGTGGAATCAAATTCTTTCTTCTCAATATGGATAATGCAAAGCATCATGTAGAGATAATTACACCTTCAAATTTTTCTCCCAATCTTAATGAAACTACATATGCACCAATGTTCATCAAAGAAAATCACACAAAGACAATAGTTGCTACACTCCATGATGAAGGGAATAGTACAAAACATATTATTAATCCCCCTCCTTTGAGTAAAGAAAAAGTTGAAGTATTCACAAAAGTGCCTACAAAAAAATTGGATCCATGTTTAGGTCAATATATCTATGCTTATGATCTTCCTAGTAGATTCAATGAGGATTTGTTAAAGGGGTGTCACTCTCTAATGAAGTGGGAAGATATGTGCCCTCATTTAACAAATTTAGGTTTAGGACCTAAGATTACTGAGGAACCAAATGGAAATGTTCTTTCAAAGAAAAATTGGTATGCAACAAATCAATTTTCACTTGAAGTAATTTTCCACAACATAATGAAGAATTACAAGTGTTTAACCAATGATTCATCATTGGCTAGTGCAATATATGTGCCCTACTATGCTGGTCTTGATGTAGGTCGATATCTATGGGGTGGATTTAATGTTTCAATTAGAGATGAATCACCAAAAGCATTAGTGAAATTTTTGGGACAACAACCTCAATGGAAAAGAATGTTGGGTAAGGATCATTTCATGGTTGGTGGAAGAATTGGTTGGGATTTTAGAAGAAAAAGTGATGAAAATGAAGATTGGGGAACAAAGTTAATGTTTTTACCACAAGCAAGTAACATGTCATTTTTACTAATAGAAGCATGTGGTCTATATGATAATGAATTTCCAATTCCTTATCCAACATATTTTCATCCTTCAAGTGATGATGAAATTTTAATGTGGCAAAACAAAATGAGAAAAATGAAAAGGCCTTACCTTTTCTCATTTGTTGGTGCTCCAAGGCCTAATTCAACATCTTCCATTAGAAATGAGCTTATGAAACAATGTGAAACTTCAAAAAGTTGCAAACTTTTTAGTTGTTACAATAGTCATAATAGCAAAAAACATTGTGGTGATCCTG
Source organism: Cicer yamashitae (assembly GCA_037974755.1). Taxonomy (NCBI): domain Eukaryota; kingdom Viridiplantae; phylum Streptophyta; class Magnoliopsida; order Fabales; family Fabaceae; genus Cicer; species Cicer yamashitae. The sequence goes on from JBBPBQ010000004.1 coordinate 36,523,575, forward strand.
TTGATGTTATGGAAGTTTTTCAGAATTCAATTTTTTGTTTGCAGCCACCAGGTGATTCATACACAAGGAGATCAACTTTTGATTCAATTTTGGGTGGTTGCATTCCTGTTTTCTTTCATCCACAATCAGCATACAAACAATATTTGTGGCATTTTCCTAAGAATTATTCTAGTTGCTCTGTTTATATACCTGAAATTGATGTCAAGGAGAATAGAGTAATGATTAATGAAACATTGTTTAATGTTTCCAAAAGTCATGTGTTGGCAATGAGAGAAGAGATTATTGGACTTATTCCAAAGATTTTGTATCGTGATCCAAGTTCTAGATTAGAGAAATATGAAGATGCTTTTGATGTAGCTGTTAAGGGAGTTCTTGGAAGAATAGAAGCAATAAGAAGAGATAATAGAAGCAACTAAGATACAGAAGTTGATGCTCTTTTCACATTATTTTTTGTACTTGGAAGCTATTGTAGGTTTTTTTACAATTGCATTTAATTTCATTTGTGTATTATTTTATTTTATTTTCAGAATGGCCGCATTCTTTTGTGTATTTCACTTCACAATATCAAAATATTTCAATTTTTTTATTAAGATTTATATTTATAGGAACAACTATAGAGACTAATTTCTTTTAGTCTTATAGATCGAATGGACTGCATGCAAATTTTTTATAAGAGTTTTAATAATGGTGCATCTCCAATCTCAAATTCGAATTAGAGACTTTGATTAAGCATTCTATCTAAAGACTTTTTAGTATCTTTATAATAAATATGTCAACAATTATAGATGTATTTTTTTTATATATTAAATTTAAAATATTTTATATATTGAAAAATCAAGGCCCAATATGGGCTACGTCAGAAATAAAATAGGGGTCCAAAGAGATGAGTAACTCTTTTATCAACACTATTTTGTGATTATTATTAGACTTAGTTATAAATTTGATCCCTTTATCTTTACTAATTCTTAGAATTAGTTTTCATATTTTAAAATTTGACTTTTAAATTTTTCAACAAACACTAGTGATATGATATATTTTAAACGAAATAAGATATGATATAATGACGTTGACGGATTAATACTTATAAAAATAAAATAAAACACTCCAATGTTCAAAAACTTTAGTTTCAATTTTAAAAATGATTCATTTTTGTAATTAGATTATTAACATATAAATAATTAATTTATTCAGATGGTTCAATATAATAAAATTATATGTCACGTGAATTAAAAAATATTATATTATCATTATTTTTACATATAATGGAAGGATCAAAACGATCAAGTAATAAAATAGAAAATCAAATTTTAAAAACTAGTGAAAATAAAAAAGATTAAATATGTAATTAAGCCTTATTATATAATAGGTTGCAATTTTGACTTGACGTCAAAAAAGAAATTGACTTGACGTCTAGAGAAAAGCATAGAACATGCATTCCTCTTTTTGTTTAATCATCTTTGACTATCAATTAATGGTGGGAATACATTGGCTAGTAATTTGATCCACCTCGAATTGAAGAAAAATGCTTCAAATTAACTCTTTTCTCCAACTCTGGTTTTCTTAGTCAATCAAACCAGCCATTATTATCAGCATAACTGCCTCAGACTTATCACTTTAATCAGTAATTCATGGTTGAAAATAGTTATATCACAATCATAATATGTGCATATACTCTTATTTCAGTAATTTATGTTATATAATAATTTTTTATAAACAATTTTAAGAAAAAGTACAAAAATAATTAGCAATTTTATTAGCAATATAATATATATTCGCATGCTTTATATTAGTAACTAGTGTAGAAGCCTGTGGTACTGCACAGGGAAAAATTCAATTACAAATATTTGATAAATAATAAAATATTGTAACTAAATTAAAGATCAATTAGTGTCACCATAAATATCTCATATAAACAACATGATGAAACTACATAATTATTTGTATTGAAATTATTGATCAACATAATATTAAATCCCTATTATTCTAAGTTAAGGTAATACGAATATTTAATTATAAAATGAAAAAGATATATTAAATTTGCAAAAGAGTTCGGAAATTTGAGGGTATAGAAAACTGATGAGTAACTATTTTGAATTGTAAGTGGGGAAAGAGTGTGTCTTGATCGTGCTAAGGGTGGATTAGGAGTGCGAAATTTAGGTTTTTCTAATGTGGTATTGTTGGACAAATGGATATGGAGACTTAAAACTAATAAGGCAGATTATGGTTTAAGGTTTTTTCTTGTAATTGTGGGAGTGTCAATGTGGAGGTTTGTTATAATACTTTTTTGGCCTCGCTGTGGTGGAAGGACATTAGGAGTGTGAAGGTTGGTGGTGGGGCAGAAGGGGGAATTAGTTTTCAGAAAATATAGTGAGAAGAATAATTAATGGAGATGATACAAATTTCGCCATTTCTTAAAAACACTTTGATTTCTTAACCAAAAACACACTCTTTATCAAATCATTCAACTTACGATTATAAAGCAGATTTAGTAAAATGAAGTTGAATCATAAAGAACTTAGATTAGAGTAACACAGAGAAAGGAAAAACAATGATTTTTATACTAGTTCACAACCAACTGTTGCTACATCTAGTCCTCCCATTATAGAGTGATTTTGCCTCAATACAATCGAGGACTTTGTAGAACGAAAAACATAACAAAGGGGGTTAGTGAGAAGGACCGTAAAGTTCATTGGGTTAAGTGGGATAGAGTGTGTCTTGATCGTGCTAAGAGTGAATTAGGAGTGCAAAATTTAGGTGTTTTTAATGCGGCATTGTTGGGCAAATGGATATGGAGACTTAAAACTAATAAGGCAGATTATGGTTTAAGGTTTTTTCTTGTAAGTGTGGGAGTGTCAATGTGGAGGTTTGTTATAGTACTTTTTTGGCCTCACAGTGGTGGAAGGACATTAGGAGTGTGAAGGTTGGTGGTTGGGTAGAAGGGGGGAATTAGTTTTCAGAAAATATAGTGAGAACAATAAGTAATGGAGATGATACAAATTTCGCCATTTCTCAAAAACACTTTGATTTCTTAACCAAAAACATGTTCTTTATCAAATCATTCAACTTACGATTATAAAGCAGGTTTAGTAAAATGAAGTTGAATCATAAAGAACTTAGATTAAAGTAACACATAAAGAGGAAACACAAAGATTTTTATACTAGTTCAAAACTAATTGTTGATACATCTAGTGCTCTCATTATAGAGAGATCTTGCCTCAATACAATCGAGGACTTTATAGAACGAAAAACATAACAAAGGGGGGTTTGATTTGTGTTTCAAATTAAAAATCGTTTTAATAAGATTAAAACAAAGTGATGAAAATAGAATAGATAAATAGAAACACAAAACAACAAAGTAAATTTATCCTTATTCACCACAAACATGGTTGCTATGTCCAATCCCTTTAATCTAAATGATTTAATCCACTAATTCACCAACTGAATCACACTTCCACTAAACACATGTTAGTCAAACTTACTGTGTTCAACTATTCTCAACCTTCGAGCTTAGTACAGCCAACTTGTTGAGGAATGCATCCTCTACTAGGCTAGGTTACAAAAACAAAAGGTTTAATGGTTTTTGAATAACTCTCATAAGAGGGTGTTTACAAAGTTGTATTCTCAAAAGAAAAAAAAAAACTATTTCTCAGTAATTAGACAAACAAAAGAGAAAGACGGTTGTATTGTGTTTATTATGGTACATTGTTCTATTGTTGTTGTATATGTTTTTAATGAGGATTGCACATCCTTTTATAGAGAGCATTAGGGTTTCTGGTCGTTCTCATGATTGCAAAAAATCAGCATGAATCATGATCTTCTGTATCAAATCTTTCAAAGATTGATTCATCATTAAAGCTTGTCCTAAAATATTCCTTGTAATTGATTTTGTGTATCTTGATATGGAAACAGCAAGAATAGAGGATATCATGATCAGAGTATGTCGCATAGTCCTTGATCCATTGTCGCTCATGGGTCAAATACGAGTAATAAAAACGTAGCATAAGGTAACAACTTAAGTCCTCTCGCAATGACTTTTGACAATATTAACCAAATTCAACCCTATGTGAATTATGTTTGTTTGACTGGATTAAGCATCCCAGTAATCGATGTATTATAGTTAACGATCAAGTGTCGAAAAACTACAATTAATTAATTTATAAACTGAATTTTGTCAAACCAAGTTATCAATTCTATTGGCATTCAAATTATGCAATCAGAAAACAATATAATTGAGTGAAAATGAATAGAATCATCAACGTGAAATTAAAATTATAAAAATAAACCTCAAGGTCTTAAGGAAATTCTGAAACCGTGGATTTATCGTAGAATTTAGCCTTTCATCAGAAATCCACAAAAGAAGGTTATTGTTTTATTTTTTCCAAATAAAAAAAAACTATGTATTGTATCTAAGTAACTGAGTCCAAAAGCAAAACCCAGACTTACTAAAAAAACAAAATATATAGTACTCATTTTGGGCTCTAAAAGCTCTAGGGCGAAGAACAAATGGCCCAATACTAAATATTATTAAAAAAGCTCAGGTAACATAATCAGCATTTTTGACCAAGTAAAGTATCGATTTGGGCTTTTGCTCCAACATAAAAGTTGTAACTCTTACTCCTAGCTTTCCAGCGCCTGCTTGCACATGTCAACCTGATATTCATAGCTCAAGCTATGGCCTGTAGAGAAAGCAAGGATCAAAATGTAAATAATTACATTAAAACTCAATTATGACCCAAAGTTTAGAAACTTGCTCAAAAAAACAAATCTTAGGCTGAAAAGGGCTTCAAAAATGTCAAAGTTCAAAGCTAGAAACATGTGCCAAAATGCATTGATTAGTCATTCGGACAAATAAGAGATTTACGGTATTGAGCAGATGATACACAAATTGGTCTTCTTCATAGTGTTGACCTTTTCAGAGCTTGTCGTATTAGAGGGATTATTTCCATCAAAGCATTTACTATCGTTAGTGTTCACTTTTTATCAAAGTGTTGACTTTTTCAATGGACGACGATCAGATGCTAGATGAGATTATCAGAGGCAGATAATCGAAGGTAGAAGTAAACACATGCTAGTTGTATGCATCATAGGCAAACCAATCAGAGCATTGCTTGTATTAGATAGAGTCACCAGAGACGCGTTTCAGAGCGCGTTCACCAAACATAGAATACGGAAGTCATAGTAGAGTCTTGGTGTTTCTTTAACATGGATCAAAGATCAGAGGATGTAGCGAAAAGTCATATAAAATACATTATCTAGGAACTACACACTTAAACAGAACATTGGTGCTTTAAATTGTTCCCACAAAATTGTTAGTAACTTTCTGGACCGAGTCTTTTAGGATTTTAGAAGGTGCAAGATGATGGAACCAAGATGGTTTTGTAAAACAATTCCTTGTTATTTTTGTTGATAACAAAATGTTTTTTGTGAGTACAATTTAATGTACTAATGTTCTAAATTAAGTGTGCAGAAAAAATAGAACAAACAGGTACATTCAAGACCCATGAAAACTCAAAGGAAACGGGTAAAAATCAGAGGAAACAGGAAAAATCATGGGATACAACAGAATCAGAGGAAAACAACAGAATTAGAGGAAATGCAAAAATCAAAGGAAGCAACACAATGAAAGGAAGCATGCCTCTAATACGTGTGACTCCGCTTCTTCTAATGTGCTTATGTAATATTTAACTCTGAAGCACTAAGTCTGGCAAAATAATTCTGATTTTAATATTCGATAATTTCTTATATGTTGCCTATGCCTCTGAAGAAAAACAACATAAACAGATTTTTATTTCTGCCTCTAATACTTCTAACTCTGCTTTTGATATCAATACACTCCAAACTGACACCAACTCTGACAAAAGTCAATGCCTCTGATGAAATTCTGGAAGTTGTGTATGACTCTGAAAGTTGTGAATGACTCTGAAGATGTAATTCTGATGAAATCTAGAGGATTTCATATCAGACTATGAAATAGGAAAATATTGCCTCTAATCCTAATATTGGCAATCTTGCCTCTAATACGGATTCTGGAAGATGTCAAAGTTCAGAAAAAGACTTTAAAAAATAACAAAAAAGTTTCAGTCGGTTGCTTACCAAATTGTACCGAATGGAAATACTAGCTAAATATTTTTTATAATTGGTATAAACAATTTTCAAAAGGTTCATCACTGACAACTACAACAAAAAATTTGAAATTTGTAGTAACGGTCAAAATTGAAACAACACAGAAATGCACTGGCTCAAAGTAACGATTCAGAAAAGAAAAAAATTGAAACAAGACAATGTTTCAATCTATTATATATATTTAAAACAAACTCCATGCCACCTCGTAGTAATTCTTCCACGTGTACAAACATATTCCACCTCAGCAAAAATGCTGATGTGTACGCTCCCGTTAGAGAGCTTTCTTGTGCATTGTGTTTCACCACATTTTTTCTCTACTTAGTTTCTAAATATTTTTTTTCCTCTTTTAATCCTTCTAATCCCTAATTTTTTTTAAACGCTTTCTCCTTCATCTTAATAACTCCAACAGTTTCTTCAATTTTTTTTAAACGCTTTCTCCTTCATCTAAATATCCTCCAACAGTTTCTTCTTTTCGATTCTAATGTATTCACTTTGTCGCTAAGATCCTCCAATTGTCTCTGCTTCCTCATCCTCTTCGACGTCCCTCTGCGGTCAAAAAAAGTGGTAACGTCCCTCCGCGGTCAACTTCTGCTTCCTCATCCTCGACTGTCTGGCCCATTCACGATTCACAATCATCCTCTCAGTCCAAAAAAAGTGGCCACGACCCTCCGCCGTCCGCTTCTGCTTCGTCATCGTCGACCGTCTCGCCGATTCACAATTTGAAATCATCTTCTTCGACGTCTCTCTGCGGTAACTCTTTGAAATCGTGAAATCTTACCTAGATTATTATCAAATTGTATACATAAAACAAACCTCCAAATCTATTTTGTTGTCATCTTATTATGCAATTTTTTTATAAATTTTTTTTTTTATATTATTATGCATTTCTCATTACTTTCAATCCTCCTTTCACGTTCATACACAATTACGTCCCTATGCGGTAACTCTTCGAAATCGTGAAATCTTACCTATATTATTGTCAAATTGTATACCTAACACAAACCCCCAAATCTATTTTGTTGTCATCTTATTATGCATTTTTTTTATAAATTCTTTCATAATATTATTATCCATTAAAACCTCCAAATCTATTTTGTTGTCATCTTATTATGCAATTTTTTTATAATTTTTTTGTTGTTGATATTATTATGCAATTCTCATTACTTTCAATTTATGTCAATCAATTTATATCCATCATCCTTTCACGTTCATACACAATTACGTCCCTCTGCGGTAACTCTTCGAAATCGTGAAATCTTACCTACATTATTATCAAATTGTATACATAACACAAATCCCTAAATCTATTTTGCTGTTATCTTATTGTGCATTTTTTTTATAAATTCTTTTATAATATTATTATGCATTTCTCATTACTTTCAATTTATGTCAATCAATTATATGAGTAATATTTTACGTTATAAATCCTCCTTTCACGTTCATTAACTATATTTATAATACATAAAATATTACTTATAAATCTTATGAAATTAATTAATTAATGTCCGCGCAACGCGCGGGCCATAATCTAGTTCAATACTAAAGCAACGCATATGTTCCATAATTGATAACAAGAAACGACACCATAATTGAAATTGAAAAATCTTACAACAATTCTCATCAAACTACTTTGCAAAAATTGAGAAAACGGGAAAAGTTAAGTCTAGACAGAATTGAAGAACAACATCAAACACTTTGAAGAAATTCTAGACTTGGAATATTCATTATTTGTTTATTAAGCACTTGTACAAACACATATCCTCTCATTGAGAGTTAAACACAAACCAAACAAACACTTTTAAAGTGAAAAGTTCTAGAGGGATGGTGGAGGTGGCAAGTTCAAATTGAAAAAAAGGTGAGGGAGGAACAGACGAGTCTTCTGAATATGTATTAGAAACTAAGTCAATGATGATTTGACTTGCTTTCCCAACTTCTTGGTGCAATGGATTCGCAAGCCTTGGTGAGGTAGGGTCTAATGTAGGGATGCAGAGGGTATGTGTTTGTGTGTAGAACGAAAAGAACACAAGAAAAGGGGATTTGAATTTTGTTTTTAAAAATCTTTTTACGTGGAAATACAAAAGTAAAGATAGTGGAACAAGTAGAGGAAATATCAACAGACCACCTCTGTTTGATGGAGAACGTTTTGAGTATTGGAAAGACAAGCTGAGAAGTTTCTATATTTCACAAGATCCTGAACTCTGGGACTTGGTGGAAGATGGTTATATTGCTCCGAAGAATAAAGATGGTATTGAAATTCCAAGAAAGGAGATGAATGCTGATCAGAAGAAGATGTACAAGATGCATCATAAGTCCAGAACATTCATGATAAATGCAATCACCTTCAAGGAGTTTGACAAGTGCACCAACAAAGAGACAACAAAGAGTATTTATGATAGTCTGATTCTAACCTATGAAGGAAGCAAGCAAGTTCAAGAAGCAAAGGCCAACCTCTTAGTCAAAAAGTATGAGTTGTTCAAGATGGAAGAAGATGAAGACATTGAAACAATGTTTTCCAGATTCCAGACCCTGGTCTCAGGATTAAAGGTACTTGAGAAGAGTTATACTACTACTGATCATGTGAAGAAAATTCTTAGGAGTCTGACAAGTAAATGGAGACCTAAGATAACTGCCATTCAGGAAGCAAAAGATCTGAATACTCTAAAGCTGGAAGAATTAATCAGCTCTCTTAGATCACATAAAATTGAGCTTGAAGAAGATGAGCACAAGAAGAAGAAGACTTTGGCCTTGAAATCTAAGCAGAAGAAGGTTCTAAAGGCAACATCAGATTCAGAGGATAGTGATTCAGATAATCAGAATCTGAACTCAGAGGAAGAGGAGATTGCTTTCATAACCAGAAAAGTTCGAAAGATGTGGCACAACAGAAAGAAGAAATTTCCCCAAAGATATTCCAAGCAATCCAACAAAGGAAATGATGATAAAAGCATCATCTGCTATGGATGCAATGAACTTTGACATATCAAGTCAGAATGTCCAAATATGGAGAAAGGAAAAAGGAAAGATTACAGACCCAAGAAGAAGAGTTTGATGGCTACATGGGATGATTCTGAGGAATCCTCTAACGATGAACAAGACGATTTAGCTATGATGGCTCATACCAACTCTACCTCTGGATCCAACACAGATTATGACTCTAGAAGTGAATCAACAGATGAAGAAACTGAGGTATTTTCTGAATTTACTCGATCTGATTTAATTATTGCTATAAACGATTTTTTAAATATTAATCACAAATTGTCTTTAAAACTGAAAACACTTAGGAAAGAAAATATTAATCTAATTGAAAATGTTAATGTTTTAAAGAATCAAAGTACTGAATTTAAAATAGAAAATACAAATCTGAAAACTGATATTACTGAACTTAATATAGAGAATGCACATCTGAAAACTGATATTACTGAACTTAAGACAGATAATGCAACTCTGAAAACTGATATTATTGAACTTAAAACAGAAAATGCAAATTTGAAAACTGATATTGCTGAACATAAGGCTGAAAATCTAACTCTTAAAAGTAATTATAGTTCAACATCAATTGAAAATACCATATGTAACTCTGATAAGCATGAAGAAGTATTTCAAGATTTTATTGATAATGGAATGGAAAGAAGCAAGTTTGCATCTATGATTTATGGGGTTAGTAGGAATGGTAAAAGAGGAATAGGATTTCAAGAAAAAGTAATTGAATCTAAGTTTATTCCCTCTGATGATTTATGTATTATTTGTTATAAGAAAGGTCACACTAAAATATCTTGTCCTATGTTAACCATATGGAAAGACAAGATATGTATCCATAATTGATGTATCCATAATTGATGGCGTATGTATTATGAATTTTATCGATGAATATATGTTTGAGTATGCTTTGTGAAAAGATTGAAAAATCATTAGTGTTAAATGAGTATTAAAAAAGGGGATTCTTTTAATAGCTGCATTTACTTAATGGTTGTGGTGAAAAGAGTCAGAGCATATACATTTCATAATACATGGTAACCGCGATGGGCCATGGTGATAGTGGTGACCGGATGGGCCACAGGATGATGCCATGTGAATTGTTGGTTCATCTTATCCTTGCGGGGATTTTCGCGTCGTGCTGATCTGTGAGAGATTGCACTCTTGTAAGTCGTGCTGATCTGTGAGCGATTGCACGCATAGAAAATTGTGCTGGTCTGTGAGAGGCTGTACGATAGTAAATCATGTTGATCCGTGAGAGATTGCACCTTGATAATTAGTACTGGTCTGTGAGAGGCTGTACAATTATGATTTACGCCCTTTCGATGAGGGTTTTGGTTTGGAATTCCGGAATCATGTGCATTGGCATATCCGCATTGCATTAAGGTGCTTGGCACGCGAGTCATGTTTGATATACTGTGATGACTGTATATACATACTCGATTGTGGTTTCTAATTGTGCCGTATTTTATGAGTGTTATTGATTGACTTTATGTAGTAAGCGGGGAATGATATCGAAACATTTTCAAAACTAAAATCCTGCCATTTTCACAGTTGTATTCGGATACAAGGATGCTGTATTCGAATACGACAGTGCAGTTTGGTTAAAAATTTCATTTTTCAACTTTGATTATGCATGTGTGGCATATGAAAACTCTTTCTAGATGTATGCTAAGTTGAAAGGTTATTTTGTGCATTTAAAATTTAAATGCTATGTGATATTTGTTAATTTCGGTTGGTGACCTTCACAATTATTGTGGTAATCTGGGCTTTGCCCTCAGATGAGAATCAGGATCGTCCTACCAGTTAGTACTCTGGAGATGGGAATAGAGTTAGACTTACCTGACCACTACTATGTCAGAAGGATTTATGCGGGGCGCGTGGAGATCACCTGGGTTATAGTTTTTTTTGTAGCATGATCAGATTAGATGGCTGTATAGGGGCTAGATGTCTATCTGTTGTGGTTGTATTTATTTCATTCTGAAAAACTGTACCTATACCATATATTGTCAGCTTGACTTTTATTTTGATGGGTCCTTGTACCACTTTTTTTTTTTGATGTGACGTGGGGAAGTTAAAATTCTTGGGGCAGTGCTTTTGTACAGGTGTCTGCCGAGAATACCCCAGGGGTATGAGCTACGTTGGATAGGTCTCATAGCCTAGGTGTATTTTTCTGTTTTAAATATTTTGGATATTCATTTCAAAACCGTTTCCTTGTTTGTAATTATTGTTGACTTTTGTCGTTGTGATACGACTTAAATATTTTATCCAAAGGTATTTCTCTCTATATTATGAATTTGAATTTGTTTTAAAAAAAATCGGGCTGTTACAGTTCACCACCAATACAGTAGCTATGTTCAATCCTTTCAATCTGAAGGATTTAATCCACTAGTTTATCATTGAATCAAACTTACACTTGAACACCTACTAGTCACATTGTGTGTTCAATCTTGTCAACCTTCTAGCTTAGTAGAATCAAGTTGTTGAAGAAAGCAACAGCTACTAGGCTAGGTTACAACAAAAAGGTTTTGGGTTTTTCTGAATTAGCTATCGTAGAGAGTGTTTACAAATTTTTCTTCAAAAATTCTCTTAGCACTAATGTAAGATAGAATGATATTGACCAAGAGTGCAAATGTGCTTATCGTTTGTTGCTTGTATGTTGTGTATCTTGTGTCTTTCTTCGTTAAGAGAGACACATCTTTTATAGAGTACGATTAGGATTTCTAGTCGTTGTCCTAATATAAGGAAATCAACATAATTCATGGAAATTCATATTGTATCTTTGTGGAATTAATTTGTTAGAGAGACTTTCCAAAAAACGGATCTAGTAATGATTCGGCGTATTTGTTCAAAACAGTTGGGAAGTAGAGGGAACAATAATCAGATCATGTATTAAGATCTTCAGACAAGTAGCTGATTTAGGATGTTTAACTTATTTGTTTTCTTTGGAGTGTTAATTTTTTTAGAGCTTTGACTTTTTCATACGATACATAAAAATTCAGTCAGACGACCAGATGCTTGATGTGATTATCAGAGACAGAAGCAGTACCTTGCTTGTCATGCTTGTTAGAGGCAGATTATTTCTTGTCAAACTTATGAAGGTAGCGGCAGATTGTTCTTGTCACGCTTATTAGAATCCATATTGAATTCATCAGAGGCAAATAAACTATGGCTTTGCTTTGCGTTTTCAGAGGCACTAGGACACGATGTTGTTTCAAGTATCAGACATATAGAACATAAGAATTCTCTATCGTGTTGTATCTTTGTCTTTGTCCAGTTATCAGAGGATACGCTGAAGATCTATTAACCAAACATAAGAATTCGAACATGCGCGCTTAATCACAACGTTAGAGAATTAAATTGTTCCCACAAACGATTTTGTTATCATCAAAACAAGTAAGGGTCATATTTCTTCAAATCAACTTTGTTCCAACAAGTAGGTGTTAGTGGAGGGTTAGTTTGAGTATGTGATGGTGTTTGGTTTAGAGTGTTGATCTTGAGAGGGAGAGGATGTGTTTTATATCTGAGGGATGCAAAGTGTTCTGCTAAGGTAGCCTCAAACATTTCAACTGAGGTGTCGGTGTCAGTGTCAGAGTCAACAAGGGTACCAGGTGCATGGTTTGAGGAAGGGCCAACTAATTCGTATGTTGGGTAAAAGGTATGAGAGGTTCTGGTTCTAGTTCAAGTTGTTTATTACTACTCGTATTACCAAAATAAGTGGAGGGAGTAGTTTGCTCATGGTTTGGTCTTACCTTCGGTTTCTTCCTAAGAGTGAGGGTAGCTTATTCCTCATTAGCGCTTGTTGCTTCTTCCTTTTCTATATTCAACGTCTTGACAACTCTTTTCCTTTTCTTCTCAAAGACTTGAGCTTCTTTTGGCAGAGGAATACAGACTAGAGCCATCTCTTGATTAGACTGACACATCCTTAAGTATTCCATAACTACTTATTTATTATCTTCCTCAAATATAGGAGCATAAGAGTCTTCAATCACAAAGGGAATGGCATGAGATCCATTGGTTTGACCAAATATCCTTCTATGTCGCCATTGAGTCGAATGCAATTCCTAGGAATGATTAGTCTCATCTTGATACGTTGGAAATATTGAACAATGGTGCACATAAAGAAACTAGGTGTTCCTCTTGAATAGTTCCTCCAACTTCATCTAGAGCTTGAATGAGGGGAGTTCTCGTCAGTACAGTAGTGATGAGTCTAAGGTAGGGGATAGTTCTGATATTTCCTGATGAAGATGGAATCGCTGAAAGTGTTGAATGTTGTTTGTTGGAGAGGAACAAGAAAGGATACAAAAAGAGTTACAACACTTAGATTCTATTTGGATGACATGAAAATCCTAATGTAAAAGTTGAAAAGGATGAAAGTTTTTAAGTAGAAACCATATGTCATTCACATGTGTTTCACGAACCTTTTTTCTTGCAATGTTAAACATTTTCCATTACTTAATACACAAGAAAAATGTCAAGTGCATTTTTGATTTTTATATATATATATATATATATATATATATATATATATATATATATATATATAGACTAGTGTGTATATCTGTGCAATACACTGAATAAATTAAGGATGATGAGTAATAATATTTATTATTAAATTATTTTTATAGAAATGAAATTTTAAAGCAAAACATTTACAAACCTAATAAGTTAAAAATTGTTCTATTTGATTCAAAATAATTGTCTTAAGACCTTGTGTGTGTATATATATATATAAATTATTTGACAATATGAAATACAGGTGCTCCACTCTTCATAATTTGAATAGTGTAAAAGAAGAAAATATTAATTGTGGTATAAGAGAAGATTATCAACAAATCTTCTATCACATGGAAAAGAGATTACGGACGTATTTGTCGCAAAATGGTACTTTCTAATGAAGTACATGTTAGTTCTTCAATTTTTACAAAATTACTATAGAGTGCTTATTAGTTACATATATTATATATATTAGAATATTAGTCTCACCGAGTATATAAAGGATTGCTTAAAAAAAATATGTAAGAGATCTGTCAAAAAAACACATGACAAAAATATCCAAAGAGACAAATTTAAAGAAGACTCAAATGATTACACCTTGATTGATGGAGCACTGTAAAACATAAAATAAATGAAGTGCAGGATTTAGATTGATACATGCAAAGAAACAAAATAGCAATCATGATTGGGGAGGGGGGTCCTCTGCCTTGCGATACATAGAATCTCCAATTTTTTCAAGACGAGGCACCGGATGTATACGTACTTTTTTCCTGAATGGGTATTAAAAACTATATTTCTTGGTAAAAGAAAATATTAAATAAAAAAATCAAATACTTAAAGTCTCCGACCCAAGTTATACCACTATGGTGAATGAAATTGTTATGCCTTGAAACTTAAGAGAAAGCTTGGATCTCTCTTGAAAATTAGAAAGTTTTAAAATTCATAAAAATCATCAAAATGTGAATCAATGGACTATTTTGTCAAAGAACATACTCCTCTACTCCAAATATTTCTTATTTAAAAAACTAATATAATCCAATTGCCTATTTTACTAAAGATTTTACATCAAGCACCGAATTTTAGAGAAAAGTTGTGGTGAGAAAGAAAATGCAAGGAATGTATGGTTGGAATTGTGAAACATGCAAGATAGGTGGACAAAGCAAATAAAATCTCTAACTATTTGAATTGAAGGCAACTTAAATACCATGCAAAATTTCAATAAAAGACACAAATTTAGCAAATATGCAACACAATATAAATTAATCATATGTGAAAGAAACAGACCATATATATATGCGCGCGCAATTGAGGTCAAAAGAAGTTTTCATTTTCAATTGATCAATTCTGTGCTTTTTTTTTTGGCGGTTGTAAAAGCAAAATAGAGTTTCTCAATGCAAAATATGCAATAAAAGAGAGTAACTCATTCTCGATAAAAGGGGTGCTACAAAATACCTTCTTTAAAAAAAAACAAAAAAAAAATAATAATAATCATAATCATAATAAATAGCAATAATATACTATGGAACAACAACGGCTAAAATTGAAACAATCTATCATGCTTTATTTGTAGGTTCCAATAAATATTTTTACAAAAATCAATGAGTTTTTATTGTTTATAAATTTTTTAAAATAAAATAAATTTTAAATAAATAATTGGTTGTTATTACTATTTTTAGAAGATTAATGTTAAAATAATCTCCCATTAGATGCCAAATGAAAAACTTTTCATAAAATTAACTTTACATTATACATGAAGAAAATGAAATTTATACATTAACAAATAAACATACTTAACATAAGATATAAAATTCCAAAGACTATATATAATACAAAAATATTCACCTATCGGACTCCAACTCAAAAACTTTAAATTTAGTACTGACATCTATATTTTCTTAAAAAACAATAAATTAAAACTTTATCAATTATAAGTATATAAACATTTCCCTTTTGAACTTGTTCTTAACTCTATAAATTAAAGCTTTTTGCACAATAGCTTGAATACTGTCACCCAATAAATTATGAAAGATAGAGCAAACCCTTTCATCCATGAGAATTGAGAACCATTTCCATGGAAAAAAAACTTTTGATTTAAATTCACATCAAGAACAAGCCACAAAACATACAACTCGAACGACTAAATCTCTACTACTAAAAATTTGACAGTTAGTCACGATGAAACAGCCACAGTCACATTAACCGTGAATAAAAATCAAATTTTTCTACGGTTAGACCGTGGCTAAGAATTTTGTTTCCCCTGTCACACTTTTAGTAAGTGCAACTTTTTTTTTTCATTTCCTCCTCTCTTTTTTCATTCCTTTTTTTTTTCATTTCATTTCACCTTTTCCCATTCCCTTTCTCTGCCACTGTCAATTCCTTCTCCCATTCCCATTCCGACTCCTTTTCTCTACCACCGTCAATTTCTTATCCCATTCCCATTCTCTTTCTGCCACCAACAAATCCTTCTTTTTCCAATTCTTCTTTTTCCACGACACACAAATATGTGAAATTGTCATCGGCACAGAACATCTCACGACCCAGTCACCAGCACTTCACACAACCCAGTCACCGGCACCCAGCCACAAGCAAGAATGTTTCACGACTCAGTAACCGGCTGATGCGACCCAGCTATCGTCAAGAACTCACGAGCATGTTGATCTCTTCCGTTCTCCCTGTAAAAATTCCAATCTTTATATTTTAAATTTTTAGGTTTAGATTGTCTAAGTGATGAGAGTATATTTGACAAAAAACAACTCAACAGACTGATACCTTTTTATAGCTCCACAACCTTTAATTCTAAACAAAATAATAGCTATAATGCTTTCGTATACTCAAGATAAACTAGAATTTGATTACTAATTTTTCTACCAGGTTGCTCTTTTGGAGAAGGTACACCAATATATATCCTGCACTTTCTGAAGTGATTAGGTTTGTTAATCTATATTTAATTTTGGTATTATTAATTTCAAGACAATGAAGGAAAAATACCCGAGTCAATATCAAAAGTCTCTTTTTTAGAACAAGTTTAGTTTGATAATAACCATTTTGATAGTGATTAGTAGATGTAGAGTTCAAACAGAGAAGAGAGGTTGTTGTTTCTTCATTTTATTGCTTTGAATGTTGAAGCATGAGATTAGTAAGACACTTTGAAATTACTACTTAATTTATGATACTTAATTATTGGTTTTATGACACATTTTATAGGTTTTTACTTTAGATTGTTTGCATATTAATCACAGGTTTTTCCTTTGGATTGTTTGCATATTAGTCACGGTCGACCCGTGGCAAAAGTGAAAATATAAAATTTTTCATTTTTTTCATTAAATATAATTATAGCCGTGACTAACCATAAAATAATTGTGGTTAAAAATATATTACCACGGCTCTTTTAGATGCGAGTAATCTGAATTTTAGCTGTGACTGATAAGTTGTGACGTCTAACTACGCCACAGATAGAGTTAACTGACTAACTTTATTTGTCATAGTCTGGAAAACTATTAAAAGGAATTTCAAATATTCAAAGAAAAACTATTAAAAGGTTTTTCTGAATTGATAAGGAAAGTGTTTGTTTGAAGAAAACAAATGAATCCAATTTATACATAATAAACCTTTAGATAAACCTTAGATAAGATGGGTGAATCAGAATTAATTAAGACCAATAAATATTTTTTCATTTTTAAGTACAGAAAAGAAATACAGAGAATAAGTGATGGAAGAAATTAAAAGATTAACTTGTTAGTACGAACAGTGCCTGTTGAAAAGGTAGTGAGAAATATTTGAATTGGTGCTGAGAATTTGTTGAATCAATGAAGGCTCTTCAATGTTATTGAAAATATTAAACGCCTTTGAGTGTTTTAGGATTTCGGTCTCTGTGAAAATTGATTTCCATTAATGAAGATTTGTTTGTTTCATCTTCCAATTTAAATGGATATGTAATATCCAACGCGTGCCTATTAATTAACGCGTGCCCACTTTTTCTTGTTATATTCTACCGCAGCCACTACTTTTATTCGTTTGTTATTAAGTTGTAAATGCATTTTTTTTTCTTAAACAAAAAATAATAATAAAATAATATAAACAAATAATAATATAATAATGACAAATTATTTCTATTAATAGAAAAAATATATTTGCTTAAACACTATAATTAAGTGACATTTGTCACACTTGCTATAATATAATGTTTGCTTTATTCTATTGTCTAGATGACATTTGTTTATTTTGATCATCGTAGATGGTAGATTGTAGAAGAAAAATGTAGATGTAGATTAGTGTAGGATAAACTTTGACATTATCCAAAGTTGTCTTTATAAATAAAATTTTAACATTGTCAAAAAATAAAAATTTAACACACGTTGTGAATTATTGTAAGAAATATATTGTTATAAGGCTTGGATTTTTTAGTCAACCAAAAAAGGCTTGGGTTTTTTAGTCAACCAAAAAAGGCTTGGATTTTAATTGTGTTTGGTCGAACGTATTGGGCTTCAATACAAACACTGGGAACAAAATTGGCCTCATAAAATGATTATCCGGTAAAGCTCTTAAAGACCCCAAGTAGTTTCATAAAATTGGATTTTGTACTTCATAATTGAATTTATACTCCCATTTAAGAAAATTTATCCCTTAATTTATTAAAATACTATAAAATATATGGTAAAAACTAAAACAAATTAAGAAAAAGTAATTTTTTCTCTAAAATTCTCTTATCGGAAATTCCGTTCCTGAAATTTCCAATAGTTATTTTTCAGTACCAGAAATTTCAAAATGAAATTCCCGGGAGTTAGTCTCATTCGAAAATTTGAAAATCCGGTAGTTGTTCTCAACCGAAAATTTCATTTTTGAAATTTTAGGTATTGAAAAATGACTACCGTAATTTCAAATTTCCGGTTGAAGCTCCCGAAAATTTCATATTTGAAATTTTCGTTAATGAAAAATAACTATCAAAAATTTCGTTCCTGAAATTTCCGGTACAACATTTTTTTTTTAAAATTACATTTTTTCATTCAATATTTTTTTGGTGAAGAATAGAGAAGTTAAAAACAATGTGGAACATTCTCGAGTTTAACATCCTACGCAATCTAATGGGAGAGCCACCGTTGAAAAAAAAAGAAGAAATAGTAACTCATTGGTTGTGAAGTCGACACATTAAACTAATAATACATCCCTTCTATCATCTCTTTCCGGTCTCTATATAAAAAATTAAAAAAATCATTAAAAAAAAATTACGTACAAATTTTGAAATTTCCGGTAGAATAAAATTAACTACTAGAATTTTAAGACACAAATTTCCGGTAGAATAAAAGAAACTACCGAAAATTTAAAGGCACAAAATTTTTGATCCAAGAAATAGTGTATCGGAAATTTTATTGTCGAAATTTTAGATAGACAATTTATACTACAGAAAATTTTGTGCCTTGAAATTTTCGATAGTGTTAATTTGTGTACCGTATTTTTGGGGGAAGCAATTTAATTACTGGAAATTTTGGTGAGGGGTAAGATTTTGGAGTAATTTTTTTAACCTTTGATTGAATGAAAATGAAAGGGACAAAAATTAATTTTTTACATTTTGAAGGGTGTAAGTCTAATTGTAAGGGTACAAAATCCAATTTTTGTAGTTTCATGATACCATTACAACGCCAGATATTTGGGCTGCACTAGTTATGGGACAACAAAACATGTACATCAAAAATTATGATTATGAACCATAAAATAAGAAATCTACTGTTAACTTCGTCACATTTACCTCTCACATCCAAAGTACATAAAAATACTATTTTACCTTTTTTTACCTCCTACTGCTTAACAGTCAAAATTTTTGAAATTATTAACATTTCAACAATTTCAAACTGTCGAATTTGCTTACAAAATTCTAGAAAAATTGCATTTCGAAAGTTTTGTGTCTATCCAAATTTTTAAACAATTTTGGAAAAATTGCATTTTGAAATTCCTTCAAATTTTCAAAATTTTATTAAACTTTTGAAAAAAAAAGTTACATTTGAGAAGTTTCACATTAATTCAAAGTTTTGAATTTTTTTTAACCTTTTGAACAAATTGAATTTCAGAAGTCTCACATTTATCTAAAGTTTAGAAAATTTTTAAACTTTTGAAAAAATTGCATTTCGGAAGTTTCATATTCATCCAAAGTTTCAATACTTTTTAAGCTTTTTGAGAACTTGCATTTCGAAAATTTCACATTAATCCAAAGTTTTGAAAAATTTAAAAACTTTTGGAAAAATTGCATTTTGAAATTTAACTTTGTCCATGTTTTCAATAAAAAATTAAACTTTTGGAAAAATTGCATTTTAGAAGTTTCACATTCATCTAAAGTTTCAAAAAAAAATTGGAAAAATTGTATTTCAAAAGTTTCACATTCATTCATATTTTTTTTAAACTTTTGAAAAAAAAAAATTGCATTTCAAAAGTTTTACAATTATTCAAAGTTTCAAAATTTTTTTAAATTTTTCGAAAATTTTGACTATGAAGCAGCAAGGGATAATAAAAGGTAAAAGCATGCTTTCATGTGCTTTAGGGTAAGAGAAAAAAGTGAGGGGTGAGTGGAAGAAAAAGATTAAGTAAAGCATACCATGTATCATATTCATAACCCCATTATAATCAACTAGCAGGAGACTCCATATACATTTATACTCCTTTAGTCCACTTTACATCCACCCTACGTTGTATGGATACGGTAACTATATTGGGTATTATTATAGGTACCTGTTATATATTGGATTTAAAAAAACACTGAGATAAGATTACATTAAAAATATTTTTTTTTTCATTAAAAATGATATTCAATCATTTGAATTTTACAATTTAAGGTAATTAAAATCGAAAATGATGAATATGCGAACAAATTCACAACTTTCAGATTAACAGTATAAAACTTACAAATATGACAAAATTGAAATATCCAAAATATTCATGCTTCCGAAGTTGTAACGTTAAATATGCCAAAGTCATGGACTGACTCTGCATTGGATTGAAACTGATCTTTGAATTTGAACCTAACAAACACCGCCGCAAGACAAGAAATCGAAATCTTGACTTTTACTTTGGTACGATTGTATGGAGTCCCATGTCATGCTTGGAATGTTGACATTTTCTCATTCTTTGTGGGAACAATGGGTACTTATGTGTGTTGTGATAGCAGTACATTTAAAAAAATCTACCCTGGATGTTGCGCGTATAATGGTGAGGACTAAATGTCATTGTGTGATTAATGAAGGGTTCAACATTAATATTAATGGTGAAGTTTTCTCTTTGAAAATGGCTGAAGATTGGTATAGCCCTCTTAGAAAAGAAATAATTTCCACAAAAGATGTTTGCAGCTGTGAATCAGGGAAAATTCTACTTTAGATGTTGAAGGTTGTTTTCAAGAGTGTACAGAAGACGAACGGACATTGTTCCTGGACATTGGAGGGTTGGGTGTTGCCTACATTAATGAAAGGTATAATAATTGCATTCGCCAATCAATATTGGGAGAAAGAGATGAGATAATGCGACGAGGTTCTTAAGAGAAGCCACCCAAGCAATTAGTTTTGGGGAAAAGACAAAAAGTGACGGCGCTAATGTAGAGAATGTTTATATAGTCAAAGGCGGTGGGAGTAGTTTAGATCCGACTCAGCAAATGCCTATTAACCCGACCCAATGCAGTTCTAATAATATTCATAAGGCCCATAATGCAAAATTGGTGGAAACATGACAAAATGTGGTCCAAGATGAAGTCTCAAAAAAGGCTAATACTTAGGAGGTCGTTGTGGGCTCGCCAAGTGGCCTAACAGCAGGTAAGCAGAATGAAAGAGCCTTATTCGTTTATGACCCTATATTAAGTGGTGAGATTAGAAACTATGAACACGTGAAGAAACACCACGATAATAGTTTTGGTGGTTGTAATTCTAACGCTAGCAGTGTGAATTTCTAGAGAGGTTTGGTGTTTTGCGATGCTTTCGTGGCTGACTCAAAAATTCAACAGTGCAACAAAAAATTCTAGAGCAAGCATGATGTCAAAAATGCTACTAAAGTGTGGCAATTCATCAAGCTAATTGGGGTTTCTAGGTCTAAAGCTGATGAGGTTTATGTGACAATGCTTGTTGAGTTGGACAATCGGGATTGGGAGGCAGAAACACATAAGGGGACTTCATCAAATTGCAAATGAATATATTATCATACAATATAAGAGGGTTTAGCGATAACGCCAAAGCGCGGAGGTTGAAGAGGCTCCTAAATTCAAGTAAACTCGAAATTTGTTTCTATCAAGAATCCATAGAAAAAAGGTTGATCCAATTTTACTACCAAAATTAAAGGGAGATGATGAATTTTATTGGCTAATGAAACCCTCAATAGGGAGGATGGGGGATTACTATGTCTATGGAAGAATGGTATTATGTTGTTTAACTATGCTTTCACAAATGTTGGATTTATTGGGTTCTCAGATGCTTGGAATGGTTTGACAATTTATTTCGTAAACATTTATGCTCTGTGTGACATTGTCGGCAAAAGATATTTGTGGGCGAAGCTAATAAAATTAAAAGAGTCATTCGACAATGGTGCTTGGTGTGTGGTGGGCGACTTTAATTGTGTCTTATCTATAAGTGAGAAAAATGGTTCGCTTCTAGCGTGGTCTCCATCAGGGACAGATGAATTGGTCAAATTTATAGAATCAACAGCACTTGTAGATTTACTTGCTTTGGAAAAAAAAATTCATGGTTTAACATCGCAAGAACATCAATGAGTTAGTTGGATAGATTCTTAGTCTTTGAAGAATTGATAGAGTCTTGGCAAATTAAGTCACTATGGGAGAGGCTAATAAAATAAAATAAGTCATTCGACAATGGTGCTTGGTGTGTGGTCGGAGACTTTAATTGTGTCTTATCTACAGGTAAGAGAAATGGTTCGCCTCTATCATGGTCTCCATCAAGGGCAGATGAGTTAGTCGAATTTATAGAATCAATGGCGCTTGTGGATTTACTTGCTTTGGGAAAAAAGTTAACATGGTTTAACTCGACAGGAACATCGATGAGCCTATTGGATAGATTCTTAATCTCTGAAGAATTGATAGAGTCTTGATAAATTAGGTCAATGTGGATTGGAGAAAGAGACATTTTCAACCACTGCTCGATATGGCTTAATTATGTAGAGAAGAATTGGGAGCCTAAGCCATTTTGATTTTTTAACCGTTGGCTTGAACATCCTGAGTTCATGAATTTTGTAAAAGAGAGTTGGCAGACTATTAATGTAGAAATTTGGAACTCTTATGCTTTGCAAGAGAAATTGCGCTTGTTGAAAAAAAATATTAACAAATGGAATAAGGAAGTGTTTGGTCGTGTTGATTTGTCCATTAACAAATCAGTAGAGGAATTAAACATATTGGATGAGATCATTTCAAATGGTGGTTGTCCTGATTTGCAATACAAATTTGAGATATGTGGGCAATTTTGGAAATATTTAAGAACAAAGTAAAACATCTTATTACAAAAGTCTAGATACAAATGGATAATGGAAATGGGACTTAAATACTAGATTTTATCATAACAGCTTGAAGACAAATTTGAAAACAAATCATGTTATGGTAGTACTCGGTGATAATTGGGTAGAAGATGTGATGGGGATAAAAAAAAAAGGTTTTCAACCATTTCAAGCATTAGTTTGAGAAAGAGAATTTTTCTTGACCAACTCTTGACGGGTTAACTTTCCGTAAGTTATCAAGAAAAGATAACCTTCTACTTACTGCTCCTTTTTCTTTGGAGGAAATACAAGAGGTTGTTTGGACGTGTGATGGTAGTAAGCGTTTGAGACTGGACGAGTACAATTTTAGTTTCATCAAGGCAAGTTGGGACCTATTGAAAGATAATGTCCTCCATTTCCTACAAGAATTTCATTCAAATGCTAAATTGCCAAAAGCTCTAACGACTTCATTTATAGCACAAATCCCTAAGAAGATTAATCCAAGAGAATGAAGTTTGATTTTGTAACAACCCGACCCTTACCGTTATCGGCACTATTAGTCACTATCTTCTCGCTCCCACTTTTCCCCATTGGAAATAGAGAGTTTTTGCCTTCCGTGGGAATCGAACTCGGTACTTGGGGATAAGTACCATCGTCCATTTATGCCCACTACCAATTGAGCCAATTGAGCTATGGCTCAATTGGTAGTGGGATTGAATGGACGGTGGGGGGAAAGGGGGAACGAGAAATCGAGCCAATTTTTATGTTATAAATGATAAAGTATGAATTTTTATGTTATATATGATAAAGTTTTAATTTTTATGACGAATATGAAGTAAAGTATGAATTTTTATGTTATATGTGATAAAGCTTTAATTTTTATGATGAATATGAAGTAAAATATGAATTTTTATGTTATACGTAATAAATTTTAATTTTTATGATGAATATGAAGTAAAGTATGAATTTTTATATTATATATAATAAAGTTTTAATTTTTATGATGAAAATGAAATAAAGGTTGAATTTGTATGTTATATGTGATAAAGTTTTAACTTTGATGATGTATATGAGCTGGAGTTTGAATTTTCTTGTTATATATGTTAAAGTTTTAATTTTTATGGTGTATATGATATCAAGTTTCGATTTTTATGTGTATGTAGTGAAAGTTATAATTTTTATGATTATTTGTCTATGAATATGTGATACTCATAATGAGAATCTGTGGTATATGATCTTAGTGATATGTGAATAAGTTGATGATTTTAAAAAGTGATTTTGAATGCATATGACATGATTCTAAGTGGGCTGTGTGGGAATATATCTCTTTGATAATATATCGTCATGTCATGGCATATGCATCTTCGTGGGAGCTGCCTTAGTGACAAGTTTGTTTTCCCCATTGGTATGGGTGATTTTTCTATGTGGAAGTTGCCTTAGTGGCAGGTTTATATCCGGATCATATAGTTTTAGGAGCATGCATTATGCATATGTTTTTGTTATACAATTTATCTGTTTGCGTTTTTTTTTTCTTTTAAATTGGAAGTTTTTACATTTATATGTTTTGTCATTCTTTTATATGTTTAGCTTTGGTTTACTAACCCTTACAAGAACATTTTAGGTACTAATGGCTTCGAGGAGATTCAAGAATAGTTGATGAATATTGATGTGTGGCGAATGTGGGGTAAAAATGGATTTTAAAGACTATTTGGTAATAATGGATTTTCTGCGATATCTCTAAGTTTATTTTTAATCTTTTGTCACCAACGTTTAAAATGCACTTGAATTCTAGGAATACGGAAGTGGGTTCCCTTCCGTTAGGAATAATTGCTTTTACTTTGTTTTACCTTCTGAATAAACATTTTCTTAATAATATTAAAGAAACGTGGTTGTTACTAATTATTCAAATGAATAAATGTTTACGTATTCTTACTTTTAAAAAAAAATTGTCATAAAATTTTCTAAGCAATAAGTATTTTTAAGTAATGCTTTGGATTAAAAAATCTGGGACGTTACAGATTTAAAGTGGATTCAATGGATTAATGCTTGTGTGTGAAGGAGTTCATTGTCGGTTCTTGTTAATGCCACTCCTACATCTGATTTCATTACACAAAAAGGGATGCATCAAGGAAACCCCTTCGCCCTTTTTCTATTTTTGATTGTCGTAGAAGGCCTAATTGGGCTTGTATCCAAAGTTGTTGACGTTGGTTTGTATGCTTTGAGGTTCATATTAATATCTCATTTTCTCTACTGCAGTTTGTGGACGACACTGTAATAATATGTGTTGATTCACGTAGTAACCTTTGGGGATTAAAAGCGGTACTATGCATCTTTGAGCTTGTGTCAAGCCTTGGAGTAAATTATGCAAAAAGCAGCATCGTGGCAATTAATTTGACTACCGCACTTGTGTCTACAACAGTTGAATTTTTGTGCTATAAGATTAGTTGTGTACCCTTCAAATTTCCAAGCTTACTTACCGATGCGAATCACAGAAAGGCTGCAACTTGGGGACCTATCGCGGACATGGAAAGTAAAATGTTTGTATTTCGGTGGAAGGGTAATTTCCTAATAAACTCTGTTTTAGCAAGCATACCACTATATTTCCTTTTTTTTTAAACGCCAAAATCTACCTTTAACGAATTGACCTCAACGAATAAGATATTTTAATGGAGTCGGGGAGTGGAGTCACAGAAGATTTATTGGATGGGGTGGGATAAAGTATGCTTACCAAAGAATTATGACATGTTAGGAATTAAAAATGTATAGGCATGTAATGTTGGCATCTAAGACTATTCGCGTGGGAGGAGGAGGTGTTAATTGATATGCAATGTTTGATGACTAGAATTTGTCCTAATCGTGAGGCACCAGATAGATGGATATGCACACTTGACATTATTGTCGGGTACACGGTGGAAATTCGATACTCGTGATTACAAGTGGAGACGTAGAGACTAGGTAGTCACGTTGACGTTGTTACGGCTATTAGTCATGAATGGAAATCTGCAGCGCCTTCAAAAGTTAAACCTTTTGCACGGCGATTGCTGTTAGAACCAAGATGGTTTTGGATAACAATTATTTTCTAGTTTTGTTGATAACAAAAGAAAGTTTGTGAGAAAAATTTAATGTACTAATATTCTAAATTAAGTATGCAAAAAAATAGAACAAGCAGGTACATTTCAAACTCAGGAACAAATCATAGGAAACAAGTAAAATCAGAGGAAATGAGTAAAATCAGAGGAAACGAGTAAAATCAGAGGAAACTGATAAAATCAGAGGAAACGGGTAAAATCAGAGGAAACAAACAGAATCAGAGGATACAACATGATCAGAGGAAACGAGTAAAATTAGAGGAAATTGATGAAATCAGAGGAAACGGGTAAAATCAGAGGAAACAAACAGAATCAGAGGATACAACATGATCAGAGGATACAACATAATCAAAGGAAACACACTGATCAGAGAAAACACACAAAACAAAACAAAACAATCAGAGGAAACGAATAAAATACAGAAGTCAGAGGAAACAAAACAAGACACTGATCTACACGCGCTCTGAATATGTATCCTCTGCTGGCGATAAAGCGTTCACTTTGATGCGCTCACACTAAAGGCAACATGTTTCTCTCTAAAATGGTTATTCATGCTAACTTTGATGATTGCCTCTATTCTTGAAAACTATTTCAACACAAGCAGATTATTGACTCTACTTCTGATATTCACACATTAACATTTGACTCTGCTTCTGATATTCACACACTCCAATTTAACTCTAATACGTCTGGCTCTACTTTTGGTACTTACACATTGACTCTGACTTTCATACTTCTAACTTTGACAAAAGTCAATGTCTCTGACAAAAGTCAACGACTCTGACAAAAGTTAATGTCTCTAACAAAAGTCAACACACCTTAAAAAGTCAATGCCTTTAAAAAAGTCAATGCCTCTGATGAAGGTCAACAATTCTGGAAGTTGTGTATGTTCTGAAGATGTAACTCTGATAGAATCTGGAGGATTCCAAATCAGACTCTAATACAGGCAAATGTTGCCTCTAATTCTGATATTGGAAAATACTAGACAAAATTCTCAGTCGATTACCTACGAATTGCCCTGAATGGAAATAATTGGCTAAGTATTTTTAATTGGCAGAAATAGTTTTGAAAAAGACTTCACCACCGACAATGGTAATAATTTTCGAATCTTCAAAAATAGTCAGAATTGAAACGCCGATTCATGGGAATGGTTCACAAGCAACGATCCACAACCAAAACAATACATTGATGTAAAACTGAATGTTCAGAATGATACAAAACTAATTCGAGTGAATATGGCTGGAAAGATGCATTCAATTAAAGAATGTTTGGAATAATACAATGATTCAGAATTGGAACTAGGCAAGAGTTCAATGAAAGAACGGATATATACCAACTAGACACGTGGAAAAATCTGCAACTATAAAAGGAACTCATCACATGGAAAAATATATACCAACTAGACCGAACCAACAAGACCATAATTTCATACATAACTGTTTTAATTAAAACAAGGATTTTCAAACTGTTTTAATTAAAAAGAACATTGAAGATTTAATTAGTCTTGAAAATTAAAAAAAATAATAATTTATAATATTATAAATTTTTATAATGAAGTTAAGGTAAAATAAATTATAATATTTTCATATAAAAAATCATTTGATTCTCTAAAGTAAAAAGAAGAAAGTTAAAATTCATAAAGATATAAGAGAAAAATATAATAATAATAATAATAATAATAATAAATATTAAAAAAATTAAAGTAAATACGGTGGAAGCAACGTCTATATTTTATTATGGAAATAAAATATTTAAAAATGTATTATACAAAAAAAGTTCCTACTAATAAAGAAAAAATTGGGGGAAAGAGCCCCATTACCTTGTGAATAAATCCATATCGTTATTTCACCTCGATGTACGAATTAGAGTATTCTTTATACTCCAATTAATAAAGTTTGTTTATTTATTAAAAAAAAAAAAATCAATAACATGTGGATACCAGTTCACATCTCTATTTATATTAAGTAAAAATGAATAGCTATTGAATAAACTACTTCACATCTCTCATTAAAAAAAGTTATCTTTTTATTCAAAAAAAAATAAAATCAAACAACAGACTAATAAACTTTCTTCCATTTTATTATAAAAGATAAAAATAAATATATTCTAGTTGACTACTCATGGCATGTGGATGCCCGTTAACATCTCTAATTCTAATATTTGATATTCTTGTTATTCCCTTCATTTATACTTAATATTAATTGAAAATGGAAGAGCATCAGTACTTAAGTGCTTATTAAATATTATTGCTATTTGTTGTTTGACTTATATACTCACTTTGTTTAATTAGTCCAGAAGCTTTGCCCTCTCCAGCTTGGTTCCAAGAGCCAGATTCCATCATTGTTATTACTTCCCTTCAATGTGAAGGTTTATTTTCCCTTTTTTTCAATAAAAATCTTCACCTTTATAAGTCCAAATGAGATGTTCAATCAAAGGCTTTAAATAATGACTTAAACTAATTTATTCATTTGTCCTCAACTATAAAATGGGATCGACAATGAAAGACTTTCAAGATACATGCACACACCCCATTAGAATTTAATTTATTTTAAATAATATTTTATATAAATATTGCATTTTCATTTGGACACACGCGAGGGGGTAGACAATACTTTATGTCAAGTAATTCCACTAGTGGCCAAAAAATTAAAAGTATATAATAAATTGAGAAAGCGATATAGATGGAGAATCAGAATACAGAATGTGATAAGTGACGACTACTTGATTTTTGTTGCTAAATATATTTCCTTTCGTCATCTTTGTAAGAATTTTATTCCATTCTTTAGGCATTATACTTGCAAATGGATACCTTATGTAACATTTGCAGCACGCCATCTTCTTAGAAAATTGAGATTGATAAGCTATTCCTATTAAATTTCAGACAAATCACGTCTTTCACAGGATTTCTTGTTTTATCCACAAACATAATATATTTTTTATTCTTTTTTAGTATTTTGTTGTTGTGTAGGCATATAAGTTAGAACAATTAAGAAAGAAATAAGAAAAAATATCTTCATTAAACTATAAATAATTGTTACATAAATGTAGCTCATATAATTCAGTTGTAAACTTGTAATATTTATCTTTTATGTATTTAATGTGTATGAATTTTGTTTTAAACTCTTTAAAGTAAAATAAGAAAAATGTTATAAATAACTAGCATGCAGCACCACTGTGTCTGGTATTTTTTTTGTTACACTAATGTGTGTAAATTTTTAGTACCTATGAAAATGTATTTTTGATCCAGTATCCATGGTAATATATGAATTTTTTTTTCCGTATTATTTCATCAGTTTTACGTATAAGAATCATATATAAAAGTTCAAAGAAAAATTCAAATATTTAATAGGAATATATATGATGCAAGAACGGGCCCGTCGACGGTGAGTTAGGGGTCATGAAAATTAACTACTGGGCCACTTTTGATGAAGTCACGGTCACCAATACTAACCCAAACAATATAAAATTACTTGGCATCTTTCCACTTTAAAATACTTTTTAATCTCTTAATTTAATTTTTTATTTCACTTTAGTGTCTTAATTAATTTTGTTCTGTTTTAATTTTTTAACTATTCTTTCATTAGTTAAATTGATTATGTCTGTTAATTTTTTATATCTCACTAATTTTCAAACTCATAGACCCAAAAATTTATGATTTCTTTCGATCTAACAGGAAATTAATTCATTAAACCTATAATCTTCAAATCTATAACTTATAACTTCAAACCGATAACCTTTCAAACTCACAAAAATGAAAAAATCTACATACTCATTCTTGTTTAGAATTGCATTATGAATTAACAAACAACATAAGCACTGGTGGAGCATTGTAGAGACATAGAGTGACAACAACCATCCAAATGTCCCCAACAATTTTTTTTAATAAAAATAACCTATAAATTAATTACAAAAAATACTAATTACAAAATACACTACATCTTTTAACTTTAATTTCAATTGTAAGTGTTTAGAGATATAAAAATTAAACCAATTATCTGATAAACTAAAAAAAATTGAAATCAAATAAATTGATTTTTTTCTTTTTTGTGTTCGAGTTCAATTTGAATCGAACCAAATAAACTCATTCTCTGTTGATTTGAGTATGATTTCACTTCATATAAAATTGACCGTCAATATCTGAATAAAATCATTAGACTATATCAATAGTGTTATTTTAAATATGTATTGTATTTAAAGATTTTTTAATCATTGACATATTATTTTTCTTATTGTAGTTTAAAATTTTTTTTAATAGAATAAGAAATCTAGTGTTTGAAACAGAAAATTTATATTTTTAAAATAAGTATCTTAATTTTTATTAATGTCAACCTGATTGAATATAATCAAATCAACATATTATTCATCAATTTGAGTTTAATTTTGTGAGAAAAATTGTAAAAACTCAATCAAACTAATTATCTTTTTTATTTAGATTTTTTTCCTCTCCAAACATACAAATCAAATCAATATATTATACAAATAACTTCGTCTCTCCTAAACATATGCAACTTTTCAGTACAATTCGTCCTCTTTTTCCAGTTGTGTTTGCAAAAAAATTAGCGTGTTTACGTTGTAAATTTACAGCCTAAAGTTCTAATATACAATAAAATACTATATTTAATTTATCAATTAAAATTTTAAAAATTCGACACCTCTAGAGTATTTGTTCAAATTCTGCCACTGAACATAAAAATACAAGTATGATAATGATAATGATCAAGATCTGTTAGATCAAATTCACACACAGTGTTAACAAATGATAAATTTGTTGAATATATTCTGATAACTCAATCTTGCATAAATTGAATATAAACAAATGTGTTGCAAGTGGTTATATATTGAGATATATAAAAGGAAGAAGAACTAAGTTATTTGAAATTGAATTTGAATTAGTTTAGATTGGTAATCTTGATCGAAAGCAAGAGATTGAGGTAGTGATATTGTGAAAATAGAAAAGTGAGTTTTTTTTTAAGATTTTGTGAAAGCGTTATACCGAAGAGAGAATAGAGTTTGACAAAAAGAATTTTTGTTTTGAATTGTAAAAGTCCGAAATTATAACAAGAATATTGACTCAAAATTATTTATATTTAAACTAAATTGAAAAGAATATAAAATATTATTTTTTTTTAAAATAAACTAATTTTAATTATTTGTCTCTTAAAAAATATTATTACATTGAGATATGTTAATTTACATTTGTTCTTTAGTTGTTGTAAATTCGTAAAATATATTAATAGAAAAATTAGCAAGTTAGATCTTATGCAAATTCTACCTTTGAGCTTTTGATATATAGTCCGTCATAAAATAATGTCTTAAAGTTATTTAAAATTCTAATTACGATTGATTGATGATATTACTATGAAGTATAAATTAGGGTTTTTTTTCAATCTTTTGACAAAAAAGATTTTCTTTTTATTGTTGAGACGATAAATTGATCAATGTTGGTTCAACAAGTTGAATTTTGAAGAATACATTTGTTTTCTCTTACTTTTATTGAATTAGTATCAGTTGAATTATTATCTCAAGCATAAAGACTAAGAAGATCATTAAGTTAAACATTTGAGAAGTGTCGTTGATTATCGTTAGAGTTTCAAGTGACTTTCAAACACTGAATGTGATCAAGTATAGCATTCGTCTAGATCTTATGACATTCACAAATATTTTGTGATAACTCGCTAAAAAATCTTCTAAAAATAAAAATTTAATTGATTGATTGTCAGTATAAAATGACTTTACTGTAACATTCTATAGTTTTTCTAATCTCTGAAAATAAATTTTAATTTGTGTACATGGTTAAAATAAAAATGTTTAATACATGGTTAGAATAAAAATGTTTAACAAATACATTCAATGATGTATTTTTAAATTATTCATTTAAATGTAACAAATCATATTTTTAAACTTCGTTAAATGATTTATATATGGTAAGATAATAAATCTCAGCATAAAATATAGTTATATAT
>JBBPBQ010000004.1:36555774-36584359 GCA_037974755.1 Cicer yamashitae
ATATATATATATATATATATATATATATATATATATATAATGAAGAAAATACGAGTATTTGATTACTTTTAAATTTTTATTATGGTGAAAATAAACTTTTTTTAATCTACTCAACAGATTTTTCTCTTACAAACATAATTCAACGAACTAACCTTATGGTGAAAATGAAGAAAACATATTTTAAGGTGAAAATGAACTTTTTTTATATATATATATAATGAAGAAAACAGATTTTAATCTACTCATTATGGTGAAAATGAACTAACCTTGTAAACATATTTTTCTCTTACAAAATAATTAAGGTGTTAGTTTTAATGCTTTGTAATTTTAAGGTATAGAATATCAAATCCCCTTAAAAATAATTGTAAAATGACCCTCAACATCATTTTAAATAATAAAAATGTATTATTTCTTTAATTGTTAAAAAGAAATAACCATGTATACATGTTAAACAATGTGATAACACATCGTCAAGACAAAAATCAAATCTTGAACTCTTATTTCGAAGCAAAGTTAGATAGGCTAAAAAGCCTCAATTATGCATTCTATATTAAAAGCTCTAGATCCAGTAATGGCATGCTTCCCATTCACATGCACTGTAGAAAATCTCAATCGAGTTTTAATTCAATGAAAAACACTGTACAAGAATCTTTCTTCTCTTTCGATACCTACCGTGACTATTGACTACTCACCACAACCACGCTCAATGCCTTTCTCTCTCTTCTTGTGCACACAAATGTCATATGTAAATGTTTCTCACTAATAATTCAACGTTGTGGTCCCTTCCTTTAAGTCCTTTTCACCACGCCATTCATCTATCACAAGATAGTACTTTTCATATATACAAATAGATTTTTGATAAACCAATCATCTATTGGGTGCAATAGTAAAGACTAATACCCCAATAACTGAATTTCATTAAAAAAAATAGATCTCTTCCAAGATGTTTTTTTCGTATGCACCGATTAAAAATAAAACACTTTTTTTTCTTATAAATTAGAATAATAGATTCAAACACTTACCATCCGTTGAAACTAACCCAAATAACAGAAATTCATTTAAATAGCAAATCTCTTCCAACATATGCGTGTCTATATGCATCAACTAAAAATCAAACCCTCACTCTAAATTTTTAATAGTCTTAATTAAAAATTATTTATATATATATATATATATATATATATATATATTATATTTAAACCATACATCATTTTCTGATATAATAAATGCGTGCATGCGATATAAATACATAGGCAAAAAGACAACAGTAACACCAACCACATTAAATTACATCCAACCAAGATATCATAAGTACTAGTAGTCCATACACCAATTACAATACACACTAAACAAAAAACATACAACACAAAAAATCAGTGTTTTTTCAAACAAAAGGCTGAGTAACACATTACTACTACACCATCCATCCATTCAAGTGAATGAATATGAGGTCCCCTCGTCATCAACATAAAGTTGTCTCAGTCTTCTTCTCACAAAAGGGAATAAGGTGGTAGTGCTTATAGCCTTAGGTAGTGATAAATTTTACACATGAAGGAAAAAGGTAAACCCACAAAAGGATTGAACATGACAAAGATACAAAAAGAGGAAGTGAAATTGGGTCCCATGACAGCCAAGAGGCGTGCACTCTTGTTTTTTGGGGGATGCCCTTTTGGAACAACTAGTCTTCTCATTAAAAAAAACAACTCATATCTCATGCTATTGCGTTAGTGCTACTTTCTCTAACCCCTAAGAAATGGACTTAATCATTCATTTTTTCCTTTATTGTGCCATAATTTGCTTAGTAGTGAGTATGAGTTATTCTCCTCTTTCTTCATTCTTCATGCACAACACACAAGTTGCATTTAAAAAACAGCTGATTTTTAAGGAACCAAATTAACAACTGAGATTCTCAAAAGGATGTGTGGATTTCACAATTTAAGGCTCCAGTACTTCAGAACTTTTGCTTAATACTTCCTTTGATGATAAAACATGAACATACCTTGTTTATTCTGCAGAAATCTCAAAATATAAAGTACTACTTAATAAGTAATAACGTGGATAACTGATATTCTCCACAATTTATAAGGCGTCGAGTCCAAGAGCTCGTGCCTTGAGTTTCAAGGATTTCAAGCAACGTATGGCTTCATCCAGAAGCTGGATTGGTTCCTTGTCCTTTCCATTAGGAACTATGCATTGCAGAATGCTTAGAACATCTTGAATCTTTTCCTTTCTCATCTTCTTATTGCCTGTTAAGGAACCCATTTCACCTGACCCTCGACTGAAATTGCTACCCGAGCATCTTGATTCTGCATCATCGTCTTCGTCACCCTTGTGGTCGAAGGGTAGGTTTTGTTTTAGAGAACTTGCAGTGTCCAAAAACTGCACATCATCATCATAAGCCACATCAAATAGCTTACGTTTCTTAGTTTTTCCAGGGGAGGAGCTAGCCACTTCTTCGGCAATTCCTCTGATTCCAATAGGTTTCTGGTTATCATGAGTGGTCATTGTACTGGGAGAATGTCCAGTGCTGGTAACTTCATCATCCTCGGTAGAATAACCATCACTGTCTGAGTAAAGCAATGCATTGATCTCCTCGGTATCTTCATGCATCTCACTTTCAATCTCGGTACCTTGATTCTCATTTTCATCAACTTTATAATCGAAAGTTGATCCAACTCCAACATGATTCACATCTCTTCTTAAAGAAGGTTCATTATTCCCATTCAAATTGTTACAACCATGAAATTTCGAATTCCATGAACCAAAGCATTCAACAGGGCTCCCAAATCTTGAACTGTAAATCAGAGTTGTTTGATCACCCGATTGATCGATGACAAGGAACTGCTTCTGAGGGAACCCCAATTCCCCACTGGGTGCAACTTCCTCCTTAATACCCTTCAAATGACTAGCAGGAGGGAGTTTTTCCTCGGAAGTGAAGTTTGGAGGACACGTAAAACCCTGTCGGAAGCGAGGCAAACAATAAAACCAACCATGAGGTTCATTTGAATGTCTTAACTGCATATGAGGTAATGCAGAGGATCCATAAACTGGTACTGCCTCATTCCTTGTCATCATATTCATATCGATACCGACACCCGGGTTCATAGCTGCAGAAGCAGCATTTGGCTTCCCTAAATCAAAGGGAGCACAGAAGGAACTCAAATTGGGTGATTGCAAATTATATTGCACCTGAGGTGACCAGGTTCCACAATTTTCTCCCATTCAACCACAACAATCACCTACACAATTTTAAAACCCGTGACATTAATAAAAAAATAACCAAATTGAAATAAAGTTATAGATTAACACATTTCAATGAAAGAATAAGATATAAGAAGAAATTAACAATGCAATATATACCTTAAGAAAAATTGATTCAAACACCAAGAGCTATCTCTTTACTATTGGTTTCTCTTATACACCAACAATGAAAACAACTAAAACCACCGATTTAACCCAAAAAGAGCAAAGGAAAACAAAACAATTACGTCACAGGTTTAAGCAACTGTCTGAAATATTCAGCCTGAAAAAATAAACAAAATAATTAATTAGAACAATTGAAAGATTACAACAAACCCAAAATAAATAATAAATAAAATGCCAATTTTCCTCAATCATTAAGCCACATACCTGGCATTCTCTGAGAGGTTGAAAGCATGCTATAACTCTAACTATAATGGTTGAACATCCTGAACTTCCATTTTCATGTTTCAATGCCCTAAATCTGGTTTGACTAGCTGCTTGGCACACCATAACTACTTTTCAACCCTTCAAATATAGAACACAACAACCACAATGTTCCAAACAACAACAAATTGATGATTCACTAACACTTCAAACCCAATTCAAAACAGATCTTGTTGAATTGAAACAACACAAACAAAAAACTTAAAACTAAGGAAAAAGGTTAATAGAGGTGAAAAGAAAGGGTTAAAAACAAGAGGGGTAACTATTATTCAGCTGATCTGGCGAACATAACAAGGAACAACAACAAAGAAATTGGATCCCATTGAGAAGAGTTAAGGAAGAAAAAGTGGGAAAATTGAAAGGGTTTTTGAATCAAAGGTTTGTGAAATTATGGAAGCTACAGAATCACTTTGCAATAGAGGTTCAAAGAAATAACTTTTCTGTATACATCAATAGAGAGACTAAACCACCACCGCATGCTGTTTTATCCTTATCCACGAAGATTAAGAAACCACAACTATACTCCTTTCACCTGAAAACCCTTTATTAACCCTGCAATCAAACTTTGATATCAGAGATCTAAAAATTTCAGTAAATTAACAGCTTCTAATATAATAGCAGAATCAAATAACAAATATCATAAACCAACAAAAAAAAATTATTTATTTCTCTTATTTTTTCAATTGATTCTATTTGCAAAACAAAACATTATTAAGCAGGGTAATTTATAGGGTTTACTTCAAATCTAGGGTAAGTATTTTAATCAATTAAAGTAGAAAAATTAGAAGAAGAAAACGATGACCTTCAGAAAGAAACATGTTGCAGTGAAAAATTGAAGTGTTTTTCCAGAAAATCATACATGAAAATTAAAGAGCTAAGAACTCGGAAATTTGAAGAAAAAATTATCTTTAAAATTAAAGATCTTTGAAAACTTGAAAGAAACAAATTTCCCTTCTAGATCTTAGATTCAGATGCAAAAATTGAAACCCTGGTAGGAATAAAGAAATTTTACCAAAATTTGAGAACCAAATTTACAAAACAAAAACAACAAAAATAAATAGCATACATATATAGCGAAAACATAAAACATAATTCATTACAAAACAACAGGGTGAAGCAAGTGAAACAGAACTTACAAGGCAAAAGATCGAAGAGAGAGAGAGAGAGAGAAAGATAGAGAGATAAAGGGAAGTAGTTGAGGAGAGGGAGCAAGCGTGATTTGAGTACAGTCAAAGTGGAAAATGGAGTGTAGGGGACTTGAATTATATAGAAAAATGCAATGACAAATATACCCTCGATTGAAGTGGATCAAAATAATCTAGTTTATTGAAACAATTTAAACATAAAAAATTATTCAATATAAAATAAAATACAAACATAAAAAGTGTGAAAAATAAATACATTGAAAACAAACCTTCTCAGTCCCTAAATGAGTCATTCATTTGAAAAAAATACCCAAAATAAATTCTTCTTCCACTTTTCAATATATAATTTTAATAGTATCATTTAATTAATATTAATTACATCACTTTTAATATAAATTTTTTATTATACATTTATGATATTGATAATGTATCAATATTTAACAAAAATAATTTGGTAAAAATAGTATTATCTCTCTTTCGTTTATACAACTTTCTTAAAATATGTTAAATGATCAAATAGTTCACTTGTTCGTTGGAGTAGTAAATAAAAATTTATGTATCCTACTACAAAAATTAGATAACTTTTGGATAATAAACTAAGTGGTTAATGTGTATAATTAATTTGATAGTTGAGGTAAAAGAGTTATTGAGTTGAGCGATAAAAAATGACAACCACCCTAAAAAAAATACTAACAATATTGATAATAATAATAATTATTATTATTGACTGCTGCAAAAAAATAATAATAATGAATATATAAAGTGTCAAAACTCATTAATTATCGATGTAACTTTATGATGTGAATAACCATAATTACATGTGAGAATAGACCATGTCGATAAGACTTTACAAAGTTTGAGCATAGTCGCCAAAAAATTAAAAACTTAAGTCTTATTTGTTGTGTGTCATAAACTATTTTTAGGTATGTATTTGTCCTATATAAAAGTTTGGTATGATTTGTCGATCTATTTAAAAATATATTTTATATTAATATTTTTAGATAAGTAATGAGACTTATCTTTAAATAGATTAAAGGTCAATTATTTTAAATTCTTTTTTTAGATTTAACAAGTAATTTTAAAAAATTAAATTTTATATAAAATTTTACTTTAATTATATTTTATAATAATACATTTAATCTATGTCAAACGTTAATGTAGACTAATATATTTAAATTATTAAAAGGTTAACCAATTTATAGTTTAACACAAAGTTTAAAATGTAATATATTAAAAATTATTATTCATATTTTGTTAAGTAAACAGCATTAGTAAGGCTAAACAAATTTGTTTTTGCTTGTAGCCTATTTTATTTTAGCATAATAGGTTTTAAAAAAAGTTTTAGGGTGTGTATGGCAAGGTCAAAGAAACGAGTTTTTAGTTTATAGGTTAAAAGCTATAAAATATGTTTGGTAATGGTCATTTACGAGCTAATAATTTATAGTTTAAATCATTTTTTGATCAGCTACTTCAAGTTAGCTTATATGTTTATAGCTTATTATTATTTTTTTTCAATTTCACTTTTATTATTGTAACTAAAATCATTTTTTACCTTTTATAATTTATTTATTACAATTTAAAAAATAATTTTTATAAATAATTTAACATAATTTTAATAATAAATATTTTTAAGTAAATAATTTATTTATTTTTATTTAAGATAAATAAACTAGCTAAATAAACAAAAAAATATATATATTAGATTAATAAATTTTAAATTAATAAAAATACTTTTTAAATTACTACAATTAAAATATTTTATGCATTAATTGATAAAATTTATTCTTAATTAAAAATATTCTTTTATATTATTAAGTTAATTGAACCACTAATTTTATCAAATACTTTAATTAGCTTAATAGCTATAAGCTATCCGCTAATATTTACTAAATAGAGACTTATCCTTGTCAATTTTTTTATAAAATAAATATTCAGTTTGACTTGTGTCTGACGTAGATTAAGCTGAAGACTATTGTTGATCGGTTTTACATATTCTTAACTCTACCGATAATTTTTAATTGTTCAAATTTACATATATAATTAATAACATTGAAATTTGCGATACATTAAATTGTGTTAGTGACTAATGAATTTCAACGACTTTTTATTATATATAATTAGCCATTTATTTAAATTGTATTAACTATTTAAAACATTATGATAAAAGATTCGTGAATTAGTTGTACAAAAATAATTTTTTTAACATCTACAAAAATCAATTTTAAAAGAATCAGGTAAGTGTTATCAACTCTTTAATAAACATACTTAACTTTTTTTTACCAAAACACCCTTTTTTTTAATAGGTGATAATCAAGTGTATTCCACTATTTTAAAAATGAATTTCATTAAAATAAAATTTAATTTTTAAAAAACAAATAACTTTTATGAAAAATTACTTAAAATATTTTTTCATTTAAAACAGTTTTTAATTTTGTTATTCGTATTATGATTTTTTCCTGAAAATTATAACAGAGATAAAAATTCCTAAAAATGATGAACTCTATAATTTTATTTTAAGAAAAAAATCTAAAAATCGAGCTCTAAACTATATCAATCTCTGGCAAGCATAACATAATATTATGGTCCAATCCCAGTGTCACCTCACAGAAAACTTTATTTTCAAACATTTTTTATAAACCTATTATCTCAAGTGATTAATTTTTATGCATATGTAATTTTTTTACATATATAATGATTAAAACATGCTAAGTAGATATTTGTGTAGATATTTAACAATTAATCTAAAATAGTGGTATCATAAAGTGTTTTAATTAATATTTTATATTATTAGTATATATAAATTAAATTTTTATCTTAATGTTTTCTTTTATAAGAAAAAGGAATTTGATAATTTAAAATTAGATTCCGAAGTAGGTAAAATTTGATAATAAATTTCACTAAAAAATATATTAATTCTTTTATACTATATCCAAAATAAAATATAAACAAAAATAATAGTTAAAAAGTTGATATATATAGACTAAATTTTTATAGGGATACATCAAAATTACATTTTATAAAATTCTATATGATATTACTTTTTTTTTATGTTAATATAAAATATTTTTACAAATATTTATAAATGAAATATGGTTAAAGGTAAGTATAAAAATAATTTATATCTACTGTAGATCATAAATTAACTCTATAACATAATGGTTTTAAAAAGGTGTGTTAGATTGTAGTATTTTTCATAAGTGAGGTTGTCAAAGTAAAAAAAGAAAAAGGAATTGTGAGTGTTGTGGAAGGTTACTCATGATTCATACGTGCCCGTGCGTGAGGGCAGGAGTGCACGCAAGCTATTAAGTGTACAATCATGAACCACAGTAGCCTAAGGTTAAGTTAATGCCGTTTCATAAAAAGAAAAGTTAATGGCATTTCAAAAAAATAAAAAGTGAAGTTAATGGAAAATAATTCTTTAATTTCTCTCTCATGTGGCCCCGTAGGTGGTTGTATCATATCATCCTGTGAATGTTTTTGTTTTTTGCTTTGGGGTCAATGAACACTCACTTGTTGTGTCTCTCTGCAATATTTTACCTAACCTTAGAATATATTTTGTATGGTGACAAGATTAAATGTATAATACTTAAATATATATAAAAAAGAAATTTTTTCCAATAGTAAAAAAAAGATCTATTTTATTTTTTGTTGATATTTAAAAAAATATTTATTTTGTGTGTACACATAAACACTATTTATTTAATTTTGTGACCATACAAAAATAACTCTTTTACCATACCATGCTCTTGGGTTCGAACCAAACCACAACGTTTGGTTGTGTTGGGTTTGCCTTGTCTCCGTTCCCCTGGACGAATCTATATCTTACCCACCTGAAATCAAATCTCATTATCATGTGCATAGCTTGATTGATTATAAGTTAGCCAGTAACTATATGTTTTCTGAAAATCCAATTCTGTCCCTCTTAATCATCATAATCACCAAACTATAGGCCCCATTGTAGTCCTTTCTTATGTACCAAATAAACTTTAAATGTTTAGTCAATTGAGGAGATTTGGCGAAATAAACTGGTTTTTTATATGTTTTAAAAATTTAGACCCCTTTGGGATAGGTTTTCGTAGATTACGAGATTTTTAATAACCACAATCAGTTTTAATTTTGATTTTTAGATATGAGTTTTGATTTTTTTTTAATTTTATTTTTTAGTTTGAAAATAATAATTAATAACAAATAAATGTATTGAACATTGTATTTTACATTTTACGTTCGAACTTAAAACCTCACAATTGTACATATGAATTTTAAATGATATTTAACACTTCGTCTCCAGACCAAAAACAATATATATATATATATATATATATTAAAAATAATTAAAAATAGAAAAAATACAAAAGTTTTAGAAAAATAATTAAATTGTAATTTTATAAAATATCTTTCTAAAAACTAAATATTTTAAATGTATAATTTTAAATAGTGGTTAAAAATGGTGGTTACCAAAGGTGACAACTGACAATGTTAGAGTGGTGATATATAGTCGGTGGTAATCGTGGTGGTCGATGAGATAAGAGTGGTATCCGACAAGAATTACCATGGTAGCCAGCGAGACCCGAGTGGTGGTGGTCAAAGCGGTGACCGAAGTAGAGGTCGACCTTGATAAAAGTGATAATCGACGGTGGTCAACAAAATGGCTACAGTGGTGCTTGACAGTGGTTTAAAGGGCCATAGTGGTTAGAGTGGTGGTCGCTAGTGGTTTAAAGGGCCATAGTGGTGGTTGGAGTGATACTTAATGGTGGTTAAAGTGGTGGCCGGTGGTAGTCAAAGTTATGGTTTATGGTGGTTGAAGTACTGCTCGACAATGGTCAAAAGCAGTGATCATGGTGGTGGTCAAGAATGGTCATAATACGGGTTGAAGGTGGTCAGAGTGGTGGTCGACGATGGTTAGAGTGGTGACTGAAGGTGGTTGAAGTGGTGATTGACGACCACTAATGGTGACACGTTAAAGTTAAAACAAAACAAGAACTATAAAACCTCATTTTACCACCAACATATTTTGTTTTCAAAACAAATATCGAAAACCAAAAACTTACAACCACCCCGAACGACCCATTAATATCTTTGCAGCTTTGGCACTGAGGTTTATTGGATTTCATCAAATGGGACATAGGTCATTTTAATTTATTTTCTTTCTTTACAAACATGGTAAAATGATTACAAGATCTTTGATAATTAATTTATAGCATGAAAATCACACTCTTTCTTTTGAAGAACTATTTCTTCAACTTAAAACATTCATCATCAACTAAAGAACCACACTAAGAAAAGAGCTATTTCTTTTAATTTTGTTGTGTAGAATTTGATTTTTCACCAATTCTAACACCTTTGAATGCCCAAATTTAGGATCCAATCACCAAGAAAGTGAGTAAGCAAACAACTATAATTTAGACTACTAGACTTAGAAATTGAAAGAGATGAAGATATGAATGTTATTTGAAATGATATATATATATATATATATATATATATATATATATATATATATATATATATATATATATATATATAACGCATATCTAGTAAGAACTCCAAATTTAAACTCGCCTGTGACCCTTTTCCATATTCCAATCAAAATCTCCTATTTTTTCATTTCTGAACAAACTATAGGTAACTAAACTTGAGAGTTAAATAGGGAGTGAATGTCTAGGTCATGTTTCCACAATTTATTCTTCCATGGTTGCAATGAATTTTTCTTTGGCAGTGAAATAAAGTTGTTCATACACCATTTCCTTCTTAGTTGCCTTAATGCTTGAACTAGAAGATGAACCAAAATCAAAATAGTTCCAACTAAACCCACCATCGTACAAGTTATCCCTAAGCAGGTTTGATTTCAATTCCTAAAGCATGCTTCCTAACCTATCATATATGTAAACGAAAAAAAA
The DNA here is from genome assembly GCA_037974755.1 of Cicer yamashitae. NCBI lineage: Eukaryota > Viridiplantae > Streptophyta > Magnoliopsida > Fabales > Fabaceae > Cicer > Cicer yamashitae. Next base: position 36,566,504 of record JBBPBQ010000004.1, read on the forward strand.
AACCTTAAAAGAAATTTGAGAAGAACTAAATTTAAAATTAACAATGTAGAAAATCTTCAAGTGATTATATTGTATGACCCTTAGAATCTTTGAACGAGTATTAGGGACTTATCTACAAGATCACAACAGTGAAAATAAAAAATAAAGCAACTCCATCGCCAATGGCAGTGGTGCAACACTGATAACACTGCATTGGTTCAAGGAAATAGAATATGGAACGAAATACAAATATAGACTCATGAGATGAAAAAGCAATCACATTAGTAATTAAAATGGCCTTTTAATCTTCAAGTGATTATTTTTTATAACCCCTAGAATCTTTGAGTGAGTATTAATGACTTCTCTACAAGACCACAACAGTGCAAATAAAAATTCAAGCAACTCCACCGACAACGGAGGTGGTGCAACATTGGTAGCACTGCTTTGGTTGAAGGTGTTGTGTGGAGTTGTCGCTCATTGAAGTCAAAATAGAATATGGAACGAAATACAGATCTAGACTCGAGAGATGAAAAAGCAGTCACATGAGTAACTAATTTGAACTCTTATGAACCATTGTCATCCTTTTCACTTTTCACTTAACCTTATTGGGCCTCGTACTACAAACCTAATTCCGTTCTTATTTAATTAAATCTTTATTTAACTAATTAAATATTCATACTTTGATTAATCATTTTACGTGTATGACCTTATAAGTTTCCACTAAACTGACAATAATATAAAATATTAAATATTAAATTAGTATTAAATATTATACACAATAAGTGACATCTAACAATGCATAATTGCTACTCAATTTATGGAAAATTCAAATTTCCACAACAAATAAAATCATTGTCATGTATTCTTTTTCAAGTGATGGGTAGAACTTTGTTTCCTAGAAAAATCACTATTATCATATGTATGTTTCCTAACACTTAGAAAATATTGTCTAAGTCATTTATCAGGAAACATTTTCCAACTTTGCTTCTAAGCTTCATAGAAAAATTGTTATTTGATGATTCATATATTTTTCACATATAAGACCAAACTCAATAATGCTCCCACCAACCTCTATGTGTGCACAAGCTCACAATAAAATCTTTGAAGGATTTAAGTATCTTAACTAAGGTAATGTCTCACCATAGTCTATACCATTGATTTGGATGAAACATTTCTTAGCATACATGCCTTAAGGTATTCAATATACCATCCATTCTAGCCTTCAATTGAAGACACGTTTTCACCCTATATTCGTCAGAGAGACTCCATCAAGGACCAACCTTGTTGGTTCACATGGATTCCCTCAAATATTCTACAAGATGAAATATCCACAACGATTGTGGAGTTGACTAATGTTCCACTACAAATAGATCTTGTGGTGTTTGGATTTCTCCATGTTCTACAATGCTCCCATTAGTTTTTATAGAGATTTAAGTCATTTAGGGAATACATTAGTTTCCATGACAAACTCTGTATCATTTGAGATTTTGTAAAAATAGTATCTTTAGTTTTCTAAGAATATTCCACAAATTACATTTATTTAGTTAAGTTTCAAGCTTATCTGAAAACAATTAAACTTAACAAGTCAAATATCCATAAATGTTGTCTTTGGCCTTTCAACTCATTCCATATCTCACATGGAATCTTTATAGCCTCATATGGAACATGATTACAAGTTAAAAAAAGTTGTATAAAAACTCATATTTTAGAAAGAGTTATTATATTTGACTGAGTCATAACAAATCAAACCATATATAACAAGGTTTGGTTAAAATAGTCATCTAACTTATAGCTTAAATATTTACCATCATGATCTAATCATATGGTCTTAATACTCTTGCCAATATGATTTCCTACTTTGTTCTTCAGCTCTTTGAATACTTCAAAATATTCTTAGTTTGTATTTCATATGATACACAAATTCTCATTTACTATAATCAATAGTCAATGCAACGAAGTCAAGAAATCCACCTTTCACAAACTTGTTTAGTTAGGGCGACAAGGAGCTCCTATCAACTTGTTCCGACCTAGGATAATAAGCTCACGAGCTTGGTCTCACTTCACCATCGAGAAACGAAAGAAGACTTCCATCTAAAAATTAAACTAAGACGTAGTTCGCTTCTTTATTGGGGTGTGAAGTAGTGTGAAACCAAACTACCCAAAAAGCATTAGCTTTCCCTGAAAAGGAGGTGATCCAGTCGCACCTTCCAGTACGACTACCTTATTGTGACTTCACTCCAGTCACTAGCCCTGCCTTCGGCATCCCCCTCTTTGCAGTTAAGGTAATGACTTCAGGCATGGCCAGCTCCCGTAGTGTGACGGGCGATGTGTACAAGGCCTAGGAACAAATTCACCGCCGTATGGCTGATTGACAATTACTAGTGATTCCGGCTTCATGTAGGCGAGTTGCAGCCTACAATCCGAACTAAGGACAGGTTTTTGAAGTTAGCTCACCCTCGCGGGGTCACGATCCTTTGTCCCGTCCATTGTAGCACGTGTGTCGCCTAGGGCATAAGGGGCATGATGACTTGACATCATCCTCACCTTCCTCCGGCTTATCACTAGCAGTCTATTCAAGGTTCCAAACTCAATGTTGGCAACTAAACACGAGGGTTGCGCTCGTTGCGAGACTTAACCCAACACCTTACGACACGAGCTGACGACATCCATGCACCACCTGTGTCCGCGTTCCCGAAGGCACTCCTCTCTTTCAAGAGGATTCGCGGCATGTCAAGCCCTGGTAAGGTTCTTCGCTTTGCATCGAATTAAACCACATGCTCCACCGCTTGTGCGGGCCCCCATCAATTCCTTTGAGTTTCATTCTTGCGAACATACTCCCCAGGCGGCATACTTAACGCGTTAGCTACAACATTGCACAGGTCGATACGCACAGCCGCTTGGTATCCATCGTTTACGGCTAGGACTACTGGGGTCTCTAATCCCATTCGCTCCCCTAGCTTTCGTCTCTCAGTGTCAGTGTCGGCCCAACAGAGTGTTTTTGCCGTTGGTGTTCCTTCTGATCTCTACGCATTTCATCGCTGCACCGGAAATTCCCTCTGCCCCTACCGTACTCTAGCTTGGTAGTTTTCACAACCTGTCTAGGGTTGAGCCCTGGAATTTGAAAGCGAACTTAAAAAGCCACTTATAGATGCTTTATGCCCAATCATTTTGGATAACGCTTACATCCTCTGTCTTACCGTGGCTGCTAGCACATAGTTAGCCGATGCTTATTCCCCAGATACCATCATTGTTTCTTCTCAAAGAAAAGAAGTTGATGACCCGTATGCCTTCTTCCTCCACGCGACACTGCTCCGTCAGGCTTTCGCCCATTGCAGAAAATTCCCCACTACTGCCTTCTGTAGGAGTCTGGGCCTTGTCTCAGTCCCAGTGTGGATGATCATCCTCTTGGATCAGCTACTAATCATCGCCTTGGTAAGCTATTACCTCACCAACTAGCTAATCAGACGCGAGCCCCTCCTTGGGCGAATTCCTCCTTTTGCTCCTCAGCCTATGGGGTATTAGCAGCCGTTTCTAGCTGTTGTCCCCCTTCCCAAGGGCATGTTCTTACGCGTTACTCACCCGTCCGTCACTGGAAACACCACTTCCCGTCTGACCTGCATGTGTAAAGCATGCCGCCAGGGTTCATCCTGAGCTAGGATCAAACTCTCCATGATATTCCTAGTTGCATTACTTATAGCTTCCTTGCTCGTAGACAAAGTTGATTTGGAATTTTATTTCATTTCAAGGCATCTTGTATCCATGCGTTTCATATTCGCTCCTACTTTATTCTTAGTGGTTTGGTACTCCCCTTTTTTAAGAAGTAATAAGGGCTCTTTCTTGCTAATGGAAAGCCAATGCATGAAGATCTATTCCCCTCGTCTTATGACCTTCCCGCCTAAGGGGAAAGGGGTGGATGAAGGCCTTTAGTTCGTGTTCCCTGGCCAAAATGGGGAAATCGCACACGAAAATCAAGTCTAGCTCCACCCGAGCTTCCACGAAAGAACAATTTAATTAATTAAAGTAAGTAAAAAAGGACCAAAGTCACTCACCCTATAACAGAATAGTGAAAGCTGGAGAGGAACCAAGGGGTGAGGTATTCGTGATCCTCGACAAGAAAGATAAAAATCCCATCTAGCACTATAAGTTCCTCAGATGTGAATTGCCGTTCGGGGATGCTTGATAAGGGCAAGATCATAAGAGTGGTTGCTAATCTTTTTTTCGACCTCTCATAGTCTTTTTCTCCTTCAAGCTCTTGACAAAAATGTCTCAGCTCGACGACTTTTTTAGTATGTTTTTGATCAATTCCCATGTAATAGACAACGATTTCTGGCTTTTTTTTTCCACGCATATATATATATATATATATATATGTCAAAGCTAATACGTGCCGAGACTCAAGGAATAATGCTCAGTAGGCTTCCTTTTCCTTTATAATTCCTCAACTCAACAATCTTCTCTGGGTCTAGCCAGCTAGGCCATCTTCTGTCTATCTACATAATAAAGTGCCATCCCGCTTCTGCCAGAATCGAAGCCAATACGTGGACGCTTAAATGATTTGGTTCACGTCTTTCAATGCTTTATTTTCTTACCCCAGTGACTGAATTCCATAGTTAATTCCTAAACCGGAAAGATTGTACCAAACTAAGAGTCTACCAAACCCAAACAAGGATATTCCCAGCCTTCCACCAAAGCCACAACACTTCCTGTATCACCATCTCCGCTCATAGATGGATAAGCGAACTAGCCAACTGAAAGGCAAAGAGAAGAACTGCCTACTCAATTACAACTAACTAACCGCCTGAGCGAATTGCCGATCTTTTTCCCCAGGGATGATCTTCCTTTCATTTAGAAAGGCCTCCATCTTGCATTTTCATGCGCTCAATCGGAGGTCATGTGAAGAAATAGCAGTGCTTTATTAATAGTCGTGGGGGTCTGTAGGACCCATTGTCTTGTTGTTGTGTAGCTACTATTTTAGAGTGTTGGAGCTGAGCTGATTAGAGCTCGGGATTTCCTTAAGCGAGTTCAAGGAAGTGACGTGAAGGTAAGCTTAGGTAAGGAGCTGACGAGAGAAACAGGTCTCCTCGTCTTTTGGTAATGAAGGACAAAAGGCAGACTTAATTGAGTTGTGGTCTTGTTGGGGGGATCTAGTAATGTATAGGGCTTTCAAAGGGGGAAATTCACCCATTCTAAGCCAGGCAAGCAATGCAAAGCTAGACGAACCTAGATAGAGAAAGATCGAGCTTTAGAACGGACTATGCACAATTATGTCACGGTCGGGTAGACCAGAACGTAGACCCGTCATTCCTTAACCGGGATGGTAAGGCCCTTGAAGCTGAATTGGATCAAAGGCTGCACATCTCGCACCTTGCAACTTCTTTCGTAACAAAGCGAATGAGTAATCGGCCCGAAGAAGCTGCTTGAAACTGTCCTGGAATCCCTACTCGCTCATGTCGGGATTCAACCTAAGGCTTGTTCGAAGTCCTAATGAATGGATAATACATAAAGAGTACGAAGCACAATCTCCCTAACTCTTAACCGGTGGCATCTTTACTTATTCATGATGCTTCAATTTATGTAAGGCTCCGCCCCGGAAGTGGACTTCTCTTCTCCTTTCGTTCTCTTCCTTCTTTTTTGGTTAATACATAGTAGTACTTAAAGACTCTTTGTCAGTATGGAAAGCTAGTTTGATTCTTTTGAATAACATTTTTTTCCTATTACTTTATTTTTTTATACTCCCTTCGCGGATCTCCCCTCTTATCCAATCAACCAACTGCCGCAGGGCGAGAAATAGCATTCCCGGAATAACCCCTAGCTCTTAGGTGTCTCCTTTTAGTCAAAGGTCAATAAACTTGAATTCGACATCAATGGAGAAGAAAGCATACTTGTTTGCTCACTCTTCTTGCCAAAGTGATTGATTTCTCTTTATTTTCGAACTAGTATTCCCGCCCCGACCTTGATTAGATCACTCTTTTTTTAGCTGGTTTGTGCTTTCCAGTGAACATTATCTTTCTAGAGAAAACAAGTGTGCACCAGAGCTAGAGTAATTCATGGAAAACATCCTTATCTAATTAAAGAACGGATAGTCTCATCTCTTGGGGCCTGACCCTGTGATGTAGAATCCTTTGCTCTTTCATGCATTGATCTTGATTCAGGTTTTAATTAATTTATTTCTCGACCTTGCACCCGGTAATAACAGAACTTGAAGTCTTGCTTCTCTCTTTCATTGACCAGGAAAGGATTTTCTATGATAGGAGGAAACTCTATCAAAGGCCTTGATCCAACTCTCGCTTCTGTATTAACTACAAGCCTTCACTCTACTTTCTCGTTCAGATCCTCTGTTCTAGGTCCAGACATACGCAAGGATGGGAAAGAGACCACAACTCCGAATCGATGTCCCAGGTCAGGTTAACACCCCTCCCTCTATTGCTCTCTTCATCGGCATACAATCAATGGGCACAATCAAATTCTTAAGTGGATTCAAAAACTAGAAAGCCTTAAGATCTTCCCTCTCCTGACCATGATGAATGAGTGAATGAAAGCATAAATACGGGCTCTCATGGATTAGTCGTCATGAGGCCCTCTTGATAATCTTTGTCTTTCGTGATCTTCCCCCACATATGGATGTTATTCTTGCAAATGCTTGCTGCCCAACAACATCTTTTTGAAGCATACGGAGCTCACCGATATCAAGTTTTACTTCCGCCGAATACGAAAGGTAAAAAACAAGTCAATCTATTAGCCATCTCCCTTCGGCTCCTCTTTAGATCGTGGACTCGAGCTTTTTAAGGGTAGCACTTCGTTCCACTCGTTCTAGACATACTTTAAACTCCTAACAAGAGAAAGAAGGAAAACAAAGAGTAAACAAGAGCTACAACAACTAAAGTGTCAAGGCCAGAGGATGCAATGGAAGTTTCTTTTGGGAAGCAAGCCCCTCAACTTATCCGCTTATCGGGAAGAGTAGGGACCTGCTACCTACAAGCAGTGACAGGACAACAAACTTATGGCACCGTTTTTTTGTAAGTCATATCTATTCTTTGCTCGTGAAGCCTGCGAAGCGAGCCTTCACTGGGGAGATAGCGACCTCTTCAACTACACTACTACTACTACCTGTACTCAATCAAGTACAAGTAACAAAAAAGAAAGAAACTATTGATAAAATAAAAAAGGAGGTGGACACTTACTTAGTTCAGTGCAACAACAAAAGAAAGGATCCTTACCCCTCTACATCCCTTTTGGGGGGAAGATGAAACTCTTTAACTCAATTTACTACTACTGTTCTAACTCATTGACATAAGTAAAAGCTACCAGTTCCTTACTCAAAGAACTCGTACTGATACTCTTGAGTTCACAACCCTTAAAACCTTAGATTGGAGTAGAAACTCGATCCTACTAATTACGTAGAACCATGAACCATCGATCGAGTGAGTTCGAGGTGGTTCATGCTTTCTATATAAGTCGATGTACGCTAAGGCAAAGGTTGTAACCATGTGTCATGCGTGCCGTAAGCGGGCTCTGGTGGGGGAACCGTAGGAAGGGGGGACGATTCGCCGAATTCACAACAGAAATTGCAGAACGCAAATGAAATCTTGAATTGCGTATAGATACAAAACAAACCACTTCTATTCTCGGAGCTGAGGTATATGAAGAATGGATTTTTGGTCCCTTTTCGTGTAGTGGTTAGGACATCGTCTTTTCATGTCGAAGACATGGATCTGATTCTTGTAAAGGATGGCTACTCTTTCCTGACCGCTTTCAATTAGTGTTCATTGCTGAGTGACCGCTCGCAATCTGGCTGGAAAGGTGGTCCGGAAGCTTTCTCTCTCCCAGCAAGCAAGATGAGATCACCACTTCTCTCAGTAATGGATTTCCTTTCATTCTTCCTTAGCCTATGATGTCTTATCATAGATTATCGAACCTCCAACAGACAGAATCCCCATGCATGCGTTCTTTCTCACCCCCCCTTAGCCATACATCTCTTTTTTTTCTTCTTTTGCCCGACATTGAACCCCACCTTAGGTGCTGAGTGGTGTCCTCCCCTCCCTAATACCAAAAAAAAAAAAGTTCCATCTATGGAGCCTAAAGTTTAAACCATGGCAGTAAGCAGTAAGTTGGCCTACTCTCTTGCCCAGCCTTCGCCTTCTTCAGCGGGCAAGTTGAAGCGTTCAACGGTTCTTCGGCCTACCACCTTTCTTTTTCAAGGTTGAGCTTGTTCAATTGAAGCTAATGTAATGCAGCCCTTGGCCAAAGTGTGACCCGTCACCCGACACGATCGTACCAGGTCACAATTCACCTTACACGATCATCCAGGGTGAACACGAATTGGGGATCGGATGCAGGTGAAATTCCCGCCAATGGTTGAGATGTTCAGTGGATTCCCTCCCTCTTTGTGGGGGTCCGGACCCCTTACGAGTGAGCAGAAAAGGGAGGAGGAAAGAGGCCCTGGCGAACCATCATAATAGTTAACAAGTGTAAGCTTCGCTGCCTGACAGTATGGAGTGCTGACCACACGGAGGGACAGGCCTTGAAGCGAAGGACAGGAACAAGCGAAATCAATGTGTTCCAATTTCTGGCCTTGCACCGACCATCTAATGGACCATGGACTAAACGGCCACTGCCTGAAAGGACTATGTCCCGTGGACTGCCGCCCCCCCCCCCCCCCCCCCCACAAGGTACATCTCGCGCCTATGGGCCACTATAACTATCCAAGAAGACACTCGAAACTAGAAGGATAAACAAACCCACCCGGTGGACTACCGAGCTACAAGTCCCACAAACACAGGAGCGGGATTCTCTAAAAAGCCAAGGTCGCGCGGGTGGCCAAGAGGGCCCACTTGGAGACTTGGGATCTCAGTAGGAAATGCGAAGGTTGCTTAAAGTCGACCGGCGAAAGAGAATCAACTAGCAGCCCCTTCTTTCACAGCTCCTTCTCAAGCACTTGCCATTGTCTGGAAATTAGCCTTGCCCCATTCTTCGATTATTGGCGCATCAATTCTTTGCCTTTGCTCTCATTTCTGCTTGAAGTCCAGTCTTTTAAGTGAAATCCCAAAAATGGAAAGTCAGTAGTAATTGTCGGGATGGAAAGCTACTCTTCAACCACTTATTTAAGCGTTATGCATCTAAGCTCAGTTTTTCTAGCAGCTATCTTGCTAAACTTAGATTCTTGCAATTCCTATTTCTTTTCTCTTTATGCTCGAAATCGTACTCATTCGACATCTTATTTCATGGGTTGGGCATACCTTATTTAGCTCATTTTTATCTTTCTTTAACTTTGAGGAATATCCCATGAATCGTCTTCTATCGACATCGTCTGTTTACTCTTATCGTACACTCTTCTTACTCAACCCAAACCGTCTAGTACTTTGTTCCCTCTCCCTTTCTTGGTGAATGAGAGAGAGTTTTACAAGCTGATGCAGCTAAGAAAGTCTCGTTGAAAGCAGGAACGAAGACTGTGACGACTATTTGAACTAGTTTCAAAGGCTTGATTGACCCTTGGGAGTTAATCTGGCTAGGGCGCCCTCGTATGGCGTAGGGTAGGGATTTGAAACTAGAGGCCTCTCTTCATCTAGTTCTTTCGTTACGCCAAGAAGAAGCAAAAAGAAGCTTGGAAGAAGAGATGATCACTCTTCTCTTATTTAGACTGCTAAAAAAGAGGTTTTTTAAAACCAGAACGAGTCATCTCTTGCGGGAGGGATAGGCGGGAATGGGAACGAGTCATCTCTGGTTCAAGAAGCCTAGCCTTCTTTCTTCATAATTCTACTGAATGGGGTCGATCCACTTTACTGTAAGTAAGTAAAATCGGAAGCCGTTTCAGGTGCATAAACAAAAAGGCGCCTTCGGATACAGATGTGCTACTCTAGTCACTCAAAGTCCTAGCTAAGTAAGGAACAGACTCTCCAAACAGAAGTACGTACTGCACGGTTGAGGAAGCATCCGAAGCATCTAAAGTTGAATGATCTGAATATGTTGGATAGGAAGCCTTTGATCCGCTTTCTGAGAGCCCTGAACCATTCGATTCGAAAAAGGTGGAAAAAAGGTCATAGCACCTGCGCCTAAAGGCTTACTCTTACTGCTTTAGGTTCACCTCTTTTCTTAGGATTGGCTGCCCTGAGGTTCTTGTTTGGAGTCATTTGTTTATTACAGAACAAGTCCCTCTCAGTCACTGCCATAGTTGACCCAATATCAACCCTTTCTTCCAGATCCTCGCTTCTATTGGCCAAATCACTCTCCTCGCTCGTTAAACTCGCACCTTGACTACACCTTTCTCGGCTTTGTTACCCAGACACTCATCCTGAGAAATCTCTTCCGGTTCAGCAGTGTCCAGCTCCCCCCTTTTTCTCTTTTTATGTAATTCTTTTTGTATAACTTCTATTTTTTGTGTTAATGAAATTTTTTGGCTTTCTCTGCAATTTATTTTTACTTTATTTTTTCTTCAAAACTATATTTTTGTTTTATGACAAAAGAGAGAGAAGCCCTGGAAACAATTTTCTTGATCTCAAATTTTTTAATCTTTGACAAATGGTTACGCGTTAAAAGATAAATGGTTGCACACTAAAGAATACAATTGTCAACATAATGTTAACATTGTCCTTCTTTTAGTTAGGGGAGCTTTATATTATTTCTGCATAACTTTTATATTTAAAAAATTGTTCACAAATCTAAGAGTTTGTGAGCATTAAAAAGGGAGATATTGTTAGAACCACGTTGAGGAATGATAACAAATTATACGTGGGAACAATTTATGTTTTAATGTATTTTTCTGATGTGCAGATTTTCTAAATACAAGGTCTGATAGTGATCATCTGACTATAAGGCGTTTTTTCACCTCTCCTCTTTATAACGAAGTCAAGACTTTGACTAACGCGCCTCTCAAGACTCTGATCAACGCATCTTAATGTCTACCTTGATTCTCTTGCATGTAATGACTGCATCTAAAGATTCTCTTGATTATCTGGTCAATAGTCTAAGGAAAGTCAATCCTCTGATTTAATTAATTCACAATATTAAATATTAAATCAATTCTTTAGGGATGCTTTTAATATTAATTTTTTTGGATTTTAATAAGAATAAAGAAAGAAAAATACGATACTAATAAAAGGTAAGATTTCTCAACAAAAATAAATATTGACATGAAATAAAATAAAAACTTTTAATGAAGAATATATTAATTCTATAATGTTATTTGGAATGAGATATTCCCGAATAGTCAACTATTCAATCCAATTATCCATTATATATTACTAACATTTATGATCCGTTTGTTACAACTTTTTTCATAAAATAATCATTTAAAAAAATGATTTTTGAAAATTTGAATTTGTTTGTTGTAACTTTAAAGAAACAAAAGAATCCAAAAAAGAATCTAAAAATTGCTTCAACTGAAAAACAATTTCTGGTAGTTTCTTAAAAGAATTCTTTTTTTATAAGTGATTTAAAAAACAAAATTGATTTTCATTACAACAGACTATATTTTTTTATTAAGAAATGCGAACAATTCTTAGTTTAACTTTTCAATAACTTGGGCATCCTTGTCCAAAAAAATATGTACATTTTTATCAATAGTTTTAAGGTAAATTAATTTTATGTCTCTATAAAATTTTATTATTTTAATTTTAGTCCTATAAAAAGTCTCATCAACTTTTAGTTTCTTAAAAAGTTTTATTTTTATTTTTAGTCTATGATTTTACACCAGTTACTATGTATCTTACAAGGTTTTGAATGAATTTTTACAGTAATATTTTGGATATCATAAAAAAATTTATATAAATTTTTAAGTACATAAAATTTAAAAATTCATATTTAATTCATCTTAAAATCATTACAAAATCATTACAAAATTTGTCACAAAAGTTGTTAAATATGTCACAAAAATATTAATGCAAAAAATCATTACAAAATTTGAAGGATTGGTTTAAAATCAAGGACAAAAAAAGAAAAGAAAATTTTTAAGGGACTAAAAGTTGATAATTTTTTTTATAAAAACTTAAAACAAAATAGTGAGATTTTTTAATAACTAAAAACTTATTTAACCCATAATTTTATTATTACTTCAATTTCCTGTAAACTATCTCTTTGTAAATCAAATCAACATTAAGCCCAACTACACTTAATTAGCCATGTGGTATAAACAATACTTTTAGATAATATATAATTGTTCCCTTTTTTTTCCTTCCTTTTTTCAATGTTTGGGCATATAAAGTTAGCCTTTGTTTGTAAAATTGAGCACCAAAAGCAACCTACAATCGTTTTGAGATGGAAATAAATACAAGGATAGAAAGAAAGAAAATTTGCAAGAACATGAACATGCAAAGAGAGAATGAAATGGAAGGAGGCGATGATGGGTCTATTAGATGAAAAAAGAGTATCAAATGTTTCACATGAATGTTAATAATGTGTAGCTTGACCATTCAAACTAAGAATTATGTGTTTAAATTTGGGGACCCACCCATCAACAATTGTGTATCATATCTCAAGCTCACTCCACCTGACGGTGTATCTCTCATTGTTAACCATCGATGGCCCAACTTTAGGGTTTGGAACTTTGGGAGTAAAAAGGTAAGTAGGAATTGGTCCCTCCTCAAAGTATCCATTATATACTTTCCATTGATGTGATATATATTGATGCACCTAAACTATCAAAATAATCAATGAGCTGTTGGCCCATTGAGGGCTCTCTAACTAGTACAACGTTTAACATATTTTCCCTAAGGTTTTTAATTAACCACATCATTTAATTTGAGATAAATAACCATTTTAGTTATTTGAAGTGCAAACCATTGTCACTTTGGTTTATGATTTGATTAAAAATTCAAATTAATTATTAAATCATCAAAATAGTCAGTGAAAAATATGATTTATTATCATAAAAGTTTTTGAAAGATACAATTTACTTTCAAAATAGTCTCTAACCGTTATAACGTCAAATATTAAACTGATTGATGTTTGATGATTCGGGAATTAATATAGATATTTTTCAAAGACTAAAGTGACAATGTCTTACCCTTTTAGAGACTAAAATAGTAAAACACATCCATGACGTAAAGTTTTAATTTACTACGGTCTATATCTACAATAACTATTGAAGGCTTAGTTGTCAATAATAATAGAAAACAATACAAATGGATGAAATATAGTTCCACTACTTAGTAAAAGACCAATCTAAGTACAATGGAATCATAGATCTGCAACAATTTTATGTCATAAAAAGACTATAAATACCTCTGAAGAATTGAAGTTTCCAAATTAGCATTTACTAAAAGCAGATACGTTGTTGAAATTCATTCTCAAGTGTTTTGAATTGTAAGACTCTTTTGAGAAAATATTTGTTTTACTCAGCAACTTTTTTTTTAATACATGTCGTGTTGAGTATTTTCAAAAATTTAAAAGCAAAATTCATATTTAAAAGGTATGTTCCTTAACATGCACAACTTGACAAAAGATTAAATTTTAGTATCACCTATACTTCGCAACTTCAATAGTTTTTACTCAATAACTTTCTGAATGAAGGCAAGTTCCTTAACATTCCCAGGGTTATGTTGTTGCTAAGAAGTTATGAAGTATAGGTTCATATAACAAGCTGATAGTCAATGTTGTATAACCAAATTGATTGATTGTAGAAATATCCTTTTAGAAATGAAGAAACTAGAAATAACTATCAATTTGATAAAGAATTAGTATAATTATTTGTGTGTTATATTTACTTACTTTTGCATAAGATTTTGACAAACACTTGCATATGGTCAAACAAATTTGATTACGACATCTTATTTTCCCCTCTTTTTATACTTCTTGCATATTTTAGAAGGTAATTTTTTTCCATTGGGCATTATCATTATGTGACATGACACACTTATTTTTTGCAACTTTGAGAAGATAATATTTTTGCAAATTTACGATTTTGTACACTCTCATTCTATGGTTCATCCATTTTTGCAATCACTTTACATATATGCTCTCTACCACACTTCTTCAATGGAGGGAGTCTTGAGTTCAAGTTTGAGTGGTTAAAGTCCCACATCAATGATGAAAGAGCTACATATTGAATATACAAGAGAGGTGATCTATATGTCTAATGCCTTAAGGTTTTGGGGGAGATTTGGTGTCAAAATCCTTTGTGATCTTGGAGTATTTAGCCTGTTGTTGCTCCTTCGCTCCGAAATCCCCAACAAGTTGTATTAGAGCCCAAGTTTGGCTTGTGGGGAGCAAGAATGGATTCTGGTTTTTGATCCTTGTATCGAAAGTCTTCCTAACGTTGTAGTTAGGAGGTGTGTTATGTTGGTTGTAACAACGATATACGTATATAGGAAGTGGGAGACTCACAATTGAGGGCGACATTGCTGGGTTCAAGTGTGAGTGATTAAGTCCCACATTGACTAAGAATGAGCTAAATGTTGGATATATAAGAGTGGTAACCCATATACCTAATGCCTTAAGGTTTTGGGTTAAGATGTGGTGTCAAAGTCTCTTGTGGTCCTAGAGTATTTGACTGGTTGTTGCTCTCAACGCTCCCCTGGACAGGACTCCCCAACAAGTGGTATCAAAGCCATGGTTCGACTTGGTGGGGGAGCCGAAGTGGATCGTGGTGTTGGATCCTTGTATAGAAAGTCTTCCAGGCGGTGTAGTCGGAAGGTGAGTCTTGTTGGTACAAGTATAAGATGTGATAGACTCACACTTGTGGGCAACATTGTTGGATTCAAGTGTGAGTAGTTAATTCCACGTCAACTACAAATGAGATAAATGTTGGATATATAAAAGAGGTGACCCATATACCAACTGCCTTAAGGTTTTGGGTGGAGATGTGGCGTAAAAGTCTCTTTGAGATCCAGGACGTTTAGTCCATTGCTGCTCCTAGCGCTCTCCTAGACTGGCCATTAAGTGGTATTAGAGCTTTGGTTCAACTTGGTTGAGGAGCGGGAGTGAATCCTGGTCTTGCATCATTTTATCGAAAATCTTCCTAACGGATGTAGTCACACTGCAAGAATAACATCAATTTATGGCCAACTTAAAAAAGCTTTGTGGATGAAAAAACAGTTGGAACCAAGTTGGTCTTAGGAAAATTTCTCTTGAGTTTTGATGTTAACAAAATGTATTTGATGAGAACAATTTATTGGACTAATGGCTTCAATTAGGTTTACAAAAATTAGAGTAGGAAAACTAGAGGAACTTACTTAAGGAAATGACCCAGAGGACGTAAAAAGGTCAGAGGTTACGAAGTCAAATAAGTCAACGAAATCTTTAGAATCGGACAAATACACGTTCTTAAAAAGTACGTGCATCTACCTCTGATATTGTGATTCTGGTAGTTCAACGTGTTTCTGGTAGTTAAATGTGCTTATGGTAGCTTAATGTGCTTCTAGTAAATCAGCGTGCCTCTGGTAATCCAGTATGCTTCTGGTAATTCATTATGCCTCTAATGATTTAGTGTGCCTCTAATACGTAGATTTCAACATGCCTCTGAAGAGTTTATTTGAGTAGATTCTAAATTATGAAGCTAATGTCCAAGATTGATAACTAAAGCTCATGTTATGCTTGTTTAAACAATTGCAACACACTTCAATATGATGCCTCTGATTTGCAGCCTCTGAAGTTACAATGACTCAGATAACGCAACAAGGTTATTTGCCCAAGCCACTAATTCCAGTCATGCAGTTGCTTCTGCCTCTGATTATCAAGAAAACAAAGTATACAACATCTGACTCCAACAATCAAGTCATACGCTGATGAAGAAAAGTCAATGCATCTGATGGAAAGTCAATGAATCTGATTGAAAGAATTCACTTTATAGAAGACTTAGTTCTAACAAGTTTTTGATGGTCCCAGAACAGATCCATTTGTGTTTTGCTGGACTTAATCATGCGTATGAAGGAAGATTCAAGATGAATTATTCTTAAACTCAATTTGGACAATATTTGCACAGAATCACTCTAGAAGATTTGATTGAAGATTCATTCTGGAATTAATCAAGTCTCAACGGTCATATTCCAAATCGTATAAATCAAGACTAGTTTTGATAAAGAATTTCATTGACCAAGCTGCAAACAGATACACTCAAAAAATAATTCACAAAAAGATATGCTCAGAATTTGTTCCCAAGAAGATACATTCAAAATTTGTTCACAAGAAGATACAATTAGAATTTAATTAGGACAAAATGAAACCCTAATTTATTCTATAAATAGTGGATCAAGGCTGAAGAACAAATATGAGAGAACAACGAACTCAATTACTTAGAAATCATTACAAACTCAATTATTCATAAAACCTTCAAAAGCTCATACTTTCTAAGTACTTAGAATTTAAAGGTTTAAGTTCTACAAAGGTACTTGTTCAAAGTTATATATTTTATTGCTTAAATGTTGTAACCCGAATGTGAAAAATCAGTGTAACAATCTGCTTAGTAGTATCAAAACACAAATAGTTCCAAACT
This sequence comes from Cicer yamashitae, assembly GCA_037974755.1. Lineage (NCBI taxonomy): Eukaryota > Viridiplantae > Streptophyta > Magnoliopsida > Fabales > Fabaceae > Cicer > Cicer yamashitae. The sequence goes on from JBBPBQ010000004.1 coordinate 36,582,906, forward strand.
TGTGTAACCCATTCCTATAGTGGCTTTAGTGTGCCTCAAGCAATCTTTTGTTTTCTGGTTGTGTTGAGAAGACTTGACTTGTAGGTTCAAGGTGTTTTTTTCCTCAAAAAGTCTGTAGGTTCGTGTTGTTTTGAGAAGACTAACTTGTAGGGTCAGATGCTGTGTAATTCAAAGTTTTGAATTAGTGGATAAATCCTTCTTTGTGAGGGGACTGGACGTAGCTACCCAGGTTTTGGTGAACCAGAATAAAATCTGATGTGTTGGTTTTACTTCTGTTTTATTTAAGTTCTGTTAAGTCACCAAATCAGAACCAGAATAAGAATCAAAAGGGGGAAAATAATTAACTTAGACAAACACAATTCAATCCCTCCTTCTCGTGCTTGGTACCTTTAAAAACCCTCACAAATTACTAGCCCAGAAAGCACTCACAAATACTAAAATTAAAATTGGTTGTTATTAGTGGTTGAAAAAGCCCTCACAAATAAAAAATATTATTTTTGGCTGATTAAAAAACGGTCACAAAAATGTTAGAGGAAGAATTTATTTGAATTTGTGGCGTCCTTGAGTCTTACAACAAATTTGATTGATTTGAGATATCAGTAGGCGTTTGTGGTGGCATATACCATCACAAAATTTTATTGTTATGCATTACTGTCGACATAGGCTGCCACAAAATGGAGTTTCCTTTTTGAAAGCACATGCCACTACAATTGTCTAATTAATCTGTTGACATTTATGGCCATTTGGGCCGCCACAAATATACTATTTTCTTTCTATATATCATTCCAACATTTTTCCTCTCATTTCTTACTTCTAACTTCTCTCTAAATTTTCTCTCTACTTTCTCTGTACAAATATTTTTCTTTAGCTTCTATTTAAAAACGATTTTAACGGTTCCATCATTAGATTGATTTCGTATTTCTCTCTCGAGATTTGGTAAATTTTTGCTTTATATATTTTTAATGAATTTTTTATTTGAAGTTATTTATTTAATTAATATTATTTAATTTTCATTTTGACAGTAGTGTTATTGTATTGATTGCGAAGAGTTGTTATTTGTTTATGACTTTCATATTAGATACTATTTTGCATCAAGTTAGTATGTAATGCTTTTTAAATTTAAATATTTATTAGTCTTTTATAGACTTAGTAATGAAAAAAAAGTTAAATGGTTAAAAGTTTGTTTTAGAATGTTAATATATATTTTAGAATGTCGAATACATTATTTTGAAAATTAGTTATAATATCATTTTTAAAGTTTATTGTTAGTAAGATTTGTTAAAAAAAATGTTAGTAAAATATTTGTATTGTAAAATTTTACTCATTAAAATGTAGTTATTTTTTTTAAATGTTAATAAAATGTTATCTTTTTTATTCTAGTTATTTTTTTTTATTATGGTTTATTATCTTAGTAAATATTATTATTTTAAGAAATTGCAATTTTTTTTAGTAAC